>JARHVA010002082.1:540000-1140000 GCA_037957365.1 Torreya grandis
TGAATCTTTATTATTAATGTAACCTCTTTATTGCAAGATCGAATGTTGGATGGAACTTTATTGTTGCCTCAAAATTTCGATATTAAGGTTCGAGTGAGAAGAATATCTTAATAATGATCATGTTTATCATGGGATCCATATGAGAACCAAGAATGGTTATTTTCTAGTATTATCACATTAACCCAAAGAATTAAAAATCATCTTGTTGAGGCAATATGGGAAAATGAGATTATAAGATTTATAAATTTGTCTAAGAATTCTTTTGGAACATAGTTTGAGTTTTAAGTTAACCCAATTCATGGACGTATCTACATTTAGCCAATTATATTGATATTTTAGGTAAATTTTTTATTTTCTTGAGAGGTATATTTTTGAAACATGCCCAGATGATCATAGAAGTGAATAAGACAACATTAGGTGAAGAAAGTCATTGGTCAAAATCCAAATTACTGTTAAAAAGTTTGCATTCCATTTTTGAATTGTTAGAATGTACTTTTGAAGTAACTAAAGAATATAGGGGTATTCTTATAGAAAATTATATACACCTAGACTTGGGTATTCTTACATTAGATACTACTCCTATATCTAAAATAATAGTTTGATAAAGTTGAAAATGAGAAACTTCAACCAATTGAATATTGTCCTTAAGTTATGAGGTGTAGTTACTTATATCCTATTGTAGTATCAGTAGTCTATAGTTTATTATGTGTTTTACTCAGATGGTATAACCCTGTAATTATTGGTTTGATAATTGTAGTGTAAGATTATCTGTTTATGTTTGAGTATGGAACTCTTACACCATGTTCTATGATAATATAGGATGTTATAGAGTTCTATAGTACAAAAATTACTTGGATGGTATTTATTATATTTGACCCGCACCTAAATAAATAAATATGTATTGGTTGTTACTTTAATAATATGTGTTGTAGCATTTGGTAGGATATCATTTAGGTGTGCATATAATCTTGACAGTGTAAATGAATGCTAAGATATAATTACATGTATTGTATGACTTGTTTTATTATGGTTATATTGGCTTTAATATGAGTGTATGTTTCCATGTTTCTATGACTTCTTAGTATGACTGATTATGAAAAAACTAGTAGTTGTACCTTAAAACTCTAAATTATGATGATATCGGTTGTCATAGGGATTTTTATTTGGATCTATTAAATTAATTTTGAATCTAAAATTTAATATGAATCTAAAACATACTCACGAGGTATGAATTATAGGATTTATTCATGTATGAATTAAGTTAATGCATGATTCATTCAAGTGTGGTTGAAGTAAAAGTATACCTTGCTTATCCTTATATATAGCATGTGATGTGATATTATTGCATGGAGGATGAAATTTGTATTAGTCATTAAGTTATATAATATATTATATATTCTTATTTGAGAAACCATATTAATGATATTAATGGGTAGTGAGATAGATTTTGTTAGCCTAGATAGTACCACCAATAGATAATTTGATCAAGTGGTGTGTTATAAAATTGACTGATCTAAAATAATCGTATGAAAACTTTGACCAAAGTAATGTTATATACATTGTCTTTCATATATTTGATATTTATGTCGCTTGATATCATGTTAGAATTGATTTATTTATGACACACTGTATGTTTTTATAAATCTTATAGCACATGGGGTACAATCACATTTCACTAGATTCTCACACCATTCTATTTACATATCCATGAAGGGAGGGCCATTTAATGTTAAGAGATTATGTGAAGGATTGATGGTCCATGTTTGGTGTCGTAATGTGCTCGGATGACATTCTCCCTCCTCCACTATAGTACTACCTAGAGATGACACTTGAGATAATCAATGATACATGAGTTGGTTTGACTTGAGCTCTGAAGAGCTTGGTATCTATTATTATATTAAGTTGTATGCCTAAAGCAATGTAATTATATTATGTACTTTTATATTTGATTAGCAGATGTTGTATTATATTTTTCTTTCTATGAAGTTGTATAAGATTTATATTATATGTAGTATTTGGAAAAGAAGTACTATTGCTCTAAGTTATGATTTTGATTTATGATATTGTTTTACTCCATGGAATAAATGTCAAGTGTATTAAAAATAATTTACTATATTTTCATAAGTACAACTTGAGGGGTTGTCGTATTTGGTATTAGAGTTGTGGATTGAACTCTAGGACCTAATAATTCCATTAACATTTTCATATCCTTAGTCTTATAAAAAAAGAGAATTGAGAATGTGTGTATGGTACATTGAGTGAGTACCCCCTTAGAGTTGTTAAAAGGGTCGGTGTGTCAAGTGACTCATTGGTGATGGTTGTGTAAGGTGTTTGGTGGGTATGTGCATACCTTAGTTCATGATTTATGAAAATGAATTTCCTACCATATTCTTGATCTTTTAGATCGAACACCTTGAGTTTGATTTTATATTTCTTGAATCACCTTCACTATTTGTGTTTGTGATTTCTAAGTGTTTTAAAATGGTATAGAGTGATAGCCACTTCGGTTTATATGTTTTAGCCTGGTGTCTTATATACACAAATCTTATGAGTGGGAATTATTTAAGGCCATTCTAGTTTGGTACCACCTAGTGCAATGGAAATTTTCTTATAATTGAGTGTAGATGTCGTGATTATGATTTCTTTTGTATTAGGAGTTTGTTATGTGGATTAAAACCCTTATATTTTTTAGACTTGAGAATAAGATTCATCTATCTTAATTAGTTTAGAGGATAATTGTTATGTTGTCACTCTCCTATATCCTTTTTAACTACCAAAGAAGATTTATATTCTCAGGATGTTATTTTATAGTTTCCCTTATCGAAAAAACTTGTTTCTAAATTGTTGTTTTTATCTTATTCCATTGAGTTTATGGCATAGTTTTTTCTAATTCTTCTTGATGAATCCTTGTGTTTAGTATTTTCGTTTATAGTTGTGGAAGTAGTTTATGATACTACACTTACAAGATGGTGAATGATAGTGAACTAGCAACTTGGATTGTGATGTCCCTCCTACCATGTGAGGGTATGTAGGAAGTTTTGGTTTTTGAGATGTTAGTTTTCTACTTTCTATGTGTGACTTTTTAAAATCATTATGTTATCTAACCTTAGAACTTAACTATGAGGAGTGGCTAACATTGAATTTATATTAGTTATGTTATTATATACCTTTGTTTACACTAATATTATTCTCTTCTTGAAGCATATTATTTTAAAGAGTTATATGTGTACCTATCTTTGGGAGCAAGGTATGAGATGTGCATAATCTCTTCTTAGTCTAAGAGGGTTGAGATAAGATGTTTTATAGTTTTGTGTGTTAATCGTGGAAGCATGGAGAAATTATCTTGATTATAAATTTGTAGGGATGGTATGATCCTTAACTTTTGTATGTTATGGTATTATTTCCTTTTTACTATGAATATAATACTACAGGTTAAGTGGCAGGATATGATACTAGTTTTGATTGATTAGTAACAACTTAATTCAATCTCGAAATGATTGTATTTTTCTCTTATGTGTATTTTAGTACTTATGAAATATTTTAACATATAAGTCTTGATTTTTATGATCTATTAGAATAGTGCTAGATAGGAGAACTAGTATATGTTCTACAGGTAAAAATTTTCATTCATTAACATGATTTAATACTTGATACTATGTTTTTTTATGCTATTAAACTCTATTTGTTAAATCAAAGCTTTTGTTTGAATGAGTGTCATCAGGGTGATGACTAATTTTAGGGGGCAAAGATGTCACATCTTGATTTCACCCTATGACTTTTAAACCTTAAATCCATTGATTAGTATGGTTAATATCCGATTTACATTGCTTTGATTTAAGCATTTTGACATATAATGGTATGGGATAGTGGTATTATTTATTTATATACATTGCATGATAGTTATATTTTGATTGTTTTGTACATTAAAGATGTATAATTTTTAGTTTTGCATCATTGGTTTATGATAACTCGGACTACCTACCTATTTTTTGTGAGGTGGATGCAGGATAGGTCCTACCCTTAGAGCTTGACAAGGGAGATCATCATCGAAGAGGGTCAGCTAGATAGAGTGATTGGGGGAAATATCAGTGAGAATTGCTAGTGACCCTACACACATACACAATAGATTCTTAATGGTAGTTGTGTAAAAATAATAGTGCGTATTGTTTGTGATTATATTTGTGTATGTGGAACTAGTTTTAGTAGGCATTTAATTTTTTATAATATAATTGGCTTGATTTTCTATTTTAAATTTGGAAAAATAAATATTAGTGCTAATAGAAATAATTATTTTGAAATTAATTATGTTTTAAATAAAATATAATTAACGACTTATCTTATATTTTAAGTTAAATAATTATTTACTATTATACTCAAATTTTGCATGAAATTGGTGTTGATGTAATTTAAGGTTAAAACTATGAATTATGGATGAATTCAAATGAAATTAAGAAAATAGATTTTAATATTATTAGCATGTTTTAATGTTAGTTTGATAAACTAGAGTGAAAGAAAATAAATTAATGAAAGTTAATAAATTTAAAAGTTGAGTTCAGTCAATCTTGAATAACATGCAAGAATTTACTTTAAAATTAAGAAATAGATATAATTATTTATTGAATTAAACTAGCCTTCTAGATACATGCATAAATTAAATTAAAAGTCAGTAAATGAGTCAACTTAAGTATAAATTAAGTAAATTAAAAGAGGATTATGCATGGATATAAAAGTGGAAGGGAGAATGCATGTAAAAGTGGGTAGTGCAGCATATGAAGAGAAAATAGTCTAATAAATCAAGGATAAGGATCGGAGAATGAGGATATGCACATAGAGACACAAAGGAAAAGAGAACTTGGAAAAAAGTAAATTTGAGAAGAGAAAGGTAAATAAATTTCAACAAATTCAAGGTAAGTTTTGTAATTATTTTTCCTGTATGTTCCTTTACCCAGGCATGTGTTTCAATGTTTAAAGTCAGCTTTTAAATTACAAGTGGTTGCATCCCTTTATATATATCTACATTTCTTTATTTAAAACTTGTGTCTAAATTTAAAGGAGTTGCATTGGAATTTTAGTATAACATTTTAGGCAGCGTTGAATACTTTTAAACCTATGTTTTAGTATAATTAGTCTAAATTTTATTCTATGAATCTTGTGTTTTAACGGATCCTACATCAGCTTCCAAAAGAATATGATATTTCAACAAAGTTCATTGAACATATCCAATGACAAGTCCATGTCATTTTGTATAAAACCAATGACCAATATAAGTAACATATTATTAACATTGGGCACCACTCTAATACAAGGTTGGTGGTAGAGTATGATTACACTGGCATAAAGAAATATTTAAAGGTTCTCACCTAAATATGAGACCTTTTCAATGTAGAAGTGAGAGAATATGCATTGAGATCGATCTTCCATTCTACTTCTCTTACTTCTTGATTTTAATCTGGAGCTTTTATGTTCATATTTTCCACCCTTTTTAGATATATCAACCAAAACAAAATAAATCTAACAAGAGGATTTGAACTCCTATTAGCCTAAATTTGTGTTAGGGGCATAATGTTTTTGGGGTTGTGTGCAGAGTTATGAATCCCTCCCTCTAATATGAGGAGAATATTACCTATAGGGCTATATTACATAGATTTCACAAGGTTTTTTCTAGGAATAATTTTGTCAATTTGTTTATTGTGGAAGCCTTAAATCTCTTATGATTTCACAAGGTATTTATGACAGATCTTATTACTGAAACTAACATTTTTATATATAATATTGACACTATAAACTTATATGATTTGTGTTTACTTTTCAATTTTCTTGGGGTTCCCATGGAATGAACCTAATTATGCTATTTAGAAATTTAAGGAAAACCTATGTCTAAAATTAAAAAAAATACCAAATCTTTGTTGTAAATCGCTAGGTCACTTTTGATATTTATTATTTAAAATGTTGAGTATTTAATTTTAGATATGATCCATTTATATGGAAAGCCCAACTCTAAATTGAAGAGCCTAGTTAAAAGTGAAACATTGAGTATCTTATTTATGTTGAATCTTTATTATTAATGTAACCTTTTTAATGCAAGATTAAATGTTGGATAGAACTTTATTGTTGCCTCAAAATTTCTATATTACGGTTTGAGCGAGAAGAGTATCTTAATAATGATCATGATTATCATGGGATCCATATGAAAACCAAGAATGATTGTTTTATAGTATTGTTACATTAACCCAAAGAATTTAAAATAATCTTATTGAGGTAGTATGGAAAAATGAGATTATAATATTTGTAAATTTGACTAAGCGTACTTTTGAAACATAGCTTGAGTTTTAAGTTAACCCAATTCATGGTTATATCTGTATTTATCCAATTATATTGGGATTTTAGGTAAGTTTTTGATTTGATTGAGTAGTATTTTTTGAGGCATGCCCAAATGGCTGTAAAAGTGAATAATATAACATCAGGTGAAGAAAGTCATTGGTCACAATCCAAATGACTTTTGAAAATTTTGCATTCTATTTTTGAATTGTTAGAATGTACTTTTGAAGCAACAAAAGATTATAGGGGTATTCTTATAGAAAATTATGTATACCTAGACTTAGGTATTCTTACATTAGATAATGCACCTATATCTAAAATAATAGTTTTATAAAGTTGAAAATGAGAAACTTCAACCAATTGAATATTATCCTTAAGTTATGAGGTGTAATTACTTAGATCTTATTGTAGTAGTAGTAGTATTCTATAGTTTGTTGTGTGTTTTCCCTGGATGGTATAACCTTATTATTTCTTATTTGATAATGACAGTATAAATTTGTGTGTTTATGTTTGAGTAAGGAACTCTTGCACGATGATCTATGACAGTATGAGATGATATATATTTCTATAGTATGAAAAGTACCAAGATGCTACATACTATATTTGACCCACACCTAAATAAATATCTATTGGTTTTTACTTGAATAATATGTGTTGTAGCATTTGGTAGGATATCATTTAGGTGTGTATACAATCTTGATAGTGTAAATGAATTATAAGATAGAATTACATGCATTGTACTACTTGTTTTATTATGGTTATACTAGATTGAATATGAATGTATACTTTCATGTTTCTATGACTTCTAAGTATGACTAATTATGGGAAAACTAGTGGTTGTATCTTAGAACCCTAGACTATGATGATATGAGTTGTCATGGGGATTGTTGTTTGGATCTATTGAAGTAATTTTGAATATATTGTTTAATATGAATGTGAAACATACTTGGGTGGCATGATCTATAGGATTTATACTTGTATTAATTAAATTAATTCATGATTCATTCATCTGTGGTTGAATTAAAAGTATACCTTGCTTATCTTTATATATAACTTGTGATGTGATATTATTGCATGGAGGATGAAATTTATATGAGTCTTTTAGTTATATAATATATTATATATTCTTATTTGAGAAACCATATTGATAATACTAATGGGTATTGAGATCGATTTCATTAGCTAGGGTAGTACCACTAATAGATAATCTGATCAAGTGGTGTGTTATGAAATTGATCGATCTAAAATGATCATATGAAAACTTTGATGAAAGTAATGTTATATGCATTATCTTTCATGCTATGTGATATCATGTTAGAATAGATTTATTTATATTACACTGCATATTTTTTAAAATATTATAGCACATGGGGTACTATCATGTCTCACTAGATTATCACACCATTCTATCTACCTATCCATGAATGGAGGGCCATTTAATGATAGAAATTTTTTCAAGGGATCGATGGTTTGTGGTTCATGTGTTAAAGTGCTCATATTATTATGTCCTTCCTCCACTATAGTATTACTTGGAGATGACACTTGACATTATCATAAATACATGAGTTGGTTCAACTAAACCTCCAGAGAGCTTGGTATCTATTATTTTATTAGGCTATATGCTTGAAAGAATGTAATTGTAATATGTATTTATATATTTGATTAGTAGATGTATTGTATTTTTATTTCTATGAAGTTGTATAAGATTTATATTATATGTAGTATTTGGAAAAGAAGTACTATTGTTCTTAGTTATGTTTTTGATCTATGATATTGTTTTACTCTATGGAATAAATGTCAAGTGTATTAAAAAAAAACTAACTTTTCATGCATACAACTTGAGGGGTTGTCATAGGAGAAGTGAATATGGATGATAAGGGAGTGATTAGAGATGACTATGGACAATGAAGGTCAATAAAGGAGTGATTAGGGCTAATGAGGAATGATGAGAGAGTGATTAGGGGTGATGAGAGATGAGTAGGGAGTGATCAAGGATGAGACAGGGATGATGAACAAGTGAAATTAACACAAAGTAGTCATTTGAAAAACCTAGGACTCCTATAAATGTTAGGAAGCAATCTAGAAAGCACAAAAATCTTAGAAATGACTATATGTTTACCAAAAATGGACATCAATTACAAAAGTTATGCCCTAAAATCCCTAGGTTCAATACTTGAACCCCAAAAATGCCTATGTACTGACTAAATTAGATTTTGAAAAAAACTTTTCCACATCATAAGGTATGCAGCTATGAGACCAACTCTATCAGATGAAAATTGAACTTAATTTCTTATATTTACTAAAATAAATTTAAAGTATAAGTAAACATATACTTAACATTTAGAATAGTAAATATCAACTTCAAGTGAAGACTCACTTCATGTACCTATTTAGATGTTTTTCTATGAAAAATAATAGGAAGTTGATTGCATTATTAAGATATAATGTGATCCTATTACTAACGCAATCATGTTACTAACGTGACTGCATTACTAACATGATCTTGTTAATAACATGATCATGTCATTATGAACACGATCATGTTATTAACATGATCATGCTATTTGAATTTAAATTCAAAAATCAAACATTTTGGCTCAGTAATGGCTTGGATTCCTAAGCCAAAGGCTTGGGCCTATCAATCTATAGTCAAGTCTGAGAGTTTTGATAGAAAATAACAAATATCAACTTTGATCACCAGACACACTATGAATTTCAATATAAAAATTCAAAAACATAATATCATCATGATGAACATGTTCTCTTTTTTCAAAATTATGATTTTTATAATTTTTGGACTAATTTAGGGTTTCAAACTGTGTTGATTTCTAACTATACCTTTTTTAGGCCAATACATACTGAAAATATGCATGCCTATACATGTTCATGTATTTTTTTTACATTGATCCAAGAACAAAACACATTATATGGTCACAAACTAGGCCTAATCTATACACATTCAAAAAAAATGATTTTTTATTTTTTTGAGCTAGTTAGGAGGGCGCATAGTTGGCTATCTATTTTTTTATTAGTTTTCAGAATCAATTTACTTAAAAAATCAATAGAAAAAAATTATTCATTGAAAAAATATAGGTCACAAACTAGAATATCTTATTTAAATGATCCCAAAATGGTTTCAAACAATATTAAGTACTGCTCAAAAAATGGTGTCTTATACAACCATCTATCTACTATATTTTCTCTAAAAAACATGAGTTCCTCTTCAAAATTTAGATGTTTGACCTAGTTAAACTTAACCATATTTTAAAAAAAAAATGTTTTAGAAACTAGACTCGAAATGATATCTTTCATGTTCTTACACCATCTTCAAATTTGGAGTGTAGATATCTCAAATTATCTATATAAGTTCATATTCATGAAATTTCAAGAAAATCATGTTCACTAGTAGGCCCCTTTTTGTCCCCTACCTTTGTGCACTTACCTATCACATAAATGAAAGAATAGGATGTGAATGCTTCGATGATTTTATTGATCAACAAAAAAAATTATATATATGGATAAATAGTTACCAAACATGTAATTAATTATCTAACTGCTAATAATGTATTCCACCTAAGCACCTAACTGTTATGATAACTAATCATTAATCGGTGAAATGTAATTATATTCACTAAACAATTTAATATGTCAAGTTATGCCAACATTCTCCCCTTTATTACATTATCTTTACAAACATCATATTTCCTAATAGTGGTCCCCCCTTTATTTCAAACACTATAAAAAGATTTACAGTCTTCATGTAGCCTGATCACTTTATGAGGTGGCATGCCATCTTTGTGGATTCATGGTCTTAGTGTCACCTTGGTTTTTCCTTACAATATTACCACAAACCTAGAAGTGATAGGAGTACATCTTTCTTCTAACACCTTCGATAGTTTCTAGGATTACCACAAACCCATATGGTTTTCTGCTTCAGGTTGACCATGAACTTGGAGATGGCAAGAGGTCTTGACTTTTTTATACACTTTAGTGGCTTATCATATTTCCACAAACCCTTTTCTAAGAACTAATTACTACTTTAGTGTTTTTTCTCACCATAACATTCTTCATTAGTAGTTACCAAACTAGAAAATAATACTTAGTATTTTTATTGAAAAAACACATTGCAAAACATAAAAATAAACACACTAAAAATTATCACCATAGTAATGATGCAAACCCATCATAGGCAACTCATGAGAGGATACTAGTTACCCTCCAACCTCTGTGTATCCTCCAGTACCCAATTAAGTGTTGCTACATGTTTCACAACATGAGAGGTGAAGTGAAGGCTACGTCATCAGCTGACTCTTCACTTTCATTTGTATCTGGTGGATGTTCTACTTGAGCAATATTGGCTTCATTATGCTTGAGTTTCCCTTTAAGAACATCTTTTACTCAAACACGATAGTCCCATGCTATATGACTTCTTTTCTTATATTATTGTTTATTTATGTCCCTTTTGTTAGTATTAATTTTTTTATGAAAATTTTGAGAATATAGTACATTCTCATGTTACAAAATATCTTCATCTTCTCTACGTATCCTTTTGTCTTCCTCTACTAGTGATGCAATCATATCATCGAGAGATTGTGATGATATTTGGCTAAGAGTAAATACAATATTGCTATATTTGGATGGTAGACTATTCAATAGAATAGCTTTTGCATCCTAATCTTTGACATTAGCTTTTACCTTAGCAAGTTATCTAATAAGAGACTTTAGATTATTTACATGGTTGGACATAGTAATTCCATCATCCATTTTGAATCTATATAACTACAATTTTAATTAAAATTGGGCATTTACTACTTTTACACCAAACAAGGTGTTGAGAGTATTCCAAATTTCCTTAGATGATTCTTCTAAATCCATGTGATGTAACTTGGAATCAAAAAGTGCAAGGCCAATAATAGCTTTCACTTTTTCATCTCTTGTTTTCCACTCCAATAATTTATTTGCATTAGTGGGTTGTTTCTCATCTCTATTTACAATACCCCACAAATTTCTATGCATCAATTGCATTTGTATTTTAACCTTCCATGTATGAAATTTTAAACTAGAATATTTCTCTATGGAAATTTAAATTCCTATCTTGAAACAAAGAGACATATATCTCAAAATATAAAAAGGTAATTATTGTTTCAAAATTAGAAAGATGTACCTTGTTCAAATGCTACCTTCTTCTTCTTTTTCTATATCAATGCTTGATCAGGAAAATGAACACATCTATCTATTGCACTTACTCTAGCTCAATGATCAAACCTTATAATAATTGATAAAGGAGCTTAATGTTTTTATCAACTTGTACTTCTACCAATGCTTCGATCCACTTATGTTGTGTGTAGTAAAAGGCTTCCTGATGCAGACTTTATTCAATCAACTTTGCTCCTTATTTTACGTAGAACACTTCATCAATTGCACTGAGATCAGGCTTCAAGTGATGTATTTCAGACTTCCTAGCCATCATAATAATGTTTCAATCAGGAAAGCTACTATGTGTCAAGTCTTCCATGCTTTGGCCATTATGGATCTTCATTTTTTAACTACATATTTTGCACTTTGCATCTAATCCTAGGATTTAGACTTTTAAGCTGCACTCTTGGATTTGCTATGCACACATCTCAAGCTTTTGTAAAGTTTAGGATTCTACCAAGTGTTCTCTAAGCTCTGATCTGTAGGTCACTACTTCCCCACTCAACTTCCATGCTACAATTTTACACCAAGTTTAATACACTTGATTATCTTCCACATCACACTTCTATGATCCAAGCATCGATTCTTCCATAGCAGTGCTACACATGACTCGGGTATGTTATGTCATATTATGCTTTGATACCAAAGTGAAGGAATAGGATGTGAATGCTTTGATGATGTGATTGATCAACAACATAAGTTTATATACAATCATAAATAGTTACCAAACATGTAACTAATTGTCTAACTACTAACAATAGCTATATAACATGTTCCACCTAATCACCCAAGTATCTAACTACTATGCTAACTAATCATTAATTAGTGAACTATAATTACATTCACTAAATAATGTAATATGTCAAGTTACGCCAACATTAAATTGAAATGAGAAATAAATAGTGATATTTAAATAAATATGCAAACCGAACTCAAATATGATTTATGTTGACTAAGCATATTGATCATCGATGTGGAACTAACATGAAGGATCTCTGAACTATGTCACATCTAAAAAAATAATTATGAAATGTACTAGGACACAACCACACTAGGGTAAATAGGGTGCATTGTGGCCTTGTATATTTGATTGTAGCCATGGTTGTGTTGACTGTGTAGGTGATTTCTCTATATTTTATTGTAGCCATGGTTGACTTGATTGTGTAGGTGATTTCTCTATCCAGGCACCAATATCTATCTGAGGTGTGCTACTGATTACCTATGGGTGGTAAGTTGTTGTGCCAAGGTATCTGCAATAAAAACCATGGTTCTTACACTTAAACCAAATAGATATTAAATTCAAATGGGAGAATCAATCTAGGGGAATAACTAAGTTATCCTAAAAAAACCCCACATAATCTAAGTGTTTTTGACATAGCTCGAAATAGCTTTAGGTCGATGTAGGTATCCCACCTAGAATGAGTGTGTGAATCTTGATACTTGTATTATATGATGTAGATATTAAATTGAGTTGAACGCTTGACAATAAATGCCCTTGACATATAATCAAATATATTTATACATGGCCTATGACTATCAAAATAAATCATAACTTAAATTAGGAAGAATAAATATCTTTTGTTCAATGTGCAATATCTTGTATAGAGAGTGATTTTGTGAAATTTCCAAGTTATGTATTAAGTATCCTTATTGTGTCTATATAGTGGTATATTTTAAATAATTTTTTTAATCAAATTTAATAAAAGTGCAATAGGGTCAACATAGAGCATCTAAATTTTGAAAATTAACCCTAGGAGCATGGGAAAAAAGGCCATGCTAGTGGACAAGGTCAAGTTGCAGCCTTGTCTAACCTAGTGTGGTCTTGTCTCAAAAGGACATAGATTATTGGAACTTGTCTAATAAGAATGTGTAAAAAAAATAGGGATGTCTAAATGATATTTTTGTAATTTCAATACTATTATTAGAATAGTGAATGTTTTCATAAATATTGTAAGTTAAGAGAATGGAGAATAGGTCAAGTAAGTTAAGGAATTCAAGATTAAACATTGTCAAGTATATAATGATTAAATTAGAGTGTCTACACTCTCATATTTTACTTTTTCAAATGATTGTGGGATTAGTAGGGTTCCAATTATGGTAATTATTTCTTAGTTATTCAAAGTGAATTTTAGAAAATCTAATGAGGTTTTAGTGTGTCTAATAATTTCCAATAGTGTGTACTAATATGGTTTTAGTTATGCTACTAATGTAATGATACAATTTCATTTAATGTTCTATGTTTCTTTTAATTTTTATGGTTCTCTTCTTGTCTATACTAAGATATGTTCTCCAATATATGTTTCTAGTGACTATCTCAATATTTTCCATAAATAAAAATGCTCTCTAAAATCTACTTTTCCTTTTATCTCTAGAGTAATAAATTAATAAAAAAGGCTTGTTTACTTATTTTATGTATGCCCTTAAGTTTAATGTTATATAGATTAGTGTGTTACATTGTCTTTTATGTTTAGTGAGACCCACTTTTTCACATATACAAGAAGTAATTTAAGGATAAAATATATTTATTCAAGTATCTTACAATTGATCCATAATATCATAATCTTTTGTATTATGTAAATTATGATTAGCTTTGAAATTGAGGTATATTACTAGGTACTATTGCATTATTTTATCTAGACCTCCATTTGGTAGTATAGTTCACCTCATTATAATTCATCATACTTTTAGGAGTATCTATAGATTAATAGGGCATTTATGTATATAATGCACTAAATCTCTTTTAACATTGACAAAAGAAGTGAAGTATAAATATAAAACATTTGCAAATTTTCATAAATCAATAACAAGTCATGAAAGATATTCAATCATCTTATAATTTTGTATTAAAGACATATCATTGAACATAAGAACTAATATTTTATATGGTAAAAATAACATGATAAAAATATATATATACATTTTTAGATTATATTAAAAAAAATTATACATTTTGAGAACATACACTGATAGTATCATGTCTTAAATTTATATTGAACAAAAATAGATACCTATTTATAATAACAAATCTATTAAGTGCTGAGAAAAATATTTGAAAATAATTTCTACAATCAATAATTAAGGTTTGAAGATCATAACTCTACTCAAATCCATACAAATATGAAACAAATCAAAATTTAAAGGTTTGAAAAATAACATTTAAAAAATATAAAATATCCAAAAGGTTGGAATCAAGAAAATAAAAGGTTGACCATAAAGACATTATTCCATATGAAAATCAACAAACATTATTCGATATGATAATACCATAAAGCAAAGTTGACCATAAAGACATTATTCCATATGAAAATCAACAAACATTATTCGATATGATAATACCATAAAGCATTATTCCATGTGATAATACCATGAAGAAAATCGACAACATTATTCCATATGATAATACCATAGGACATTATTCCATATCATAATACCATGAAAAGTTGGCCTATGAAGTAATAACGGAAATCATCAAATCAAATCAAATTATTGTAAACTGGTCCAGATCCTGGCCCTATTTCCCGAAAACTTTACGGTACTCTTGTGGATCTTTATTTACTACTGTGGTTCCACCATCCACCACTAAATTATGACCGCTTACGTATTTAGATTCCTCACTCGCCAGATACAGAACAGCGTTTGCAATATCCTCCCTGTCAAGTGTGATTCCCTTCAAGTTGCCGATGACGCGAACCGCGGCCTCCAGCTCGGCTTTTACATCTGCAGTAGGATCCCTTTTCAAGAACTGAATTGCCATATCCGTGGCGACCACACCAGCGGATACACAATTCACTCTGATACCATATTCTCCCAGCTCTGCTGCACCGTTTTTTGTAAGCCCAACAACTGCATGTTTGGAGGCTATGTAGGCGTAAGTAGCAGTCCCTCCTAATATCCCTGCAATACTCGCTGCATTAATAATGCAGCCCTTCTTTCTGGGGATCATCACGCGGGCTGCGTGCTTCATGCCATGCATTACTCCTTTTGCGTTTATATTCATCACTCGTTCATAGTTCTCCATCTCGTACTCTGGCAGGTTCCATTTCTGGGGGTCGGTGATTCCTGCGTTATTATAAATGACATCCAGTTGTCCGTGTTTCTCCATGGCGAAATCCACGGCTGCGCTCACGTCTTGCTCTTTGGTCACATCACAGTGGATATATGATGCCCATGGAGAGAGGGATTCGGCCACTTTTGTACCAATATCGTCTCTAGTGTCAGCGATAATGACTTTGGCTCCATGATTTGCAAACAGCCGAACAGTGGCTTCTCCAATGCCTCCTGATCCGCCTGTGACCAGTGCAATCTTGCCCTGCAATCTGCATATTCCAAACATTTATCAGAAATTTCCTTAACGAACTAAGAGATTAATAGAAAACATTAAAAGCCTAACAGAATTTATAATTACCTTCTCAACGCAGCTGCTGCAGACATGATTCTCCGAGATAGTAAAGCAAGGGTTTAGAGAGAGCCGAGCTTATAGCATACATGGTTACCCATGTCATATCCATTTATAAACCCATCACTAGCATTCCCTTCTCTTTCTCAGGGTTGAACTCGTGCAGGTGTTCAAACTTGACGCCTGCTTTAACACGTTTCTTTTGAATTGACTTGATTTTCAAAACTTACGCCTGCTGCGTAGTTGTTAGACTTCGAAACTTGGTCTTTCGTTAATATAATTATGCACGTTACCCATGTGGTCTCCATCTTGTATTTGTGTTTTTAATTAAATTATTATTATTTTGACTTTATGTAGCATGTTCTGCCAGTTATAAAATCACCATCGCATCTTGGAGGATGGGTAGCATTTTGTTGTTTGTGAGAGACAGTCAAACTTAGCGTATGAGAATTATTTTATTTCACACATAAGAGGTTTCGTTGAAAGAGTGGCTTGACTTCCAAGACATCCAACACTTGTATTCAAGGAGACGAATGCAAGACCTAAGTAGAGGCTATTGAAACCGCACACCCTAAAGGAATTGTGATGGATAAAGAAAGTGACAATGAATTCATAGGAGTGCCTTTAGTTTAGCACGAATAAGAATTAATCAATGCACTAGAGTATAGATTCTTTCACGAAGTCATGATAGTAAGTAGTAATCCAAATTTACACTGGTATCTATTCAATGTGTTTGAGATCAATTTTTTTAATTAATTAGATCATTATTTTTAAAAAATATTTTGAGTATGAAGATATGGAAGATCTAAAGAAATTAAGTTCACATGAACATAATAATAGTGACATGCATCTTTATGGTCAAAGCATGTACAATTCAAAAGACTCTATAGAGGTAAAGTTTAGAACAAAACCTGAAATAGATCAGTGGTAAAGTTGAAGACTATATTTATTCTTTCTAATTACTAAATTATTATATTCAATAAAATATAAAACTTGAGACAAAAGTATATGAGTGTAAATGAATATATATAAAAGATTTACATAATCACTATCAGAGAAAGTCATGTTGAATATGATAATGAGAAGATCTTAGGATATGTGAATGGATTGCACATTTACATTTAAGATAAGTTTGGTATGATTCATTACCATTAAATTGAAGAAGTTTATCAATGCACACCGAAGGTGGAAGATACATTGTCTCGTAGATTACATAACACAACATAGGAAAATGGAAAATTCATGTGCACAGAGTATTCAATTCTACACATTTGCATAATGATGACAATAGGAGAAATGATGTGGATGCACATATCATAGTAGAAAATGATGATTTTTTTTTTTCAATTCATAATCAAGAGGATTATAAATGTGAAAAATATCTCATAATGAAGAGTGTGTTGTTGAAACTAGTGAAGGAGGAAAATAGTCATGCATAGAGGAAGAATATTTTTAGAACCATTTTCAACACTGGGGGAAAGTTCTAAAAAGTAATTTATGATAGTGATTGTATGAATAATTATATTTTTTATGAGATAGTTGAGAAGCCATGTCTAAAAAGGATTGCATGTCCAAATCCATATTGTTTGTAAAAAGCATTGATCACCATGAAGGAAATAGATCTGAGAGCATGAAGGCTAGGAAACTCTTCACAGTACGTAGTCACTTCAGGGTGGGTGCAGGGTAATGAGTGACAAAAAGGGGGGTTTAATGTGTCACCTTTTTTCTTTAAATAACAATACTTGAACTTAGAGAGACTTTTAGAAAGACTTAGACAAATAATTTTATAATAACATAAGATGAATTATGAAATTTTTAATGTACTCTCTCTCTCTCTCTCTCTCTCTCTCTCTCTCTCTCTCTCTCTCTCTCTCTCTCTCTCTCTCTCTCTCTCTCTCTCTCTCTCTCTCTCTCTCTCTCTCTCTCTCTCTCTCTGTGTGTGTGTGTGTGTGTGTGTGTGTGTGTGCGCGCGCGTGTGTGTGTGTGTGCGTGTGTGCGTGCATGCGGGCGTGCGCGCGAGTGAAGATAAAAAGTATGAGAAATTGATGCATTTTTTATAATGACATAGTAATTTTTGTGAAAAAATAAGTAGACTCTACGTGTATAGACACACTTTTTTAGAGTATTCAAGTGAATTTCATATGAAATCACATATATGGATAGAGGAAATGTAGAATATTGTTGAGAATATACAAGATCCAAATAAATACACACACACACACACACACACACACCTAAAGTTTTAATTTTCCATCTTTCTTGACTTGTAAAACTATTTAATAAATAAAAAAAATTATTCTCGACAATTATATATATATATATATAATTGTTGAGAATAATTTTTTTTATTTTTTAAATATTTTTTTTATATATATCCAATGATGTGCATATTATTGAGATGTAAGTATGATAAAAAAAATTATAAAAAATAAAAATGTTATTAAATTATTTGTAATAATATATTAATGAACCTAGACCCAGTGATGATAGCCTAGTGGTGAGTGAGCTGAGTGTTTGAAGTAGGAGGTCTCAGGGTCCATTCCCTTGGATAACCACTCTCTAGCATTGTTCCCACACTAAGCTGTGGTGGATTATTTATAAAAATTATCCATAATGCAATGTATGTTTATGATATCATACATAAATATTTTTTAATAATGTTGATTGATTGGGCATGTGGTTGAAAATTTATGTGTTATATTGGATAAGTTTTGGTCCCTAAAGAAACTTTTCACTTCAAGATAAAATGTGTCATCATTAGTCATAATTTCAAGTGGAAGATAACTCTTATGGATATGCTCATAGGACTAGATTGTGCAAATTTATGATCCTATTTTTCATCTCTTCCCCTCATGGTTTTCCTACAATAGATGCTAAAATTTATTTCCATTTTTTCATTAAAAATGAGAAGACTCTCTTCAGTGATGTGTTTGATTGCCTACAAATTTAAAGTCTATGGAAAATTAAAGGGTATATGAATGCCATTATTTCATTTACACACAAACAGACACACACACACACACATGTTTTCATGAATATGGTTTATTAATTGGGCACGTGATTCAAAATTTACACTTTATACTAACCAAATTTTAATCCTTAAATCAAATTTTCATTGTGAGAGAAAATATGTCATGATTTATTCATCATATGAAGTGTAATATAATACTCTTATGGGTGATTATAATAATTTCTCATGCATCTTTATGAACATATGATTTGTCTCTATCCCCAATGTTTTACTAGAATGGTTGTGCAAAGTTCATTTTATTTTTCCCCATAATACTAAGAATATTCTCTTAATGGATGCATTTGGACACCTTATTTTTTTATTATAGGTGTAGATGGAGGGTAAAAAGGGTAATTATTAAATTTATATTCCCATCTACATGTGTAAATGAATATGGCTTGATAATTGGACATGTAGTTCAAAAGTTGTGTATTATACTACCTAACATTTGGGTCCCTAAAGCAAGTTTTCATTGCGAGATAAAAATTGCATCATTTATTCATCATATCAATTGGAAGAGAATCCATGTGATCTCCTTCTTGAATTTTTTTTGTTTGGTTCGAGTGAAGGGTAGAAGAACATAATTATTATGTTTATACACATATTCAGATGTGTTTGTTGGAGGATTTTATGTGTGGGTCATAAATTACGCATTATACTGGTTAACTTTTGGTCCCTAAAGCAATTTTTCCTTATAAGAGAAAAATGTCAATGTTTATTTATCATAGCAAGTGGAATAGAATACTCCTATGTATTATTATATGAATCCATCACACAAATATATGAGCTTATATTTTGTCTCTACCCCTCAAAATGTTCCTATAAAAATTATGCAAAGTTTGTTCTATTTCTTCACTTATGAATAAGAAGATTATTATCATGGATACATATGAACATATAAATTATTTAGTTTTGGGGCCAACTGAGGGAAAAATAAATTCATTATTTTATTTATACACCCATATAAATGTGTTAGGGAATATGGTTCATTGATTGGGAATGCAATTCAAAAGTTTCACATTATACTAACCAACTTTTTGTCCCTAAAGTAAGCTTCATTGAGAGATAAAACATGTATCCATTTCTTCCTCATATTTATTGGAATATAATACTATGATTAGTTATTATATTAATCCCTTGTGAAACTATAATAACTTAGGGTTCATATCTACCCTTCATTGTTTGTCTACAATGGCTACACAATTTTTTTCCATTTCCCCATTAATAATGAGAAGATTCTCTTCAGGGATGTGTTTTGTCCCCTACATTTTTTGAGTCTAAGGACCCATGAAAATAATAAAAAGGTAAAAAAAAAATTCATATTACCATATTAAAGTGTCTATAAATATGTTTTTTCTATTGAGTGCGTGGTTCCAAAGTTGCAGATTATACTAGCCAACATTTGTTCCCTAAATCAAGTTTTTATTGTGAGAGAAAATGTGACACCATTTATTTATTATCTCAATTGGAAAATCATCCTATGTGGGATGATTATATAAATATCTCATTAATTTTTACAAGGTTATGGTTTATCTCTACCCTTCACAATTTAACTACAATGGTTTCACAAAGTTCGTTCCATTTTTTCCCTAAAGAAATATAAGATTCTCATAAGGGACACATCTAACCACTTTAAATTTTTAAGTCTAGGGGCTGAAAAATGGAGTAAAATTATAATTATTGTATTTACATTTCCATTTTAATGTTTCCATGAATAAGGTTCATCGATTGGGTATGCAATTCAAAATTTGCATGTTATATTAACCAACTTTTGTTCAATAAAATAAGTTTTCACTGCCATAAAAAATATACCACCATTTATTATTCATCTTGAGTGGAATATAAACCATTTGGTATTGTTTAAAATTCTTCCACATAAACCTATAGGATCTTACAAATCATCTCTAACAATCATAGTTTACTTGCAATGGTTGTATAAATTTCATACAATTTTTCTCCTTAAAAATGACAAGATTCACTTTAGGGACGCAATAATTTTCCTATAAGTTTAGTGTTTAGGGACTTTAAAATTATCTAAATTTTCCATTATTTAATTTATATGACCATTCAAATGTGTCTGGGAATATGGTTCATCGATTGGGCATATGGTTCAAAATTTACATGTTTTATTGGCCAACTTTTGGTCCCTAAAGCAAGTTCTGACTATGACATAAAAATGTTATAATTTATTTTTAATATTAATTAGAATAGAATAATATATTTATTAATTATATTAATCCATCATGTAACTTTAGTATATTACATTTTATCTCTACCCCTCATGGTTTCATTGCAATAGCTACGCAAAGTTTGTTATGTTTTTTCCTTTAAGGACTAAAAGACCCTCTTTAGGGATGTGTATAAATGATTTAAATATTAAAATATAAGGTCCAAATAATTGAAAATAAATTCCATTATTATATTTATATTCCTATTTTTACATGTCAGATAAGACGGTTTTCGATTAGGTGTGAGGTTCAAAAGTTATCTCCTATACTAGCCAGCTTTTGGTCCCTACAGAAATTTTTTGCTATGAGATAAAATGTAAAAAAAATTATTCATAATATTTAATGGAATATAATTTTATATGTTTTTATTATATTACTCTACCATGTAGCTATTAGAGTTTTTATTTTGTCTCTACCTCTCATGGTTTGCATGCAAAGGCTGCACAAAGTTTGTTTAATTTTACCCTTTATAATGAGAATATTATCTTAAGGGATGCATCTGAATACCTAAAAGTTTTGATTTTAGGGTCCAAAAAATTTAATATGAAAATAATTATTGAATTTATATGTTCATAAATATTTTTTGTGAATATGGTTCATCTATTGGACTTGTAGTTCAAAATTTGTGTGTTATACTGAGCAAATTTTGGTCCATAAAGCATGTTTTCACTACCATAGAAAATGTTCCATCATTTATTCATTATATAGAGTGGAATATAATAATATATGAGGTAGTTATAGGACTCCCCAATGTAATTTTTTGAGCCTATGATTCATTTTTACCTCTCACGTTTTCAATACAATGGATGTGCAAAGTTTGTGCTAATTCCCCCCCCTTAAAAACACAAAGATTATCTTCAGGGATCTGCCATCCACCTACAAGTTTCAAGTTTGAGGGTCTAAAAATGGTGTATTAATACCATTATTTTTTAATAAACCCATCTATATGTGTTTGGGAATATCATTTGCCAATTGTGTGTGTTGTTCAAAAGTTACATGTTATACTTGCTAACTTTTTGTCCCTAAATCAAGTTTTCACTACGAGAGAAAACGTTACATAATTTATTTCATATTGATTATAAGATATTACTATAAAATATAACTACATTAATTTCCCATAAAAATTTATGAGCTTACGATTTGTCTTTAGCTCTCACGTTTCATTGCAACAGTTGCACAAAATTTGTTCCATTTTTCACCTTAAGAATAATAAGATTCTCTTCAAGGATGTGTTTGATCACCTAAAAAAATTTATTTTTAATGTTTAAATAGAGTATAAATATTTAATTATTGTGTTTAGATGCCCATTTTGATTTTTCTAGGAAGATAGTTCATCGAATGGGCACGTGGATCAAAATTTGTGCATTATACTTGCTAACTTCTAGTCACTAAAGTAAGGTTTTACAACAATATAAAACATGTCAATGTTTATTCCCCATATTCATTGGAAGGTAATCCTATATATTTTTATTATAATAATATCCCATTAAATTTTAGGAACTTATGGCTTGTCTCTACCACTCATGGTTTGTCTATAATGGTTCTATAAAGTCCATTCTATTTTTCCTCTTAAGAATGAGAAGATTCACTTAAGGGATACATCCACTTAACTTTTTTGAGTCCAAGGAATGAATAATAGTATAATAAGTTAATTATTTAATTCATATTCCCATCCAAACATGTTAATGAAGATTGTTTGTCGATTGGGCATGTGGTTCAAAAGTTACAGTTTATACTAACCAACTTTTGATCCCTAAATCAAGTTTTTTATTATGATATCCATTTCCTTTTTATACTGAGTGTAATATAATCCTCTATGAGGTGTTTATAGTAATACCATATGTAATCTTAGTATATTATGGTTTAGCTTTACCCCTTAATGTTTACCTGTAATAGATGCACAAAGTTCATTCCATTTTCCCCCTTAAAAATGAGAATATTCTCTTAAGGTACACATCTAACCACCTAAAAGTTTCAAGTATGGGGGTTAATTGAGGGTGTGATAATTTTATTCTTGCATTTATACACCCATCCATAATTGTTCAAGAAGACAATTCATTGATTGTTCTTATGTTTCAAAATTTGTTTGTTATATTGGCTAAATTTTTGTCCCTAAATCAATATTTATTATAGATAAAATGTGTCATCATTTCATTATCATCTCAAGTGGAATATAATTGTCATGGGGTGCTTAGAGGACTCCATAATATAAATTTAGGCTTTTATAGATTGTCTCTACCCCTCACAGTTTACCTATAATTCCTACAAAAGCTTTGTTATGTCTTTTCCCTTAATAAAAATAATATTCTCTTAAGGGATTCATCTGACTACTTGCAAGTTTATTCTTTATGTATATTTGTAAATTTGTGACAACTTGGTTTCTATGAAGATTTAAACTTTAAAAATTTTAATAAAAACTCTTTACTAACATGACCACTTAGGAAATTACAAACCCATGTGACTAAAAAAATAAAAAATGTTAACAACCAGTTAATAAAGTATACACATTAAAAGAAACTCACAATTGACTCAAACTATATAAAACAAAATTCATATGAGTTTCAAATAAAAAACTTAAAATTATCACAAACTATAAATCATAAAAAGACCAACTTTATAAGAACTAAACAATTCTAAATATTATAATAATGTAACTTATGTAAATGCTTTAGATTTTAGTTAATTAGCTTTATCCATAAATATATTAATAGCACTTCAACATATGTTTGAATAAATAGGTTTCAATGGTGGATTGTAAATGAATGATGGAGACTTTATATTAAGGATGAACACATGAAAGGAAGACTTATCATTAATAGTGATGCAGGTGGGGACACATCAATATTTTAAGTTTAGAGACCCCTGTAAGAACCATTGAAGGCTAAAAAAATTATACAACTATGCTCATCAGGGCCAAATTCACCTTTTCATAAGTTATACTACAACTCCTCAGTCTAGTAGTGATCCTTAATGTTAAGAAATTCTAATACTATGAAGTGTGGAAGCCTAAAACATTAATTATGGGTTTGATTATTTATTATTTCTAGTTTTTAAATATGTTTGAATTCCTTGCATTATAGTTTTTAAATATATTTAACAAACCCTAGCATTCATCATCACATTATATCAAAATTGAGATAATTTAGTAGAGACTAGTTTTGAATTATTATTTTTCTTAATAGAAAAAAGAGGAAGGGATCTCTCTGCACCACATGTGACATACCTTTCACCATGCTAACTTCTTCTATCTAATCTGGACATTTGTGTCGATGCAAATGTCTAACTTGTCATAAGTGTTCTGTATGGAATACTAACTGGATTTAGATGTGACCAATTGGAGCCTTATGGGTATTTTTTTAGCTTCTATTGATGCCTTCAAATTATGTAGATAGTTTTTTTCTATTTGTAAAATTATCAATCCCTATCTCCTTACTCTTAGAGTGATTGTGGGAAAAATGGGTTAGTGGGCTTATGGTGTCAAGTTACCCCAAGGATCCCTCCATCAATGGGTGTTTCCTACATATCCAATAATCATAAGAGGGCCTTAGAATTATGTATCTATCCCCTATGTGTTGGTTTGTGTGTGAAGAAGGATGCAATGTGTGATAAGAAAATACATGTAGTGACCTAACTTGTAACTTGGAAAATTTGTCTCAAGAAATGATCTTTGAATGATTCAAAACTATGGAAATATTTCTCCCATGACTAATATAGAATTAGGGATGAATAGAGAATGTTTTCTTAGTTGAATGCTTGATTGAGTGTTTCTTGGTATGTTACCTTATGTGTTTCAAGTGTTTTGTACATAATTTTTATGTGAGGAATGAATGAGGGTTGATCTTGTACATATACCAATCCCTTTTGGAAATATCTCACACTAAATCACTTAGGCCTACTTTTAGGATATGTTTCATTTTTAATACCTTAGAGTATTTTTTGGGCTAATCAAGCACTATCAAAAATTTATGAAAAATTATTATAGAATAGTAGGGCGACTCACAACATTTTTGAAGGAATATTATTTCCATTGAAATGAAACAACTATCAAGGCCTTTGATAAGTTGAAGGAGGCTATGTGCATCACTCTAGTTTTGGCTATACTTTATTTTTACAAAACTTTTATTATGGAATGTGATGCATCAAGTTATCACATGGGGACAATACTCATGTAAGAAGGAATACCCATTACATTTGAGAGTCAACAACTCAAGGGTAAAAAAAGACTAAAATCAATCTGTGAGAAAGAGATGTTGGTTATTCTTCATGTAGTCAATCAAATGAAACTTTATGTTATGGGAAAACACTTCAAGATAAATATTGATCATGATAGTCTAAAATATTATTTATAATAATGGTTGTCATCAAAAGAACAATAAAAATGGGTACTAAAATGTTGAGATGTGACTTTAAAATCATATATAAGAAAGGAAAATAAAATGTTGTAACAGATGCACTATTCAAGAGAGATGAATCCACTAAGACATTATTATGTGTAATGACCATTTGGTAGATAGATAGGTTGAAAGAGGCACAATCAAAATGTGGGAATGATAGGGTTACACAAGTTCTTATTCACAATATATAGCATGTTTCTATTTATTTTGAAAAAAATGAGTATAAAGGGAATGAATTATGGTATAAATATTGTTTATACCTATGTAATAATCATATCATCAAGTAAACTATTCTTTAGGATCTTCAAGTGTATCCAAGAGCGGGGGGCGAGGGGGGGGAGGGTGGTTTGGTAGGGCAGGATGGGATAGGGGGGTGGATATACAAAAGATTATGGTTAAATGCATGGTATGTCAATAGAACAAGGGTGAAGCAATTGAGACACCAAGTCTCTTGCAACCTTTATCCATACTTATGTGGGAGGAGGTTTCCATGGATTTCATTACAAGGTTATTGAGGTATAAATAGAAAAATATCATCATGGTAATTGTGGAGAGGCTCACAAAGCACACTAAGTTTATATCCTTGTGATACTCATTTGTAGCTAGTACAATAGTTATTTCTTTTCTAGATACATTTCAAAAGCTTCAAGATCATTGTAAGGGATTGTGATCCCATCTTTACCAATAATTTTTTGACTAAATTATTTTCACATTTGTGTAATTAGTTAGCTCATATCTAGTAATATCATCCTCTATTTGATGGAAAAACAAAGGTGGTCAATAAATTCTTAAAAGGACATTTCTATTGTTTTGCATCAGATAAACAAGAATGGTAGGTTCCTTAGTTGCCACTAGTATAATGATGGTGTTACACTTTCTTCCATACCTCTTACAAAATGTTTCAATTTTTATCACTTTATGGTTATTAGCCCTTGTTCGTCACTTCATCTTGTTTACCCTTAAATTTAGGATGTTTTAGGTATCTAGGGTTAAGGGGTATTAGATTAGCTTTTACACAAAGGTGGTGAACTAACCTAATGAGTAGGCAAATTAATATAAAACTTAGATAAATAACATTTTGAAATTATACAATTGATATTGCTAAAATAGTAAGGTACAAATATTGATAGATATTTCTATGAATTGAAAATAAATGATAATTAGTTTTTTACTATGCTCATGTAGGTATGATCTAGAATAAGTTGAAATTGGAATGGAAGGTGGCCCTATAATAGTAATTTGATTATGGGAATATTTTTTATGTGGCCTCAGACACTTGCATTGAATTTGGATAGTTACATCGATGCAAGTGTCTAACCCTAATGTAGGTTTCCTATACAAAATGCTATTTGGATATGGATGCAACCAAATAGAGTCTTCTTAGTTTGTTTGAATTTATTATGATGTCTTTAGATCACGTACATAGGTTTTTTATCTTTGTCAAATGATCAAACCCTAACTCTTCACCCTTGGAGTGACTATGTAAAAAATGGGTTATTGGGCTCACAATGTCGAGTTATCCCAAGGAACCCTCCATTAATGGGAATTACCTACATACCTAATACTTCAAAGATGGCATTAGACTTATGTAGTTCTCCCCTACGTTTTAGCTTGTGTGTGCATAAGGATGAAATGTGTTACAAGCAATGGCATGCAATGACCAAGCTTATAATTTGGAAAATATTGTTTAAGAACTACTCTTTGAATGCTTTAGACTTGATGAAATATTTCTTATATGACTAATATGGAAATACGGATGAATATGGTAGTTTTCTCATCTGAATGCTTGATCGAGTGTTTTTTGTTATGTTGCCTTTTGAGTTATATGTGTTCTATAGGTAATTGATAGTGAGGAATGAATGAGGGTTGATCTTGTATATATAGCAATCCTTTTTTATAATATCTTGCACTAAAGAACTTAGGTCAACCTTTAGGATAGATTTCATTTAAAAATTGGATGACTTTTGGTAACTTGACACTTTATAGGAAAAGTGGACACATGCATTAAAGCAAGTGTTTGTTTGGGATGAAAGTGTCCAAAAAGATAGAAAATAGGTACAGGTCTAGAACTAGTAGTGAAGGATAGTATTCAGGTTTTGATCTTTTTGCATAGTGTATAAGACCTTAGCATCAGAATAATAATGGTCAGACTAAAAGATAAGCAATTTAGGCACAAAAAGATAAGTGAATGCAAGCATTTCATAAGTGGGTAGGTCTATAATTGAAGGGTACATTCATGATAGACTTATTTGATAATTATACAAGATTGAGGTCCATAAAAATTAGAGTTTAGTATCTTCGCATCCTTGTAGGTGAAGTACAAGGTTTGATTTGATGAATAATACATTCAACATCAACATAAGGTACTAACTAGTTTGAAATAAAATTTGGCAATGACACATACTAGAATGAAGTAGCAAACATATAAGCACTACAATGCAATACATTTGGCATGGGTGATCGAGTCTTTGTGTGCTTGCAACTATATAAGTATATGTATCTTAAGCATCATAAAAAGGATAACAAACTTTTTCTGAAGTATAATGGCCCTTATAAGATCCTGCAAAAAATTGGGAGTGTTACATACAAGCTAAAACTACCCCATTGCACTTGAAAAATTTAGTATTCCATGTATCTTTCTTTAAGAAGGTGATTAGATAGAGAATTTCTTCCCATACTGAGTTATGAGAACTAGATGAAGAGGGCCAAGTCATTCGATAAACTAAGGAGATCTTGCACACACATACAAAAAGGCTAAGAACAAGAGAGATTAAGGAGTATTTGATCAAGTAGAAGTATCTAAACCATGAAGATGCAATGTGGGAGGATGAATCTCTTCTACAACAACATGCAGAGTTATTCAATATTTAGGGAAATGTTGTTTTGAAGGGGATGGGCATGATAAACCTTTAAGCTATAGGGTGTCTAGGGATATGTGTGGCCAACTTGTGGCTTACATGAACTCTCATATTATCTTGTCACATTTCTCTATGTTCTTATATTGTTAGTAGGGTTGGCCTATGGAATAAGCATGGCCTAAGTATGGTATATATAGGAGGAAGTGGTTAGTCATTGATGATTATATTATGAATTCTTCTCTTATTGTATTGTTGTGGAGGTTTTCCCCTTGAAATGGCTTTGTCATATTTTTCAAGTATTGTGTTCTTTCATCAAATATTATTGTGGATGTGCTTAATCTGTTTGTAATCATGTGATATATTATTTCATTGATGTGAATCATCTAAGTAATTTCATTACATGCAGGCTTCTAGACACTCTGGGTAGAGTATGACTCTTGTGGTAACAGATACTTTCTAGGTTTATTAGTACTATCTTGAAAGTGAAAAATGAGTATTTGAAATATCTAGACTATTTGTTTTGGATTCTTTAAGGTTTGTTGCATAAACTAAACTAATCCTTAATAATTATATTTAGCAAATAGGGGTGGCTAAAACATTATATGGGTAGACTGATAGAGGGAAAGTGTGTTTAAGAGTCAAATATATGTGCATTGTCCAAATGTGTCAAAGTTGATATTGAAGTGCCAAAGACCAAATTTATGTGTCTACATTTATTAGATATAAAAATACATCTCACATACCATTATCTTCACCAATCGCCATACAACCATTTTCTAAATAGAATATTGATGCATTATTACTCCCAAATACATCAAGTTTTCTTTTGGTTTGAGATTTTATTTGGGTCGATTATGGGCATGCTCTCATCAACTTTACATGGAGACAAAACACTTCTTCCGCAACATCCATACATATTTAAACTTTGTGAGAATGCACTAGAATCAAAGGTGTATTTTGTATTTAGGTGTCGAATATATTGTGAGATCCATCATTGGATTTAGTACCTCTTTAGAGAAAATCAAGGCACTTTGTGAAATCCTATTCATTATAAGGATAAAAAATATATAATTCTATTTATTAAAGAGATGACCCAACACAAAAATGACCTTTTTAAAAAATCATTAATATAACTTTTTATTTCAAACTTTAACTTTTAACACTTTCTTTATTTTTAAATTTAAAATTACAAACAGATCAATATTCTACTTAACATTTATGAATTATCAAATAAAAAATCTTTAACAACTTATTCTTATATTCTCTCTTTTTTCTTATATATTTATTTGAATTGTAGTTTTCTCACACTCCCGTTAACCTCCTATGGTTACTATGGAACATTCATAATATATTCACACTCATATTCCCCTCTTATGGTTCGTACTAAATATTTATAATACATTCCCACCCATACTCCATATTTCTCGATCTTTTTGGATTGTTTTAACATCGAATCTTACAACTCCTTGATATTCGAGTCAATCTCCATGTGCCTTCACATGGATGACGGCGGCATGCGCCAATGACTTGCCATTTAGATGTAATATAAACATAATATATGAAGATATCATTCTCATATAAATAGAATACATTTTCCTTGGGAAGGATTCCCCATAACTATAAAATATTCGTGGTAACAACTTGCGACGTAATATCTTTATAAACTGTATTAAACTAATAATAATATTTTGTGGATAAGTGCGACAACGCTGTTTGAATGGAAATTTAGTGCAACCTTATCCGGAAAAAATAATAGAAAATTTATTGCAGCCTTATCAGGGAAAAAGATAGGAAATTCATTGCAGCCTTGTCGAGAGGAGAACCAGCGATATTTTGTCGCACTTGCTTGCGAATCATATTTATATGATTTTTTAACTCTGCAAAATGATTATATTTTTATTTTTGGATAAGAATCTACACCTCATGAGGCCTGAATTTGACGGTCGGCCCTGCCTGTCACGATATTTTTTATGACGATTGTAAGTCTTAAATTTGACGGTTGACTTTACCTGTTATGATTGTTTTTGACGGCGGTTATCTATTTAGCATTGCCTTTTAAACTAGCAGTTATATCGAAGGTATAAGGGAAGTAAGAGGAATTGTTTTTTTTTTCCAATTATATTTAATAAATGTTTTATTTTAATATATTATATTATATATTTTTTAATTGTAATATAATATAATATATATTTTAACATATTGTACATTTCAATACATATTATATTATAATATGTATTACATTAAATATTTTAATCTTTGATATATATTAATATTTTATTTTATTTTAAATATTTTTCAAATTTTATATTAATATTATAATATTTATATATATTTATATACTAAATATTTCTCAAAATTGAAGCAGGGGGATATTATATATTATTTTATAATTAATATTTATAATTTTACATATATAATATTATAATTAATATTAATTAACATATGGGTAAGTGCACAAAGTTAATATTAATATTATTTTATAACTAATATTTATAATTTTACATATATTTACAGTGTTTTTCACAGAGTCATGGGATATAAGAATGGGATGATGTGATGATAGATGAGTATTATTCATTAATGAAGAATCATATTTGGGATTTGGTCACTCTTCCTAAAGGAATAAAGTTGGTTAGGTGCAAGTGGATTTACCGCACCAAGTATGCACATGATGGGTCCATTGACAAGTATAAGTCACGTCTTGTTGCAAAGGGGTTCTTGCAAGTCAAAGGTATTAACTACTATGAGACTTTTGTGCTCATTGCCAGGATGGATTTTTTTCACCTTGTACTTTCTTTTGATGCATCACAGGGTTAGAAAGTATATCAGATGGATGTTAAGAAGCATTTTTTTTGCATGTAAACTTGCATGATGAAATCTATATGGAGTAACATGTTGGGTTTGTTCATGATTCTTCTCTTGTTTATCACGTTAGGAGGTCTCTTTACGATCTCAAACAGGCCCCTCGGGCTTCGTATGAAAAGATGGATTCATTTCTTCTCTCTATTAGCTTTGTTTGTTGCCACTCCGATCCCACAGTATATATTCATCGTATTGGGGAGGACATTTCTATTCTAGTCTTATATGTTAATGATCTACTTCTCACAGGGAGATTCTCATCTTAGATTCAATCTATTCAATAGGCACTTTTAGCACAATTCAACATGTTAGATATTAATTAGCCTTCTGTATTTATTCCTTGGTTTATAGAGTTCATATTCAGATACATGGATCTATTTGAGTCAGCATAAGTATACCCTTGATCTTCTTCAACATTTTGGCATCATTGATTGCAAGCCAAGTCCTTCTCCTTTTCAGTCTGGAGTGACTCTCACTACCTCTTGTACTATTCCACTTTGTGATCCTACATTGTATAGGCAGATGGTTGGGATTCTTATGTATTTAATCCATACTCTCCCCAACATTTCATTTACGATTAGGCTTGTATCTAGGTTTACACATGACCCTCACGATAGTCATTAATAGGCTGCCAAGAGGATTTTACAATATCTATGAGGCACTACTCATTTTGAATTACATTACACTAGGGGTTCTATTCGATTGGATACAATGATTCAGATTGGGCAAGTTCTCTTGATGATAGGCGCTCCACTTCTAGATACATATTTTATCTTGGTTCTTCAATATTGCTTGGTTGTGCAAAAAATAGCAGGTTATTGCACTTTCATCTACAAAGACTAAGTACAAGGCAACAATTATAGTGAGTCATCAGGGTCTTTAGCTTCATTAGTTATTGATAGAGTTTGGATTCACATAAGATTCACCCATTGTACTTTGATGTGACAACTAGAATGCAATTCATATTTCTCACAACCCAGTTAAGCATCATCAAACCAAGCACATTGAGGTACATATACACTTCATTCATCAGCATATTTAAGATGGAGTTCTTAGCTTGGAGTACATTCTGACTTAGTAGTAGGTTGTAGACATCTTCATGAAGCTTTTTATATCACCTCATTTCATTGAGTTGTGTGTCATGCTTGAGGTTTTAGAAGTTGTCTTTAGGGGGTGTTCATGAAGAAATTTTCCTTCTTCATTTCATGGATACCTATTATACATGAGTATCTTATCAGGCATAGTTGTTAGGACTCATACTATAGATATGCCACTATTTTATTTTTGGTTTTTGTTAGCCCCTAGCTTCATTTGATGGGGGGCATTAGAGTATCTATTTCATGTATTTATTATTATTTTTTAGTGTATTAGGTAGCTATTTTGTCTTTTAATGAGTTTTTCATGTGTGAAGATTTATCTCACATTGGCCAGTTAGGCTAGTTTTGTGTTTCACCTTGCTCATATATGCAAGAGATTTCCTTTATACTAGCATATCATATTTCTAAATAACACTTGCATTTTTTTGTTTTACAATCAATTATCTGCAACTTCATGTGTGATGTTTTTGGAGTTATCACTTGTGAATCATGGGTTGGAATGATTGTTTATCATTCTTGACAATTTTATGTTTAAACCTCAAACTACTCATTTTAAAGTTAGAATAATTTTTCATTATATTAAAGGTACTCTAACTTTTGACATCGATTATACCTCGAATAACACATTCTCTTTGGTAGGTTATTTAGATTTTGATTGGGTTGGTGATTTTAATTATCATATATCCACAAGTGGTTACTATTTTTCTTTGATTTCTAACATAATTTCATGGAATAGTAAAAAGTAGACTATTATATCCTTATCTTTCATAAAAATTAAGTATAAAGTTTGCAATCATGCTGCTAAGGAATCTATTTAGTTTAGAAAAAATCATGTAAATTTAGACCACCCTAAATCTTCAGCTAATCCAATTTTTGGTGATAATCAAAGTGCCATTGCCTTAGCAAAAAAAAAGGTTTTCCATGCAAGGTCCAAGCACATTGAGATTTAACATCATTTTCAGCATAAACTTCTTGAAAACAATCAAATTATTATCTCTTCTCATCCTAATTATGAGCAAATGGATAATATTTTTACTAAATTATTATGTAAAGACAAGTTTTTACTATTTTTTAATATGTTAGGATTAAAATAAGTTCTCATCAAGGGGTAGAGTAAGTAATGTTTTCTCTCTTTTTGTTTGTTTGTAAACCCATAAACAAACTTTAAGGGGGAGTGTTCAAATTACCCTTTATTTGGGATAATTTGTTGAATCCTAAATTCCTTTTATGTGTGTAAATTTTTTATTTATATGAATTATAAATTCACATAAATATATATTCTATAAGGTGTCACTCACCTCTTTGTTTCCCTTTAGGATTTAGGAGTTACATGCATAAGTAACCCCTTCCCCCAATCGACACACACTTCCCTTCACTTTCTAATGGAATAGGCCACAAGTGGAACACACAAAGTAAGCTTATAAGATAATCATGAGATTACTTGTAACTCTCATTATTTTATTTTATCTCTATAAAATAGCCTTTATCTCCTCATTTTATCACTAGAAAACTTGTAGCTCTATCTCTTCTTCTCAATTCGCTCTTTCTTCTAAATTGTAATTGTGGAGATTTTGGTGACAAAATTTATTATAAGATCACATAAGTTTTTCTCTGATATATTTTGTTTCTCACTTTAAAATTCTTATCTCATTTATGGTTTGTACCTTGAGATGTAATATTATTTCTTGATTTCTTTATTTTTGCACTTTCATTTCTCATTGATGAATGTTATTGAAATAATCCCTTCAAAGTGCCACTAAGGTGGATAGAGCTTATAGAAATCTACACACTAGAACACTCATTATTGGGAACACCATTGAGTTATTTGTAGTGGGATTACCAATAGGTGGTTGAGCTTATGGAAGGACCAAATGGGTTGTCAAGGTCTAGGTAACAGAATCTCTTAGAGAATCAAGGCAAGTTGTAGAGATCCCTATGAATCAAATGGGTTGAGTGGATGGAAATTAGGATGTGAGGAAGTTGTACATGGATAGTTCTAGAGGTACTTGAGGGAATTATGGGGGAGTTAGAGTGGTAAATAAGGGAAACACCACCTCAGTTGGCCATTAAGGGAAAGAGAAACTATAGGTATTACATTGGGTTGTTGAGGGACTATAGAAGTAGGGGAAGGGATATTCATGGTTGTTTATAGTTGGTCACACTTCAGGTTCAATTCTAGGCTACTACTACTATCAAATTATAATGTTTTTGTAGCCTAAGGTTAATCTACCTAAATCTTAAGAGGTAGTGGAGTTAGAGTAGAGACCTAATGATACAGGAACACCAAACAAGCTCATTGAACCAAAACATAGATATTTTGGTTGAGATATATTTCAAGAACAAAAAATAACATAATATAATACTATCTCTGGGAAGAGATGTCTTATTGCTCACACAATTGCAAATATAAGCATATACTTATCTCTGGGAAGATATGTTTATTTTCATTTTAGGGTTACATATCTATTTACACCTATTTTTTAAGGTAAAAGGAGGATGTGGAAGGTCACCAATCTTGAGGGAGATGAAATGGTTCAACTTTCATGGATTATAACAATACAAAATTTGAGAAATTACTATTTTTAGAAACTTACTATTTTTAGACTGCACTACTAAAATTAAAATTTAGGGCACTTCCATTAGGTTTTCAAAGTTCAAAACCCACTAAGCAAATATATATGTCATTTAAAAACATTCCCCTCATTATTATCTTTCCAATGGTTCAAATAGGGAATCAAATAGAGCTATGATGTAAAAGTTATGGCTCCCAGAAGTTCTACCACCAATTAGAGTGGGACCATCACTCAAATTACCCCTAAAGTATTGCCCAGATCATTACTTAAAGTGATTTTTAGATAATTCCTACCTCCTTGAGAAGGAATGGTCCCCATTGCATCAAGAGTCATCATCAAGTGTGGCAGTTATGTCTTGATCTAATTCTCTGTGAGTCACTCACCTTGGTGGCTAAGCTTGCCCCTTATGACCACTTGGTAAAGTGGAATAGAGCACCCTCTTGTTGTCTTCATCCAATTTTCCACAATTTGATCCTCTTTCATTGGATCAAAACTCTATAGATCAAGCTCATCAATGTCTAGCTATTCTGCTACAATTGAAGTGTCCAACAGAGGTGGATGATATGGTTTGAGGAGCTCTACATTGAATATTGGATGTAGATGAAGGTAGGCTGGCAGGTTCAACTCAAAAGCATTTTATCCAACTTTTTGAATGATGGTGTAGGGACCATATTGTAGAGGCAAAAATTTTCTGTGTAGGCCTATGAGTCATTCCATTTGAATCCATAACCAAACATTATCACCTATAACAAAATGGTGTTAAACCTTATGTTTGTCATGGCATTGCTTATACTTCTGATTCATTTTCTCCAAGATGTCATGAATCCATTTCTAGATTTGTTGAATTTGTTTAAGGAAATTCATTAATTTTTCTATCTCATATCTCCCATGAGGTCTGTATTCCATGATGGAGAATGGAATGGATACATCAATTAGTGCCATGGGTTGGAACCTAAAGCATACTTGGAATGGACTCTACTTGGTGGAGTTGTGTAGGGCCTGATTGTATCTATGTTTTATGAAAAAAATCCCCTCATCCCATGTGCATGGATGTTTGGAGTGGTACATTTGAATCATGTGGATATTTAGGTGGTTCACCACTTTTGTCTATCCATTAGTCTATGGATGGAAGGCCATGGACTTCATTATCTTGGTGTTCATCATTTTCCACATAGTGGACCATAATATGCATAGGAACCTACTATCTTTGTTTAAAATAATGGACTTGGGGAGACCAAAATGGAGCCATACATGACCAAAATATAATTGAGTATTTTTCTCAACAGATATATTTTTCTTACAAGCAATCATGATAGCCATCTTTAAAAAATGGTCAAATACAAAAAGAATATAGTCCTTGCCATGTTTTGAAGTGGGTAAACTTGAGATAAAATCCATTGAGATAGATTCTCAAGGCCTGGTTGGCTCTAGAAATGGTGTGTATAATCTTTGCTTCTTATTTGTTGGCTTTGCTATTGCACATGGGGTGCAATATTTGAGGTACCTTTCCACATCCTTCTATATATGGGGCCAATAGAAGTGCTTTTGAAGAACTACCAATGTATTCTCTACACCAAAGTGCTCAGATATCCAACTAAAATGTGCTTCCCATATCATCTTTTGTTGCTCTACAACTAGAACATAAATGTGCCCCATGTGACAAAGGACATTATCTTGAAAATATAAATTAGAGACATTTTTACCTTATCAAAGCACCTGATATGTATGATCAAAGGTAGGATATACTTCATACAAAGCACCCTGGGTGGCAGTCTTATGTTTGTATAGATCAAAAAATGTTGTGAGTACAATAAGTGGTGGGTGGCTTAGACAATCTACAATAGTATTTGATCCCCCCCCTTTTTTTTTATTATCAAATGAAATTATTGTAGATATGTGGCCCACTTTTGGTGCCTCTCATTTTGTAGTTTTCTTTATGTCTAGATGAATTCCAATGGTCTGTGGTCAGTTTGGATGAATATCTCTTTCCCCAAAATGTAGTAATTCTATTATGTGTAGACTTGCACAATGGCATAGAGCTCATTATCATATGTTGGGTATTTTCTGACTATGTCATTGAAATTTTCACTATGATATGCAACATGATGGCCATGTTGCATGATGACAGCTCCCATGGCATATTTAGATGCATTTATCATCCACTTGAAAGGTTGATGCAAATATGGCAAGGTAAGAATAGGAGTTGAACATAGTCTACTTTTAAAATTATCAAATTCTCTTTGTTATATTGCATCCCACTGTAATTTAGATTTAGATCTTCCTTAAATCACTTGGTTTAGTGGCCAAGCAACATGTGAGAATCCAAGAAGAAATCTGTAATAGAAATTTGTAAGACTCAAGAAGCTATAAAGTTCTGTGAGGGTCCTTGGTGTAGGCCATTCTTGAATAATCTAAATCTTCTCTGGGTCAACATTGATCCCTTCCTCATCTACAACATACCCCAGGTACTGAATTGTGTTGATTCCAAAATTTTACTTATCAAGATTTGCATACAATTTGTGCTTCTAAAGAGTTTAAATCACCTGACGAACATGTTGTAGATGTTGCTCTCATGTTCTGATATAGATGAGTATGTCATCTAGGTAGACAACCATGAATGAATTGGTGAAGGGTCACAAGTTGTCATCCATCATCCTCATGAAGGTTGCAAGTGCGTTGGTCAAGCCAAAAGGCATAACCAGCCATTCAAAGAACCCCTACTTGGATTTGAATGTAGACTTCCAAACATCAGTGGGATCAATAAAAAATTGGTGATAGCCAAATTTGAGATCAATTTTGGTGAAAAATTTTGCACTACAGAGTTGGTCCAATAGGTCATCAATCATGGGGAGGGGGTAGCGATTCTTCATAATGATTTTGTTCAGGGCTCGATAGTCAATGCAAATTCTCCATGTTCCATCCTTCTTTGGCACTAAGATAATTGGGAATCCATAGAGTGGATAGCTTGGCTTTATGTGACCCTTTTGGATCAATTCTTGAATCTACCTTTTAATCTCATCATTCTCCAAAACTGATCTACAATACATAGGGTTGTTAGGCAAAGGTGATCCTGGAACCAAATCAATAGAATGTTTTACCTAATAGTGAAGTGGAACTCCTGTGGGTGACTTGAATAATCCATCATATTCTCTTATGATTTGACCCATTTGTTTCTATTGTTGTTGTGTTGATTGTGTAGTCAAGGCTGCAACATTGACCTTCTTAGATCTCTATGGCTTGACCACCATGAGAATGAATTACTTTGTCTTCTTTGCCAATCTCTTACATTGCTTAGTACTAATCAGGGAGATAGATGTGGGAGGTGGTACCTCCGGTACCTTATAACATCACATTATAAGGGTGAGGGTGATCCTTCAAGTTCTTGAATTATAGATATTATGTCAATCATACATGAATGGTTGACCAAGGAGTACATCACAAATACCCAAATTGATGACATCACACAAGACTTCATCTTGGAAAGGTTTTTTGGAATATGAAAGAAGACACTGGTGGGTGACATGAAGGTCTCTCCTTGAGCTCAACCATCTAATACTGTATGGATTTGGGTGAGGCTTCATGGGCATATTTAGACTTTTTACAACATTATCAAAGATTAGATTCTTTTGACTAGCACTATCAAGAATAAAATGCAGAGGCTTACCTTTCACCCATAATTTAGATTGAAACAACCTTTCCTTATCATCTATCATTTCCTTATGGTTCTATGATGAAGCGACGATGGTATTAGGGTCAACATCTACAATCTTTTCTTTATCTTATTTGATAGTAGGGTGTGTATGAGGTAGAGTAATAGATGTCAAGGATTGTGACTTAGAAAGTAGGGACTTGATGGCTCAACATTATTTAAAGTGAGTCTCAATTTTGTGGTAATCACACCATTTCCTAGTCTTCCCCTTCCGGGATTTCTTGTCTCGGAACTCCTTTTTCTTCTAATTTTGGCCTCATGTTTGACCTTTTTTGTTACTTTTCCATTTTGAAGGTTGACACTTCATATTCTTTCTTCCATGCTTATGCTCAATCTTCATCATGAACTTGTACGCCTCACCGAGGGTTTCCAAATTGAAGAGTTACATCTCCCCCCATATATACCATTATATTCTACCATGATATTTGAGAACCTTGTGTTTCTCACTTTCCTGGATGCTCAATCTCATAGATAGATAATGAAAAATATGAGTGTAATCTTGAACAAATTGTTCCTTACCTTGGTGAAGTTATTGCCATTGTATATATAGATCATCATATACTCCAATGGGGTAATATTATTCCTTTACAACTTATATGAAATCATCCCAAGTAGGTTTTTCCTCAAGGCCAATGTCATCTTTATTGAATCTCTTCTTGTACACTTCCCACCAATTTTTGACGGGCAAAGATGATTTCAAAAGAAAAAAATGATCTTTTCTCTGTTAATGAATTTATTTATAGAAAAATAGGAAGACAATTGATCCAACCAATTTTATAATGCATCAGCATTGATTTTTCCTTCAAACTTAGGTAAATCAAAATTCACCTGAACCTTGAAGGGTGTTGGGGCATTGAAAGGGCGTTCCATGGATGTGGAGCCAAGGAGTGTAGATGAGGAGCTAACATTTCCCATCAAAAAATTTTAGAGAATTTGGGAGAATTATTGAAACATCTACGCTTGTTACCACTGGAGGGATTCATTCACCATTTCCTTGAAAGGATTAGGTGTCTCAATGTCTCTCATCATTTGAGGTCATTTGGAGCAAAGAGGTGTATAGTCTGCAGGATCTATTGTTTCCATCCAAGCTTCTTATAGCCTAACCACATCCTAGGGATCATACACTCTCGAGACAAATTGATATGATACCACTGATCCAAAACTCAGAGGTTTTGGTTAAAATATATTTCAAGAACATAAAATAATGCTATCTCTAGGAAGAGATGTCTTATTGCTCACACAATTGCAAATACAAACATATACTTGTCTTTGGGAAGAGATGTTTCTTTTCTTTTTCAGGCTACATATCTATTTATACCTATTTTTGAAGGTAGGAAGAGGATGTTGAAATTCACCAATCTTGAGGGAGATGAAATGGTTTGACTTCTATAAATTACAACAACACAAAATTTGAGAAATTAATATTTTTAGAAACTTACTATTTTTAGACTACACTACTAAAATTGAAATTTAGGGCACTTTTATTGGGTTTTTAGGTGTCAAAATCCACTAAGTAAATATTTGTGTCATTTTAAGGTGTTTCCCTCATTATTATCTTTCCAACGGTTCAAACAGGGAGTCAAACGGAGATATAGTGTAAAAGTTATGGCTCCCAGAAATTTTGCCACTAATTAGGGTAGGGTTGTCACTCAAATTGTCACCTGAAGTGTTGCCTAGATCATTGCCTGAAGTGTTAGCTAGATAATTCATTTAATCAAGTATTTTTTTAATCATCTTGGGCTTATTTTTTTTATATATGTTATATAGGGATCCATTGATGGTGATTGAGTCATTAGGTAGCTTAGTTGTGGAGTTTTTGGGCCTTGGGAACTTTTCCCGCTAAAACCTTAATTTGAATTTTTGAAATATGTTAGTGTGATTAGAAGAATTTTTGGTGTGTTATCAAGATTTTCATGGTTATTAAGTGTTATTTCAAGGTCCTAAAGGAGTCTAGGTGAGTTTAGAAAAGTGATCTATGTACAAAAAATAGGAAATTGGAGTGTGATGTCTATATGGAAGTGGTTACTAAGAGAGGTAGTTATGCAAAAGGTAGTTTCTTATATATGCAACACATTTTTATCTTGAAGTAGAGGTTATAATCATATTTATGAGTAGTGATTATTTATTTATAAGTCTTTGGGGAAGATAATGAAAGACTCTGTACTCTACCCATGTTGGTAGTGTTAACTGTGTAAAGTGAAAGAATCAATAAAATTAGCATGTTTAGAATGTACGTGTACTATTGTATTTTATGTTTAATATCATTATGGAAATGTATTTTATGTGTTTAATGCTTTAGGACAATTAAAAAAATTGTTCAATAATGTAAGCTGTAAGAAATGGTGGTATGCAGTATTGTGACAGGAACCCTATTTGCATCCATGGAAGTCTATAATTTAATGAAGAAAGATTATTCCAAAGCCATGTGCTAAGCATGAGAACGTGGTTTTATGAGGGTATCATTAGTGTAAATTTTTTATTTATCCTCTTATATATAAAAACATTGTTTGTTTTCAATAAAGAAAAGTATTCATGTTAGCAACCTTTGAGATCTTTGTTTTGAGTAAAACAGTCAACAAAATCTTGTTTAGGCGATTGAGAAAGGAGTGATATAAGATTGGTTGTGACACAAAGATAGATAATAATGATATAGTTATGGAGGATAACCTTTTAATAACATTTAAAGACCCTCATGTAACCCAAAATGCCCTCAAAACCATGTGAAGGTTAGTAACAATCAAACTATATGCACAAAATATAGTCAAAATCCTATTTAGATCATGATTGGTGGTTGTTTAAGAAGATATAAATTTTTATAAAGGTTTATATATGTCATACAGACCCTAAATAGGTATTTTCAAGTTTTAAAACCATGAAAGATCCTTTAAAACCATTTTAAAAGCTTCTTAGGCTTACACAAGGTTCAAAAACCCTAGGTTTAGCTTGAAACACATAGAGTGGAATATTTAATGTTTCCACATGAGAAATTGGATATAATTTGTTAGAATGAAGAATCTTAGCATGAGGAATAATATTTTTGTGGTTTTAGTGTGGTACATTATTGTCTGTATGGATTTTGAGGACTGTGTTGTGAAATAGGGCTAATTAGGCCTAAAAGGGCTAATAGAGAGGAGTGAGAAAAAGGTGAAGAAAAAATATTTAATACATGAAAATTTATGGAGAGATAAAGGATGATATAGGGTAGTATAAAATAGGTTTAATTTCTCAATTTGGAACCTAACCTATTAGTACAAGTCAAATTTGTTAGAAAAAAGGCTAGTAGAGGTGAAGTGAGATTGTGGGTTTGAGAAGTGAAATAGAATCCTGAGGTTGTAAAAGGGTGTGAGTTATTTTGATAGAATTATATTAATACTAATAAAGTATATTAAATTCTAATATTATCTATATAATACATATGGAAATAATCTAAGTGGTTTGATCAAAGAAGCCTTGAAACTAGTGAAGCTGCTGGGAGATAGCATGCGAGAGATTTTTGATAGTTAAGGGGATGAAAAAATGGATGAATATAAATGTGAATAGTAAAAAAGGTATAATTATAGCATGAAAATAATCTTGGTCAAAGATCATACATGAGAACCATATTAAGGAGTTGAGAAAGAGAAGAAATTGTGCAGATTAAATGCATGAGTTGTAGTTTGCAGGTGTCAGAGTTGGGTATAGTAGAGAATGAAAGAATTTATTTGTATCACCTAGGGAGGTGAAAATAATGGAGGAGGAGTTGATACCCATTGGATTATCTTCCTTAAAATCATGGATGCCAATTCACTGCTGCTCTAAGTGGATGGTATGGCTTTCACCTACTTTTCCTTCTAATTATTGGCCTCAATCCTAATAAAAAATTCCTTGTCATCTACAAGGTTGAGGTGGACCTCATCCTCATTTATGGTTTCATGGTCATAATTAATATTGAGTTGAGATTTATGTTTTACCACATAGGCCTCAATAAAGCCATGTGGGTCCCATTCTCTATGCTTCACTCTACCCAAGGTATAATAATCCTTGATTACCACCATATTATGTAATGGGGAAAACTCTTGTATATGTGGTGGAATATGATGATGGGTAAAGTTTGTAAATCCTTATGTTGGTAGCTAAGGTAGTGGCTAAAAACACCCTCAATCAGTGGATAGGTAATCCCTTGCTCAATCAACTAGTATGGATCTTAATAGGGTAAGTAGAAGGGGGTTTTGTGAGTTAAATCCATTTGAATGATGGTTTCATCCATATAAGACCAATAGTTGTTAATGGGGGTGAGATACTTCTTGATTTCATTATAGATTCAGGTCAAGGACACCTCATTGACATCCATATAAACCACTAGGTATAATGACTCACAAATTTCTTGGATGTGATTCCAATAGAGGTGGCCATATAGCTTATAAAATACTACATGTACCACTATGTCTCAAGGAACCCATGGTGTAAATGCATAAGGCTTATATACAATTATTACAAAGATGATGTCTAAAATATAACTCATCATATATAAATTACCTCTAGCCTGGGCCTTTGATACTACCTTGATGAGGTTGAAATTAATCATACTCCCTAGTGTTAGGACCTAATCCCCTTTGAGGATTAGGCTGAGAAAAGGAAACCCATAAAAGATTCACATGGAGATAATCATTTTCCCCAAACATTTGATATAATAAGATCATCTTAATATGAACCCCCTTTTTGAAGGTGGGGATAGTGTATGAATAGATGTCTTCCTTGTTGACCCATTTGGCATTGAGAGTTTTTACCCAGTTCTTCAAAACTTCATAAATCTAATAGGTGTTATCACATGTGTCTACGATGGCTACATCATAGGAGATTATGTACTTTGGTATATTATAGTAAGCCTTAAATGTAACTCCCAATATGTTTGAAATCTTGTTTTAGGATCTTGTAGATTACATGACATCATGGGCATGGTATTGTACTCGCTTAGCTGTGAGGAAAAAAATACCAAAGAGGTCAACACAGGGAAAAACCTATGTCTTGGCCATGAATCTATGCAACCTACATTTTTCATATACCCTAGTGGAATATATAAACTTAGCCTCATATTCATCCTCACTGAAAAAAACTTGGGCATAACTTCAATTACTTTAAATATTTCATTATAGTGCTTGAAGTGGGTTAAGTTTTCGAGGAAAGTGGTACCTCTGTATTCAAGATTTGCCTTAGGTTTGCAGGATGAAGTGGTCATGGCAAAAAGGGTAGGTCCTAATAGTAGTAAAATCTTATCAAAGAAGGCATGGAGTGCATGAATGGCACATGTATGAGTAGAAAATGAGAAGGTAGACTCTAGGAAATTAAGAATAATAATACTAAATGAGTTTCCCTTGGGGAACTTATAGGGATCCACAAAGATTTGTATTAATGACATTTATTGGCCCACCCAACATGAATTCAACTTTGATTTGGTGGCATAATACACTTATTCATTTCTCAATTAGGAATTAACTCAAGAATTTCAAATATGCATCACCTACTAGATTTCATGATTGAGTTAAGACATTTTAAATTATTTAATTAGATCCCAATTTCCCATTTAGTTAATAAGAGTGTGGTAGGCACACAACTACTCTTCCCTTGTGACATCCCAATTGTCTTGATCTTGTGATACATGTCCATCATCAACTGGTATTTTTTATAACTAGTGCCACTTAAGCGTGATTGGGTGTCATGTACTTTACCTACATGAGATTTGTAATGGGCCACATGGAGTATAGAGGTGATGCATGGGGACCTCTAGTTAGTTTCTAAATTTGACTGTACTTCTTTATAACCATCTCATACATCCTAGAATTTTATATCAATTTGTATGGAAGTGTCACGTGGCATGATCTAATAAGTTAAGATATCCCAAACTCTAACATCTCTAATAGGTCCAAGAGACTAACACACTGACAAGTGGGCCATGTTGAGCTTCTTCGTTCAATTGGGCTCTCTTGGCCTCTAATATCTTTAACAGGTTTGGGAGGCTAACAAATCTGATAGAATCCACATATTACTTCCTCATTCAGTTAGGCTCTCCATGTCTATAACATATCTAACAATTTTGGGAGACTGATAGCTCTAACAATATTCATGTGGAAATTCTTTATTTGGTTGAGATCTCCTAAGTTTTGACATCTCTAGTAGGTCTAGGAGACTGACAAATATGATAGGATCCACTTGACATTTCTTTTTTTGGTTGGGCTCTCCCTAGTTTTGACATCTTTGATAGGTCTAGGAGACTGACAACTGTGATAAGATCCACACGACACTTTTTCATTGGGTCAAAATCTAACATCTCTAACAAGTCTAGGGTATTAATAGCTCTGACAGGATCCACATGGCCCTTTTTTATTTGGTCAGTCTCTCTCTGGTGTTGACATCGCTGACATGTCCAAGAAACTGAAATCTCTGACAAGATCCACATGGTGCTTTTTCATTAGTTGGGCTCTCCTGCAAGATTCCACAAAAGTGACTAAGTTAAAATAAAGCCACATAAAAAATAAAATCTTACATGCCTAGCAACAAAGCTTCAACAAGTGTTGAGTAGGACTCTAGGAGACTGACACTCTGGGAAAACCAACATGAGTCTAAATCTATAGAAAACATAATTAGCATAATAAAATATTTCAAGTATGATAACTCTTTATTTTTATAGAAATTAACAAGGACTTGATTGTGTTTGAACATAAAAAAACTACAAGAATCCCTAACAAAGACCAAATCTTCATTATAAACATTACTAAATGCTCGGTAGACCAAAGTGAAACATGAGTTTATGGATTCATTAAGGATCAAGGCTGACATGGAAGGCATTGAATCTTAGGGAGCTTCGAGTTGAGTATTTTTAGAGGGCCCCTATCTTCTCCAAATAAGGGGTGTGTATTAGTCACAATAATGTTATTAACACAACATACATTAATAAATTTAGCATTTAAACTCAAATATCACCAAACAAAAACCACCATTATTTCACCCAAACATTCATTGAAGTTATTCCCAATATGATTGTATAACATGCAAAACTTTCTACATTAGGGTTACCATATCAACATTCAATTTATTTCAAACTTTTTAAAGCCAACTCATGTAGCCCCAAATAGACACATGATTGTTTTTATTATTTTATGGTTCTAAAATGTATTGGTGTGTGTCATGTTCACAAATTTTATAAAGCACATCTTAGGTAGTGTTCATATTAGAGTGAGATTTAATGTGAACAATATTATTTTATACACATTCAATGTTGTAGCTAACCTCACATATGTGAGAAGGGTTAGGTGTACCTTGGAGAATTACTCATACTTTTCCTGCACCAACTAATATATGTTAATGGGTCCTATGGCACACAAAATTAGATAGGGTAGAAATGTTCCCTACATCTCTAGAAAGGAGAGAGATATTTTCTAAGGTCTATATTGCCAAGTCATGGCTTGCTAGATAACTTAGTTGGTTGAAGTTAAACTGTTCCATTTCAAGGGATAGGTTGGAACAATTTTAATCTTAAAAAATGAAAGATAATTTAATTTTGTTGATTTATCAATGTGGGTTTTAAGTGCACAACAAAGAACAAAAAAATATGGAAATAAATCACTCATAAAAATTAGTAATTTAGGTTTACCATGGAAATTATAAATGATTCAATACATTTATTTAATTTTATACATTCGACAATGCATAAACAACAATGAAAAGGGTTTGCAATCAATATAGAGCGTGTAAACATAGATTACAATTTTAGATCTAATATAAACCTACTATAACAGATTTATAAAAAAAGTTCAAAAGATGAGGGTAAAGGTGAAAAAAATGACCCTCTTTTGTCATGATGAAAAATATGACATGTTTGATTAATAAAATCCCATAAAACCAATCTTCAACTAGTCAAGTATACACGCAACCACAACTATAAGATGATGCATATGTCTAAAGAAGTATCAGCTATGAATAATATTAAACAAAATCACCATAACCATATAAATATGAAAATAACGAACTTCATCATTTAATGCCTTTCAATTTGAAAAATATTTCATAGAAACCACTTGTAGAATTTCACCATAAACAATTGAATTATAGAAATTTCAGCAACATAACGACATAACTCATGTTTGGATGATGATAAAATAAAAATAAAAAATATGTATTTTTCTAATTACTTCCAAAATACCTCCAACAACCTATTCTAGTCTTATTTCAAACCTTATATAAACTCTTGATTTAGATGAGGACAAGCTTTCCACTAATGAATTAGGTGAAAAATGTTAAATATATGAATCAAGATCAAAGGCCCATATGCAAATAAATTATCTCAAAACAATGAATGACATGAATAAGATTTAATATTTCCAAATATTCATCTCCAAGAGAAATATTATTATTTGAATGCACGCTTTTGGCCACATTAACTATTAATATTGAGGAATATTTGGAATATAATATTCCATGTGAACATCTCCAATAAATAAACTCTTTCTAGTGCACTATCCAACCACATTAAATGCTGGTGGAATGTTTTGTCTCTTAGTCAAAATACTTCACTTGAGTGGGTGTCTCCTTTCCTTGTCCGATTCTTCAAAAGATAAAAAATAAAACATTACATTTTCAATAGAAAATAAATAAGATTAAAATAAATAAATAGGACATTTCATTAATAACATAATTAAGTTGATTTTATAATTTTCATTTTCTCTTTATGAGGCCTACATCATCACAAAGTAATTGGGACTGAACTTCCAATGCCACTTATGACATATAAAATATATTTTAAAGACCATAGTTATAGGTAAATAAAAGTTTTCAAGTAGGTTTGAATCTCCGTTAAGGAGGTTTTCAAGACTTAATCACGTTTTCCTTTAAAAACAAGATTAAGTTTTCTTCCTAAAAAATAATAAAATTGATTTAATTATAAATAAACTTAATCAATTTATAATTAAATAAATTTAAATCAAATTTAAAATTAAAATTAAAACAAACAATGGGGGAAGGCTAAATGGGGGAATTAGGACAATCAAACCACTTACAATTGCGTGAGACCATTTCATTAATTCCACTCAATTCGAGCACAAGATAAACACTTAGACAGGGGTCCCATGGAGGGGGTTGTTGCTTCTATTATTAATGAGTGGGTGGCCCCATGAAAAATGAAATGCATGGTATAAGGGAAATTTAAAATATTTTCCTAAAAGTGAGACACTGACTATTTTTAGGAAGAAAGTTTGAAAAGGTGAAAAAAAAGAGGCTAGAGTTCTCCATATATATTTCTATTTTATAAGAAAATATTCTACAAATTGTAAATATATAAATAAACAAAATTTATGTAAACTTTTAATATAAATAAAAATATAACAATTTTAAATAGTATCTCTTATAAAATAATAGTATATATTTTTGTTATATATACTCATAAAATCCCTCTACACTATCAATTAATAAAATTTAGGAAGCCTCCTCTCATAAAACCATTTCCTTAAATAAAAAAACCTTCTTTTTAATTTCACCTATCTCGAGTCCAAATTACACAAGTTAAAAGTCATCTTCACTTCACGTCTTATCGCTATGTGACAAAATGGGAATTCGAGATATCTCGGCCAAGATGTCACATTGAAAATTATTCAATAATCACCGCTCACCATTCAATATCAAAAAGGGTTCGGAAATGGCTTACCAAAGTTCAAGTTAATCAAAAAAATTCATTGTAATATTTCCAAAGAGATCTAAATTTCCAAAAACCAAAGTTGGATTTTGCTTCCCATCTTTGGTAACTATGCAAATAAATTAAAAATAGTGCAAAGATTGTAATTAAAAAAAGGTGAACTTTAAATAATAAATATTGTGATGTGGTTTTAGTATTTGTTTTTAAAAAGAATAATTAAAATTAATTAGTATAAAGATTTTGGTTATAAATATGGAGATAAATAGATTTCATGAATTTATTAAAATGTTTAATTTTATTATGTAAAAATTGTTGTTAAGATATAAGTTATTAAAAAAAATGATAATGATGATAACAATAATAATAAATATGTAATGTCTTTTCATTCAAATATTGATAAGAAGAACATAAAATAATAAGTTAAAGTCTTTTATAATTAAATAATTGAATTTACTAACAATAAAAGAGAAATGTGCTCTAACAACTAATGTTTTTATAACAAAATTATGTGACCATCAAATTTATTTATATTTCATCAACTTAACATTAGAAATAATAATTTAAGAATTATATATATATAATTTTTAATACATGTGTATTATGTAGGGCATGTATGTATATGGGGTCTTTTCATTCAAATACTTATAGGAAGAGCAGAACACATGTTGAAGTCTTTTACAATTAAAAAACTGAATTCACTAACAACAAAGGAGAAATGTACTTCAACAACTAGTGTTCTCATAATACAATCATGTGATCATCGAAGCCACCTATAGTTTCAACAACTTAATATAAGAAAAAAATAATTTAAAAATATTAAATTTAACTAGAATATTGTTTTCAATACATATGTTTGTTATGTATGACATGTATAACAAAAAGCCACTAACAACAAAGGAGAAATGTGCTTCAACAACTAGTGTTCTCATAATACAATCATGTGGTCATCGAAGCCACCTATAGTTTCAACAACTTAATATAAGAAAAAAATAATTTAAAAATATTAAATTTAACTAGAATATTGTTTTCAATACATATGTTTGTTATGTATGACATGTATAACAAAAATCCATGTAAGTATAAGATAAATTTCTCATGCTACCCAATTCAATAAAAAATAACTCAATATATACTATTTTAAGTGTACATATTACAGTTTTAAATATTAGAATGTAGAGATTTTTTTTAACAAAAAACATAAACAAAAACTTTGCCATGGAGAAAAACAATAATGATGATATCAATAACAACAAAGATATGAAGTTTTTTTTATTCAAATATTTGTAAAGCGAGCATAAAATAATAAGTTGAAATCTTTTATAAGTAAACAATTAAATTCACTAACAATAAAGGAGAAATGTACTTCAATAACTAATTTTTTCGTAATATAATCATATGTCCATCAAATTTACTCATTATTTCAATAATTTAACATAAAAATAATAATTTAAAAATGAAAAATACTTTTTTATGCTTCCATAAATATTAAATTTAATTATAATGTTTTAATATTAAATTGAAAGCTTTTATAGAAATAAAGTGAGTCCATTACCTTGTTAATATTACCAAAAATACATAAATAAATAATAATAATTAAATAAAATTAAATATATTAATAATATAAATATTATAAAATATTAATATTCATAACTTTTATATATATATATATATAGATTTGACGCCTACATATGTATTTTGTTTTATATAATCATTCTATTAAATATAAAATGATACGTTTGTGTCATGCCACTTTCCCTGAACGAAAGTATACATGTTGGGTTACAATAATATAGTGCAGCTTTTTTTTTTTTTTAAATGAAGTTTGCCTATTAAGAATTTCATAATTTTATAAACATGCACATCTGCCATTGATGGAAGAGCTCCATGTTTGGCTTGTGGCGGAGGTTTAAAGGACTATTTTGCACGAAGATTGTGATTCCATTACGTCCACTATTTTGCATCGGCACAGGATGCAGCTGAAGGTTCGAATCGCCAGTGGTATTTTTGGCAGAATTTGTGGTGTGGTTTGTTTTCACCGCGCAGTAGTGTCTGTTAGCATTGAAGCTACAGATTGAGGTAAAGCTACGAAGAAGGAAGAAGCCGAAATGGAATCAAAATTGTGATGCCTGAGATTTGAAACCCCGATTTGTGGTCCTGTTGAGGACCCAAAATGTTGGCGTTGTTATTAATGGCTGCGGCTTTGGGCACGGATGCAACAACAACTGTTGTGTGAACACTGGTCATCGTCATGGATGGAAAATTAATAAATAGCGCGTGGTGAGATTTGAACCCGTATGACACTCACGCAAAGGCAATGATAAATTTTGAGAGAAAAATCGCATGCATAGTTTTGGTAAGTCTATTATAATATAATAGAATTTATTTCATTTACTTAATAGAGATAGAGCGCTTCATATGCAGATGGAGTTTTAGATTCTAACGAGTGGCCACCTAAATGTCCGGGTGGATTTAATTGTTTTAGTACTGAACACAGCATCTGTAAGAGCTGAAGATGTATAAGAACGAGTTCCATTATAAAAATCAATATTTTAGTTTTTAATCAAAATTAATTTGCAAATTTTAGGTGCGGTACACATTAGATATGAAAATTGCAGGTCTGAATGATTATGCATTCTCCTATAACTTTTGGGTTTCAGTGGAAAAATGACGAGCAATAATTACAGCACGGTTCCTTCTTTGTCTTTTTCTTAACATCCGGTGTAGATTATGTTGATATCAGAATAGTATCCTGACCATGCTACACAAAGGCGAAACACAGCCAAATGACAAAAATGCTGGTATGTGTGATTTAAAAAAAAAAAAAACTCCCTTATTAATTAAACTTACCCCTCTTTTGCAGCCTTCCCTTCAGTAACAGCCTAAAGCAAGCTTTCGACAAGCCCGACCTCGCTAAGGGGCATGGGCCATGCCTACACCTTCCAGCCAAGCATAGGGAGGTCATCTTCGTTTTTAGTTAGTTTTGGCATACACGAGTTTCATTTAGTGACTGGCATGGGATATGCAGGCAAACACTGAGGATGGATGGATTATCCATTGCACTAAATTCTGAATTACAGTAATATGTATGATAGGATGACCAGATCTCAATAGTTATTACATCATCCTCAGTTTAAATTGTACTTAATGGATATGAAACAAACAGTACAACTGTAGTCCTTGTCATTGTCAGTGTTTTCTTTTTCGCATACTAAAGTTAATGTCTAATATTTATAATTGATGTGATTTGACTGGACAATGTGAAATATTTCCTTTTTTTTAATAGAAAATAGACTAGTTTTTTCAATAAAATAGTCTCGTCATTCTGTTTCAACCAATAAAAATTAAAAGAAAATACATTTTTTATAATTTTTTTTATAAAATACAATATAATTAATATACATATTTTAGAAAGGGACAAATTATTTGATAACTATAATTTTAAAAAAATTAATAGTTAAAATGATTACAATAATATAAAATAATTACAATAGTACTTGCATAGCATGTATTAATAATAGAAAGGGTATTTTAATCTTCTTCAAAGTTGGACAGGGCAAAGCCTATTTTAATAAGTTTAGTGTTATTCAGAGACACTCGGATCAATTTATATTTTGTTCTTTTTATGTATAATTTGCACACTTGGTCCCAAGACTTGTTCACCCTTTAGAAACATGCTCATAACTTGACCTTCTTAGCACAAGTAGTTTGAGACCAATTTATCCTTTTAGGTCCCTACTCGTACCTTAAAAATAAAGCTCAGAAATAAAATTTTAAACAATGTATTATATATGAAAAACTATCATATGAAATCACTCTACACAATCAAATAGTTTTTAAGATTTAATTATGCAAATAAAATAAAATATATTTAAAATAAAGATTACATATACGAAAAATTAATTAGCCTTTCAAAATCAATGTGAGACTCAACTAACCCACAATCTTGACTTAGGAAATAGGCCATAGGTCTTGAACATCCTTACAAATTGAACTTACTGTATTGCCCTAATATAACAAGTATGTTTGATGTTCTTGAATCTTGATAAAGATAAAAAGCAATTATTATTTATGATAATAACATACTTGTTTGACGGAGTCATTTTATTCATATTGATACTTTTACTTATCTTGGTTAAATATGTTGTTTTGCATGTGTTATTAATTCAAAAAGATTTCTTGTTATATATTGTTATCACAAAGTCGTCATTAGCCTGATGGTCAATTGTGCCCTTTGTTATCATATCATTTCCTTCTTATTCATGTTGCCTTATTTCTAATACAATGCATATTACAAAGACATGGTCCTATTATACAAGGTAAATGAAGTTTTGGCCAAGGTTAGAAATTGGATCATCCATATATTTCCTCCAACTATGATTTATTTAAAAAGACTTCTAAAGAAAATAATAAATAAATAATACAAATTTTCACCTTCTTGGAATAAATTATAAATCTTTTCTTAAAGTATAACATGGAAAAAAAATAATACATTGGGTAGTGGGGGAGGGTGGGGGTAGGGGCCAAATTTGCTTAGATCCTTCTTTTATTTATTTTTTTTGGGGAGAAGGCCCATTTTGCCTTAGAAGGTTAAAATGTGCCTTTGCAGGACTTCTTGCCATAGTGGTGTCAAGCCATACCCATTTAATTATCACAATAGATGAGAAATGAAGACTAATACAACCATGAGCAATAAGATAATGTTGGAGCAGATGGAGGTAGGGGTGTAGCAAAACAAGGAGAAAACAAAATGAATTGGGACATAAACCCAAGCATCTTTACTCTTTCCTTGCTAACTCTTTATTTTGAACTTTAGATCCATTTGTAAATAGGATAAAATTTGATGGGTCTTATACCAAAATAAGTATGGCATTGATATTTTAATGAGAACATGAAATAGGGTTTGCAATATAAGTAATCTCAGGTCTAACTTTTAGACCTATAGGTGGTGGAAATAGCCACCTATAGGGCTAACATGGCCCTTGGTTCACTTTAAATCCTATATGTGAACCTATAGCCTAAAGGTTATAACTCTGTAAGCAAAAATATGTTTGTTAATATCAAGATATTGAGCATTCAAAGAGCTATTGATTCTAAGTTATAAATTTTAGAAACCGCTAAAAAAATAAAAATAAAAATAGAGAAACATGATATTTGCATCTAAGAAGTTATGTAACTAAGGCATTATATTGTAGTTTCCTTGTTGGTTACATTTTTATTATCTTGGCATCAAACTCACTTAGAATAATAAATTGATATAAGGGGAATCAAAAATAAGATTGCAACAATAGGTGCATGTTAGTAGAGGCTCCTGAAGCATCAAAACATGCTAAGGATGAGGATAGTTATGAGATACTTCATGTGTGCAGAACAATTTATCATAAAAAGGTAGGAATTTGGATGATAAAATAGTAAGAAGCATTAATTATTTTGCATTATTGAGCAAATTAAGAATAACCAGTATTGTATAAATTAAAATAATGCATTTAGAATAATTTAGATAGAAATTAACCAAGACATTATACATGAGAATGCACGTAAGAAACATAACAAGAAATCATATCAGTAACTATAACTAGATAATCTCTATTGATTTCTTCTAAAATTGGAACCCCCTTCTTCTTATAAACAAAAGTACATATAGACATTTCCAATCTATGACTGTTCATCTTCTTCTCGTACTTGGCACCAAAAGTGGAGGCTCTTCATATTGTAACTTATTACAACTATGAAGATAAGACAAAATAGGCTATATAATGACAAAATGAGTACATAACACATGAATATCAAACAAATATCCTACATAGTTTTATAATCCACGTTCTTTTACCAACACTTTTCTAAACTTAAAAGGTTGTCTCATCCTGAGACATCCTTAGAGAATATTTCAATAATGCACAAGTTACATGAGCTTAATAAATTATTAGACCAGTAAGAGTCGTATTAATTGCTTGAGGTGTCATTTTTAGTTTTCACCTCTTCCACACTACTTATCCACCCTTTTGAATTTTTAACTAAGTAGCATACCAACTTACCACCCTTTACAGGTTTTTAATAGGCTGGCATAACCAAGTGGCCTCCCTTTATAAGTTTTTAACTCACCTAGCCTCGCTTGTCCTACTAAGTCTTCCCCAATACAAAATTTTAAAATTTATACTCTGCACAGTACTTAACTTGAAGGTGGTGGCATAGACGTAGATGAAGTTTGATCAAAAGAGTCCTTAGACTAAAACTAAGTAGCCTTTTGCATCATGTGATGATTTACTAGAGCTCTAAACACAACTATAGGTAGGTATATTCACAATCTATGCAACTGAGCTAGTAAAAGGAGTCAAATCTATTTTATGTGTGTTTTAGTCTAGCATCACTTCTTATATCAAACATAGTAGGGTGTGCAATGAAGCATGGTATCTAGTGATCTACTTGAAGTTTGCATCATCAATGATGCTCAATATGGCATTGGTATTCACATTCCTTTTTTGAATCTCTCCACTCAATTACTCCATCTTCTTTGTGTGTCGTTGAGCTTGGAGGTCGAGGAAAGAATTGCATAATAGTTGGCACTACTAATTTAGAAGGTTATCATGCACATTATCCCTAGTATTTAATCATTCCTGGAGTGCTCCATCCTTTTCCTCCATATTTTGTAGTATGGCTTGCCATGGTTACTTTAGTTGTGACAGCCTTTGTAAAGTCTATGTTACAATTGGCTAATGCAGTATCCAATTATTACTTCTAATCAAGTAAGTTACATTCAACCTATTGGGATTGAAGTGTGGTAGCTTCGAACATTCTTTGGTACTCCTCCATAAGAGTCATGAGTGTGTCAACCTTGGCCTTGAAATCATGGCCCAATGTTACCAATGCATCTAGTTTTTTCACTGCACGCCATTTTTTTGTTAACTCATAGATAAGTGTCTTGAGTATGCATTGGTCAAACATTACTTGGTCCCTAATTGTTGGAGTGATTGACTTAGGACAAGTATCCTAGATGATTTTGGTAGCTTTAGGTAATTAGGCCTTTAATTCGATGTTATTGACCTTAGATTGATCAACCTCTTGCTCCAGTAAGGCAATGGACTCTTAGAAAACCATAATGCCCTCCAAATACTAATTCAATGGTAACTTGGAAATATCTAATGATGCTTCTTACTAAAGTGGGAAGGCTACCAAAGTTCCTATGGTAGCTGAAAGATCAGATCATGACATGGTCATAAGTGGAAGGAATAAGGCGGTGTGCCAAGCATCTATAGTTAGAACATCCTAGATTGAGACTTCTCCCATAGGCAAGGTTAGTTGTAGCTCACTTGTTACAACTACAAATTTATCTTCTTCTTGCATCAGCTACTCTGACCCACCTTGCTATTATTGTTCAGACATTTTTTTATTTCACCTTAGTATCTTATTCATTATTCAATTATTGTGCAACATCTCATCTTATTTTCTCTTTGCTCCCTCCTCTAATTTATGATTTAGATCCTCTTCATCATCTTTCTTCTTTTCTTGTTCTTCCTCCTATTGTTTTTAGACATGCTCTTCTTCTTTTTTTTGCTCTTCAAGTGTATCATCCTCATCTTATTTAGCCTTGGCCTACGCCTGTGCTTCTAAATCAGATTTCACCTTAGATGCATGCACTTATTCTTCCTATGATTATGCTTACTATTTACGTAAGTCTTCATTATCTTCTTCTTTCTTCTTCCTCAAAACTTCATTGACTTGCTATTAGGTGAGAGTGGTATCCTATAGATCCTTCTTTCCCTGTGCCTCTACATCTTGTTATTGTTTATCTTCTTTGGCCTTGGCACTGAGTAAAACCTCTTTATTCCTATGTTCTTTGTCCATATTTTTCTAGTGTGCTTCCTATGCCTACTTTGTTGCATCGATAGCTTCTTATGCCTTATTGACTTCCTCAATAGCCTATTAGTGTTAAACTTCTATGTCATGGGACTTTTTATTGGCCTTAGCTTCCTCAATTTGATGGCATGCTTGATTAGTTTGTTGTTTTTGGGCCTACTCCTTTTAGTGATTCTTTTCTTCTTGATGGACTCATCATTCTATTGTGAAATTTGCTTCCTCCCATGAAGTCTTTTGCTGTTCAGCTGTAGGTTGATCTGGTATTAGCTATTTGATATCAAGCTACTTGATAATAAAGTTGGAAATATATGCTTTTTTATACCCCAAAATAACCAACTTGTATTTAGGTGGTGGTGAAGTTGAGGAACAAGGTTGCACTTCTTGTGTAATGGCTTCCCTACTAAATGTGCATTATTTAAGAGTAGGAGAAACCATAACCTCTCATCAGGTTCTAGGTCTATGCACCAAAGGCTCCTATAAACTATCAAGTAGTGTCACAAATACATTGATGGCTACAAAAGTGGTGGAAGGTTACTGCTCAAAGAGTTTGACTATTCTCTAGATTTGTTTAATATCTTCACACATGATGTCGATAAAAATGGATTCCATGCATGGTGGTATTTCTACCCAAAGACTTGGAGGGACCTTTTTAGACACTTAAACTATGAACACTACCTTATAAATAAATAAATCCTTCTCCTCCTCCTTCTCATAAAATTAACCTACCATAACTATAATCATCACCTGGTAGACCTCTTGCTCATCAGTCCCTATCTGAGGTAGGTTATAGTATATTATGATCTAGGGTACCTTGGGGTCATCCAACTAAGTTATTATATTCTTCATCTTGTACTTTAGTGGAGGTGATGGTTGTTGTTTGAGAGAGAGCTTATGCCTTCCTTTTGTTTCCATGAGGTCATGGCTTCTAGTTGTGGTTGTGCTAAAATACCTACTGCACTAGGTGGTATGGCTTGAAGAGGTGTCACATGCCTAGATGCATATGTTTTTTGTTTAACAACCCTGGCTTGTGACCTAGCCATGGTAATAAAATATGGAAAGGGTCCAAATAGCAATCTAGGTAGTTCATGTATATGAATGAAACACCTTTTGAAATAAAAATGATAATAAAATGTTATCCCATGTACTACATGATGTCTAACATCACCTATAGGTGTGTAACAATAAGCTCCAAACACTCCTCCCACCATTCCTTGAACATTCCCTCACGAGCTAGGGCACTATGCTCAGGTGTCTATATTAAGTTTTGAAATTATTGCACTAGCTAGTAGTCGGTGTCTAGGTACACCTCTCCTTCAGGGGACTTCCATTGAGTAAAACATAACAAGAAGATTAAAAAATGGTACTATAAGTTCTATTTAGAATTTGTGTGGCACTTATCGATATTCGTAAGTAGTTCTTGTATAAAATACTCTATCCAGTTTAACTGCTCATTATAGTGGATCATGTGATGTATAATATCAAGCACTCCTTTGGATATTTATTTTACAAAATTGGTGGTCTACTAGAATTAGAGTGTAATGCATTCGACTAAGATGCACACTAGTTCATCTTAGATATCTTTAACTAGGATTATTTTGGACCCCCAAACATATACATCTTTGACTTCTTAAAGGATAGAAGGTGTTATTGACTTGTAAGGAGCAAGAAAATCACCTTGCATAAACATGCCCAAAGCTCTATACATTACTTCAGTGTTGATGATGATAGTGGTATCATGAGTAATTTAAATTTTGACCTTATTTTAGTGATCAAGTAGGATTTGTAAAATCTCCCCCAATTTGTCGAAGGTAGGCATCCAAAGAAATTACTCAATTTTTGTGTTCTAGAAATGATATGGGGATGCAAGATTAAGTGGTTATGATACATCTACTAGATCTGGTCAAAAGAGTTTTTGTTTTACTACTTGAAGGTAATCAAATGGCTCTAGATTAGTATATCTAGTCTGTTGAAGTGCAAGATCAACTCCCATTTCTTCCTTTTGAGCACCTATCAAGTTTTTGATGCACTGTAAATGATCCATGGTATCTGAATAGTGGAAATTAGAAACTTTTTTCTTTTAGTATTGGTTAAGTTGACTCAGCTTTGGACCTTTATCTCATAAAATAGTTGCAAGAATGAAATGCAAACTTAGTTTGTAACCTTGTACCTTTATAGATTTCACACCCATTGGTTTTTGCATAAATGCCATGTTGAACTATCCTTTTGATATCAATTTGAAGGCTAATTTGGTAAATATTATCTGATCTAATATTAAAGGCAGTTAGTTGTTAGCACATGCATCAAGATATGCCATTATATTATTTATTATCCATATTGGGGTACATAATGATGATGTTGACCTATTGCCAATTTGGTGAATATTAGATCAATCAAACCTAGGCTTTAGTATTAACTGCTAGAGATGACCATTATATGATTGAGATCTTGGCTGATGTGACTTGATCATATATTTACCAGACATAATTATTTTCTTTCACCTTTATTGACAACAATAATAATGCACCTAAATTTTTATATGCATGGGTGTTATATGTTATTCTTCTTATCATGGTTCCAAAATATGATGAAGTGATCATCTAACCTACAAATGCACACACACACAAAAATAAACACACAAGAAAACATACAAAAATGGGAAATCCTAATCTACTCAGTGTTATTTAGCACCCGCTCATTTAGTATAAATATATAAATTAAGATTATTGGTAGCAAGGCTTAAGCCTATAGTCATTGACCCACCCTAGCAAAATAGTTCCCTGAAGATCTATCAAAGCAATAGTTCCTTGCTATGATATTTAATGTATAATGTAAGGCCCTTTCCACTTGATCTATAATTTACATAGAAATGGTTTGAAGTGACTATCATATAACAAAATTGGTTGATATTTGTGGAATTCTTTATGTCATAGATTCTTATCATTCCATGCTTTCTGACTCTGCTTATGAACCTCATGCATCTAGGATGCTCTACATCGATACTCATCCATCTGATTTAATTTGAGAAGCCTATTTATGAGATATTCATGATGTCCTAGTCTCATAACCATAGCAATGTGTAGATTGGGTACCAAATATTCCATAGGCAATACTACTTCAAGCCCATAGACCAAATAAAATGGATTAAAACCTATTGCCCTCTTATAGTGAATTAGATAATCCCAAATAATCACAGGCATGTGATCTTCCCAATCATTCTTATTGACATTATAGATCTTTGTCAACATCTTTCCCAACACTTATTAGAAGTCTTAGCTTGTCCATTAGCTTGGGGATGGTATGCAATACTTTTATAATGGGAGATCATGAATTCTTTAGTAAAAGCTTTGATATTATTATTCAAGAAGTGTGTTCCTCAATCACTAAAAAGCTTGATGGGGCATCCAAATAGTGTAATAATATTATCATAAAAGAAATTTGTTGTGTCATTTACCCCATAACTAGATGTCACAACAACTTTGACCCATTTGGTAAAGTAATCTGTTGTAGTGATAATATATCAAGCTTTGTTACATTCACTCAGGGGATTGATAGGTATTATAAAATTGATGCCCCATTGTTCAAAAGGTTATTTGGATAACAAAGGTTTTAAGGTCATTTCACCCTTATGGTGCGGCTTACCCATTTTTTGACATACATCACAATGTTGTGCTACTCTATGTGCATCTTGAAAATGATTCAGCCACCATAATCCAATCTGTAATAGTTTCTGTGTAGAAGATTCTCTAGAAAATTGACCTCATACTATTCCTAGGTGTGTTTCCTATAAGAGCTATGAACGTTCATTTTTTATAACTACACTACAACATAATTCATCCTTCTCCAAATGGTATAAGAGCCCATTTATAATAGTATATGGTAAAGCTCTGGTGATAAAATTCTTCTTTTATCTTTCTTAGTAGTGTGTAGGGGATACCCCTTATTCTAGGAAATTATCAATTTCTTAAAAATTCTTAGGTATCATAAAAACTTGAAATAGATTGGCATCAATATAATCTTCCTATATTTTTTCTAGCTCTTCCCCATTCATGATGTGACAAAGATGATTTAGCTTAATATTTTCTCTACCTAGCTTGACATTGATGCAAAATTGGAATTCTTGAAAGAACATCAACCATTTTAAAATTCATCCTTTGACATAGGCTTGTTTACTAGGTAGCACAAAGATTGATGATCTGTGAAAACTTCAAATGGTGTCACAAGAAGATAATGTTTAAATTTATGCAATGCAAACAATATAGCCAGTGTTTCCTTTTAGTTATCATATAATTCTCTTTTATGTTAGACAACTTTTGACTTGTAAAATATATGGAGTGGTCTAGTTCACCATCTCTTGGTTGTGCAAGCATAACATCAACTACACTACCAGAAGAATCAACATACATATGGAAGGGCTTACTCTAATATGGAAAGACTAGAATAAGAATAGTGACCAATCTCTACTTCATTTCTATGTAATTTGTTTGAAACTCAGAGGTCCAACAAACTTCATACCTTTGTGCATCAAATATTCCAATAGGGAAGAAGTGGTTTTATATCCCTTGATGAACTTCTGATAGTAACCTGTGTGGCCAAAAAAGGATCATACTTCTATCGAATTAACTAGTGGTGGCATATTAAGAATGACCACAATTTTGTATTGGTCCACTAAAATCCATTCAATACACACCACATGACCTAAAAGGACACCAAAATGTGTAAATAATAAGCACATTTTCAAATTCATGGCAATGCACAGAGCTTGACAACGTTCTAGAATGAGTCACAACTTGGATAATTGAGATTTAAAGAAAGAAAAGACTACCCAATCATCTAGATATACTTTTAGAAATTCATGAATGAAATCCTTAAAGGTAGTCACTACTACTCTAGAAATAAATGTAGGTGTGTTATTGAGGATAAAAGGCATTATCTTATATGTAAAGGATCCCTATTCCATGGAAAAAGTTATTTTAGCTCTATCTTCTTCTGTAGTGGGTATTTGATGATACCCACTGAACCCATATGTGAAGGAGTAAACTTCATGACCTATGATAGATTCCAAAACTTCATCTGTCAATGGAATCATAAATGGATCATTCACACATGCATCATTAAAAATTTGATTGTCACCATAGACTCATATCTACCTTATTTTATTAGGCTATACTACCATGGGACTAACCCAATCTACCTTTTCTAAAGGATAGATTATACTTATTTTTTGCAATCTATCTAGTTCATTCTTCACTTTCAACTTCATGTTTGGATTCAACTTATACAACCTTTTTTGGGTCATACACACTCCTTAAGATCAATATGCATTTCATTTAGGTAAGGATCTACTCCTTTGAATTATGAAAATTTTGTGGGAAACACATCTTGATAATCCTATAGGAGTTGTATAGCTTCTGAAACTTTAGATTCAGTCCAATAGTCACCTATATGTGCCTATTTAGGAATACCCTTACTTTCAATGTTTTTTTCATGCTTTTTAATAGGTTGATAATAAATCTTGCACTTTTCCTTAGTAATAGATTCTTGTAGCATTATTTGTCCTTCCTGCTCTAGAATCTGTATGTTGCATAACTTTTATTCTTCATTGGGTCCTACAACTAAATCCTATAATGGTTCTATGGGCCATTCAAGTTCAAACAAATCTTTCAGATCAATATCATCATCAGTATCTAAATCTTTAGTTTCCTCCTCTTCATCCTTTATTTGGTAGCATGGCTACATAAGTGATCATTCTTCCATCTTGATAACTTTATATATTTATAGTGATGTATTGAGATCACAGGCTATGTTCTTCTGCATAGTAGACTCTATCATGGTTCTTAAATCCTCTACACACCCATGGAATAGGAAATGTTTGATTTTAAGTAACACATTATGAACCATAGGATTCTCATACTCAAACACAAAATTTTGTATCAAGTCACTCTGAACATGCACCTAGTGCTTTGTCTCCCTCATGCATTCTTGATGCATATACCAAGATGATGGTAAGGGGGAAATTGTGTAATTAAATAGATGAACCTAGAACTTAGGTACAACATGTTATTCAATCTAAACCTAAATAAGTTTTTGGATATGGATTTTAGGGCACTTACCTTCCTAAATGAAAGACCAATTACTTTTGATTACCTATGGTAGTTTAAATATGTTAATCATAAGTTTGCATGCATCATCCTAATCGAGCTGATCATTTCTATGAATTATCCACCATGTCTTTACAACTCCCTTCAAAGCATAGTTCAAGGCACTAACCTACTAACTAATCATAGGTACATGAAATTATAGGCACAAAATGAATTGATTGATATCTTCAATCGCATAGTATGAAGCTATCTTCTAGTGGTGAAGACCTTTCTCATAGGTGTTAGAGGTATAATCACTAAGAAGTGGGGGTGAATTAGTGGTGACAAACAATTCAATTTCAATTCCAAACCTTTCAAACCCTTATTCAATTATGATAAGAATTCATAGAATAAACAATTCACTCATAGTAATGAATAATAGATAATGCAAGATCATACACACAACACAAGATCTTTGTGGGAAACCCTCTTGGGGAATAAAACCCACTCTCAATCATGTAAACACATGGACTACTTATCCTATAAGATGATCACAAACATGAGACTGATCAAGTACTTTTGACCAAAATTTATTGAAACACATGTTTCACAAGGAGTACCTACCCCTAAGATGATCAAGTCCTTTTGACCACCTTTTTGGTCAAGCCATTTTGACTAAATTTAGTGAAACACCTATCTCACAAGGAGCACATACCCCTAAGATAATCAATTCCTTATAAACACCTAATGGTCAAGTCCTTCTGACCAATATGTTGAGCACCCTCCCAACACTTATGAAATGAAAATCTCTTGATCATTTATTTCCTACCAATTTGATGGATGAATAATGTATATCTACCACCTTCACTTCTTCACACAACCACACACATCCAAAACCACCTTTTAGATCACTCTATACCTCTTTGCTCATCTTCAATATTAAAACCTACAAGATCACTACCCTTAACATCATAAATATGACCTATAGGTCATACACATAGTGATCAACCTATTCTACTCTTCAATCCATCTACTGGGCACACTCACTTCACACACCTCTTCTCTCTAATCTCACAAGGCTCTTCCACAAGCTTAAAAACCATCACATTTAGTTTCACCTTTTATAGATCCTTCATGATTATTATCATGTTCACAATCTTCCATGTCTACCATAACACATGCCTTCACACTTAAGGCATCTACATGGGTCACCTTTAAGCACAACCCTCTTTCAAATAGGCCTAAGTCACCTTTCAGGTCCTATGAAGACCCATTCACCTTTTTGACACTTATCCAAGTAAATTATAAACATAGGACCACTTTAAAATTCATAGGTCCACTCCACATGACCCATTTAACATCCTTAAATGATCACAGTCATCACAACACTCCTATGCTAAAGACAATTTTGCTCAAACAACATTTTGTACACAAGAATACCATGAATGAACACACAATAAATTTCTAATAATTTTTGTATACTAAATATTGATTAGTAAAACTTCTAAAATACATGGTCCTCATGGATTCTAAAACAATCTCTAATAGCTAGCTCATCTTGAAACATCGAATTACCATCATGAACAACTCAAATACCCTTCTCAAGTTATTTCCAGAGCATGAACGAACACATATTCAAATTTAGAGCTCAATAAATTTGAATTTATAAACAATTAAACCTTAAAATTAATATCTATGGATGTTCATTGGATTCCCTTAAAAAAATTCTTTTTACACCATAGTCAAATTTTGCATATTTTGAAAGTTATGGCTCAAAAACCAATATTGGTCTTCCCTTACAAATTCAAATATTTGAATTCCAATGGTCACTAAGCAATGGCTAAACTTCAAACAATATTCCATCATATCATGTCCTCTCATATTATATCAAATATGCACCATTGATATTATTCAAACTTCAACTCGACTAAACTGTTAAACAATAAACATGTTGACCTCATCTCATGTACCCTTACAATATTGACTAAACATGCACCATCAATCTCTATGGATCACCCTGGTCCTTACCTTGAAGTTCTCATCATTATATCTTAGCTCTAAGCTCCTATGATTGTGACATTTAGAATCCCCACTTACCTTCTACACATTTGACTCTTTGACTTGTCCTGCACCATTAATCTTCGTTAGTATGAACCACCGCACACTGTTGATCTTCTGTTAGTCTAGCAAACTTATGGCACTTGTCACCTACATGTGAAACCTTTGAAATATTGAATTTTATGTGAATCATTGGATCAATATCTATGATTTAATGTACACTATTATATATTATAAGTAATGACCTCAATCTTAAACATGATTAAACTTGACATTCTCTGACCCATCACAGTCTGGTAGAGCAACATTGAAGCTTTATAACTTGAGCTAAATAACACTTCAAGTCTCCAAATTTTTAGGGAAGCTTATTGTAACTTTAGAAAATATCTCCATGATATCATTTTTAAAATTAAATACTTTCTTAGTACCTAAATTAGATTTACAAAATTATGGGTTCATCCATATCTGCATGATGTGTAGTGACGATTTGGCTAAGAAAAGAAACCATTGCAATCTGCTTGGAAAGCCAAATTTACCCCTTAATAAATTTTGTTTTACTCAATCACATGACATGAAATTTTAACTATATGATATCATTACATAGGGGAATCCATCCATATATTAATCTTCTCTTGAAATCTTCACATGTGTGAAATATAACATCATTAATATGCCTACTCAGATTTTTGTGACACAAAACCAACTATGCCTAGATGAACATAATGAAGAAATACATAAATAAAATTCACTTTCACAAGCTCTCCAATCATCCTTGACCTTTTATAAGAACCCTTACATATCCTCAAATAACCATACTCATACCTAAACATCCTTAACTATGTCAATAATGAATATCAATGAAGCTTTCTTCAAGCATACTAGGACAAACACACTACACACTTTGTGATTGACACTTATACTATAAATAAACTTCATCCACTCACCTATAAACCTCCATTTTATCACTAAAAAATCTCCAAAAATATCCCTTTTTGTCATTGATGTCAACACCCATCATACAGCTCACCTTCATCCTCTATCTTCAAGCAATCTCACAATAAGAACCTTCTCCCCCTTTGACACAATGAAAAACTGGACACAAACTAATCCTAAGGACTTGAAAATACTACCAATAGGAGAGGATCACCTTAAAAATATGATACAAACTTCCCCTTACCTTGATCCTAGCTCTTCTTTGCCTTGACAACTTCCTCTTGCTACATGCCAACATGCTTTTCCACCAATTACTATAAATAATGAAGAAATAACATAGAAAAGCACTAAAATATGATTTAAATCACTAAGAAACATCTAATAGGGACTCCCCCTAATATTTATGATCCATTTCACCTCTTTATCATCTTTAGATCTCCACCTATCGTGAAGACCCACCACACAAGCTTACTAGCCTTCTCTCTCAAGCCACCTCAAGGACCACCAATAAAAATTTATGCCACTTATCAAATAGGAAACATGATCTAAACCAAATTGATAAATCACCTTGAAACTTTTATGCCTTGATATTTTGGAGAAACTGAGTAAAAACATCAAATCTTCACACTAGGCCATTCTAGCCTCCTTGTTGCCCTATTTGGAACTTGTAGAGCCCATAAATCTTAATAGACATACTTTCAAAACCTAAAACTTCATATATGGAGAACTCTCATATTCCCCCTTAAGTAAACCAATTCTCTTCACCTACCTTATCCTCTGCAACATAATTCCTTCACAAACTTAATAGCTAATTAGGCATCCATTTTGACAAAATCATGAATAATTTGAAAACCACAAACCTTCATATCTATGTGAATCATTATTTTATAACCCATTTGTCCCATTCAACATATTAATAATCGTTATACCTCAATTCATAAGGCAGACCACTTTTCTAGAACAACCCAAAACTCTAGAATCTCAAAACAAACAAGGTCAACAAACCTCCTTCTGGTCAACACCCACCTCTAAAACTTCTACATGCCTAGATACAACCATCACACGCTTATGGACAAATATTTGAGCCTTCACACATTTTATAACCTTGACTTCCTATACCATGGCTTTGATCGACAACAAGAGAGATAAACCTAAGAGCACACAAAAACCTCTAAAAGGCACAAATAATATCATCAAGACACAGAATCACCTAAAACACATCACAAATAAGTGCACAAACCTTTTTTACCACCAAAATCTTCTTGACATTCCATCAATCTCATTATGCCACCTAAAAACACCCATTCTAATCCTATAGACACTGTATATACAACAAAAACACCTTATGACATCATTATAACCTCATCAAGGCACTTCTCCCATCTTAACACATCAACTCCAACTCAAAACACTCATCTCTTGCCTTCTAGGACCTTCTGAAAAACACCACAACAATGCTTGCTTCTCTACTGAAAAGAGTCTCTTAAGAAGCATAGACATAGACCTCCTCTACACCATAATGCTCTAAAATAAAGTGAAGCCAGGAGTGGCCCACATCTCCTCGGTAACCATTAGAATCATTTTATATCTATAATACTTCTTGGTCTTGTTCTCCTTAGTATAAAATTTGATAACTTGTTCCTTTTCTACATCAATCACTTTTTATTCTATGATAGGATATACAACATTTGGATCAACTATGGAATCTTGACATCACATTTGGATCAACTGAAGTAGCTTTTTTTTGCATTGCAAAACATCACCTTCAGACCTTGACAAAATAAGAACCAAGATTGAAACTTGATCACACATATCAAGTTGCTAATTAGCATCTAAAAACACTTCAGAACTAGCTTCAACCATAACATTGGTCTTCTCATTCACAACATGAGTAGACAATAAGATCTCTTCGCACTCTCTAACTTATATAGCATTCTCCACCATAGAAAATAGATTACTTGGACCTGCATACTTATCATGTCTCATACTTACCACCTTTGGTTTACATGAGTTAACTTGCCTTTTTTCTTGCACTCTTTGGTCATGATTAAACCTATTGTCTTGTAGGCCTTTGCTTATAGAATCTAACAATGTGACCTCTATGTTGACAGTTGAATCACACTATACCTCTTACAAGAAGCTTATCCTGCCTTTCCTGATTGAAAAAAAAAATTGAAATATGTCCATTATTTTGAAAATCAAAACACACTACTCCTTTTGAAGAGGACTCACCTTTTTATTGATGACCCCCATCATAGTTTCATGCAAACTCATTTCTAACAGGTCTCTTGCATTCTCTAGCTATATGCCCAAACTAGTTACATGTGTAACAATAACCATTGAAACTTGCATACCTCATGGCATTTGGTTATCTGATATGATTTAGCTTCATTAGACAGCGTTTTGATTCCTTGTCTAATTTATGACCTTAAAGGTCTAATTTACATTAGTATTCATCTTGTCTTGAGTTGTATTTTTTGGTTCTTCTTTGTATCCAAGACCATCTCTATCACTTGCATGCTTTTCATTATTTAAAATATTATCTAGATCACTTGAGCTCTTTTCAAATCTCACAAATGACTTCATCTTACTATATATCTTCTCTAACTTAGCTTTTAATGACTCAATTTTAATTACATACTTTGAACATTCATCTTCTTTAGTTTACAGGCTTGTAAATAGGATTTCTAATTGACAATTGAGATGATTGACTATATCTTCATGCTCCTTGGTGTCTTCATTTATCATTTACCTCATATACACTAAATTACTCCTCATAATCCTTGGTTTGATACTTCATCTTATTATTAATCTTCTTCTCAATATTTAGTAAGAGCATTCATTAATTCAGTCTCATAGTCCACCTCATCTTTATCACCATCTGAATCACTCCAAGTAGACCCCTCTGTATCTACCCCTAGATCCTCCTCTATTTGACTAATATTAGAAACTTCCTTCTTCAACCATGAATAGGTCTTCATATTCAACAAGGCCATCATTTTCATGATCATACTCTAAGTCACTATGTTCACTCTCATCTGATGAGCTACAATCTTCTTTGGTATAAAGACTCTTCTTGTCCTTGAAGTACTTATTTTTTTCAAACCTTATTAATCCCTTTTTCCTCTTATTAGACTTGTATGTATTTTTGTCTTCATCTTGTCCATCACCATCCACTTTATCAACATTCTTCTTATGTTTATGAGGTAACTAGTTAGTAAAATGTCCTACCTCTCCACAATTGAATCATTTGAAGGGTAGTTTACCCTTATACTTATCTAACCCTATTTTCAATTTCCTTGTAAATAAAGGAATTAGTTTATCTTCATCAATATCATATGTTTCATCCTCCTTGAGTGTCTTACCTTGAAACTTTTTATTTATATTCATTTCTATCTTAAATACTACTTCCTTCTTTGGTGGTTTATCATCATCGACTCTCATCTCATAAGACGTAAGAATGCCATGCAATTCATCCATCTTCAACCAAGTAAGATCATGATTTTCTTCTATAGTAGATAATTTAGAATCAAACATGAGAGAGAGAGAGAGAGAGAGAGAGAGAGAGAGAGAGAGAGAGAGAGAGAGAGAGAGAGAGAGAGAGAGAGAGAGAGAGAGAGAGAGAGAGAGAGAGAGAGAGAGAGAGAGAGAGAGAGATTAATACCTTTCAAACTATAGTATCTTCTTCAAGATTCTCTCCAAGACCTCTGATGATGTTCACAATCTCATCAACTCTCTATAGGAAGGATTCCATAGAATCTTCTTTCTTCATCTTAAGACTCTTAAATTATCTTCATGATTTTTTAACTTTGCCAAATTAGCCTTTGAATCTCCTTCATAAATAGTCTTCAATTTATCCCATATTTCCTTGGAAGATATGTAATGGATTACCTTAGTGTATTCAGTCTCTAAAAGACCACAAGTGATATCATTCATTGCCTTAGAATTGTTCTCAAATAACCTCTTATTAGCAACACTAGATGGGGGAATAGTAGGTGCAAAATAAACATCCACAATAGATTTCCAAGTGTCAAACCCTAGAGACATGATGTAAGTCTTCATCCTTGCACTCCAAAAAGCATAATTAGATCTACTGAACATCAAAGCTTGCATAGTGGAAAACCCTCCTTATATTTGATGGATACCCATATTTTACCTTGGATTTCCTTTAAAATACCAAGCCTTTACCATAGTACCTGCTCTTATACCAATTATTAGAGGTACAATCACTAAGAGGGGGGGTGAATCAGTGGTGACAAATAATCCAATTTTAATTCCAAACATTTCAAACTCGTATTCAATTATTGAAAGCATTCATAAAATATACAAGTCATTCATAATAATGAGCAATAGATAATGCAAGATCATACACATAACACAAGATCTATGTGGGAAACCCTCTTAGGGAATAAAAATCACTCTCAAGATTGCAAACACATGGACTACTTATCCTATAAGATTATCACAAACATGAGATTGATCACGTCCTTCTAACCAAAATTTAGTGAATCACATATTTCATAGGGATCACCTACCCCTAAAATGATCAAGTCCTTCTAATCACCTTTTTGGTCAAGTCCTTCTAACTAGATTTAGTGAAACACCTATCTCACAAGGAGCACCTGCCCCTAAGATGATCAAGTCCTTTTGACCACCTAATGGTTAAGTACTTCTAACCAAGATATTGAGCACCCTCCCAACACTTATGAAATGAACATCTCCTGATTATTGATTTGGTACCAATATGATGGAGAAACAATGCATATCTACCCCCCTTCACTTCTTCACATAACCACACACATCCAAAACCACTTTTTGGATCACTCTAGACCTCTTATCTCATCTTCAATACTCAAACTTTAAAGATCATTGTCCTTGACATAATAAATATGACCTATAGATCATACACATAGTTATCAACTTATTCTACTCTTTAATCCATCTACTAGGCACACTCACTCTACACCCCTCTTCTCTCTGATCTCATAAGTCTCTTCCACAATCCTATAAACCATCACATTTGGTTTCACCTTTTATAGATCCTTCATGATTTTTTTCATGTTCATAATATTCCTTATTAGCCACAACACATGTCTTCACACTTAAGGCATCTACATGGGTCACCTTTAAGCAAAACCTTCTTTCAAATAGGCCTAAGTCACCTTTTATGTCCTATGAAGACCCATTCACCTCTTTAGCACTTCTATAAGAAAATTAGAAACATATGACCACTTCCAAATGCATAGGTCCACTTCACATGACCCCTTTGACATCCTTAAATGATCACAATCATCACAACTCTCCTTTTCTAAAGCTAATTTTTCTCAAACAAATTATGTACACAAGAACATCATGAACGAACACACAATAAAATATAAGCATTTGGTCATACTAAACATGGATTAGTCAAACCTAAAAAATCCATATAGACAATCCTCATGGAGTTTACAACACTCTCCAATATATATCTCATCTCAAAACATCAAAATACCATCATGAACAACTCAAATACCCTTCTTGGGTTATTTGTAGAGCATGAATGAACACATAGTCAAATTTAGAGATCAATAACTTTTAATGTATAAATAATTAAACCTTAAAATTAATATTTTTGGATGTGCCTTTTGTAGACATCCAATTCCTAACACCATTTGTGTTGAAATTGTCAATCTTACTCAAATTACATTCAAATGCACATTTTAGGTCAAAATCCATAAAATGACCTATATGGTTTGAGCTTGTCACTTAAAAAGTGCCAGTTTAGGTCAAAGTATTCCTAAATGGGGAAATGCAATTCAAGCACCAGCTAACTTTGATCAGATTATTTTGAGTCAAAATGACAATTTCACTATTTAGTGCTCTAGATCACTTTTTTCTTGTAATTCATTGGTACACATCATTTACCTTTGTTATTTGGTGTTGGAAACATCCTAAATGGGAATATAGCTCCAATGCATCTAATATCGCCTTCCAGTTCCTCTCTAGTCAAATTACAACCCAATAATATGACTTTTTGACCATTTTGATTAATTGTCCACCAATTTTCAAATAACAAAATGTTGATTAACTTTGTTTAAGGCTAATTAATCCAAATCAAGAGCTTAAGTGTATTTTTAATGAGAGTTTTTGAATATTTATTTTTGGAAATTGATTTCTATTAATTGCATCATTAGGTGACATCATTTCTTAGGAAGACATCCCTAAGCCATAAATGCCACAAATATCAAGATTATGGGTCACCCATGCCTATTTAATGCCTCTTATGCCTCTTCAATTCCCCTTCTTCCAAGGTCATGATGAAGATAATTATGGATTTAATTCTAAATATTAGGATTATCAATGGCCACACATCTCAATCTTGAGATGGATGGTCATGGCTGATCCTGACCAACCTCAAAAAATCTATAAATAGAGAGGCTATGGACATGAATTTTAAGCTTGAGTTATGCAAAGTTATTATGCATAATTGTCTCCACAATCCTTTGCAATAAACCATTTATTTTATTTTCAAGCTCCATTCATAGGCTAGTTTAGTGATTCCAAAGCATGAGCCTAGGTTTTATGGAGTATTCTTGAGACATTGGAGGAGCTTACCACCATTATTGACAAAGATAAGGATGTTTAATCAAAGGAGAACATGCTTTTGAGCCACATGGGTATGGTGAATCCATTTGTGAAGGTAATATGGTGTTGCTTTATTTCATTTGTTTCTTGCTATCCTTTGTAATTCCCATAAAAATAAATAGGCTTAGTTAGTTTAGTTCTTTATGCAATTTTCATGATATATTGACTAATGCTTGACTAACTTACTTTGAAATCCTCTCTACATTGACTTGAGGTCCTTCAGGACTATGTAGGTAGCACTCAACTTTTATTGAGGTCAACTCGATCACCCCTTTCCCATACACTCACCATTTTATGAGCAATTATTATGTTTGATCAGTCTCACCATTTTAAGAGCAACCTAAGTCATGCTCTCACCATTTTTCAAGCAATTATTAAGTTTGAATGCTCTCACCATTTTATGAGCAATTATTAAATTTGAATTCTCTCACCATTTTGTGAACAACCTAAGCCTTGCTCTCACTGATTTGCAAGCATGGGCCATTTCAGCCAGCTTAGCTATCTTATTAGAACCTCTACTCTCAGAACGTGCATCTCCTCATCCCACCTTGTGCATATTTTATCCCAAAAACACCAAAGACATTAGAAATAATTTGAAAATACCAAAAACATCTACATATGATCCATAAAATAACAAAAACATTGCCTCATGCTTCTATACATTTGTACATTCCCATTCCACCATGCTATGCTCTTATCATTTACAATCACAAAAACACCAATTAATTTCCTCTTATCCCACACACCTGCCATTTTCCAAGGTTATTCTTTCTCATCTCATTAGCTTCTTGTTTTCCAGACCATTCTTATTTGTTTATTGTATCTTCCATTTCTTCTATAATGCTAATCATGTTGGTATAATCATCATTTTTTCTTCTATCCCATTTCCTGAGAGAATTACATTTGCCCTGAAGTTCATGTTGGAACATGCATCCATGAAACTATGTAGGCAGCGTCCACTTATTTTATACATCTGGAGTTAGCTCAACCAACAACTTATTTTTCCTCTCTTCCCCCATTTATTCTGTCATTATTCCTCTTTAATTATGGAACAATTATTGTGTCATTGTTCTTTGTTATGATGTGGTGGAAAGTAACGCCTCTACCACACATGCATGAATGTATTTAAACCTCACTAACTTGGTTTTTGTTTGTGTGTGTTTATTTGAGTTTTTTTGGTGTTTATTTAAGTTTTCTTTGTGCTTTGTTGTGTTTTTGCACCTCTCCTTTTATTTCTTCTCATTTTCTCTTTTTTGTTACTTCTTGTCTTGTCTTGTCTTGTCTTGGTCTTATTTTCCTTGATTTGTTTTTGCTTATCTCTTTTTTGTTTCAGAACATCTTGATGATTCACATGGATCTTGATTGTTTATATCTTGATCCTATGTTATTACATTATTCTTGGAACATTTTGTTTATTTGATTATTTTTGATGTTTTTTTTTGTTTGATTTTTCTTTTTCTCTTTTGTGTTCAAGAACGTCAAGATGGTCCACATGGACCTTGATTATTCATATCTTGGTCTCATGTCATTCAGACGTTCTTGGCTTTTATTTTTAAACATTTTTGTTCCTACTTTATATCACATATTGATTTCAAGTTAGGTTCATTTATGTTTATCTTTTTCTTTGTTTTTTCTTTTTTGTTTAAGTGTAAATCATTGTAACTCTGGTTTTGGTTATTATTGTACCATTATCCTTAGTTATAGGAATTCACATTTGAACTAGCTCAACGTAATTAGAATCTTATGTCATTCTAAGTTATTCATAATTATGATGCCTAATTTATTTTTGTATAGCAAGTACTTTATGCTCATGTCTCAAAGTCTTAGCATCAACATCAGCTCTGATGGATGATTCTCAAGAACACTCTACAAAACCTAGGCTCATGAGATGGAATTAGACATCTAGGTAACATGCATTTTAACACTTAACTCTATGCCTAGACATGCATCTCTTCACATTTATTGGTAATTTAATCAATTCTTGATAATTTTTCATCATTCCTCATTTCATTTTCTCCCAAACTTGGGTGAACTACATTGGCCTGAAGTTCATGTTGAAACATGAGTCCATGGAACTATGTAGGCAACACTCAATTTTTATTGAGGTCAGCTCAGCTATCTCCACTCTTATTTTCACATCTCTCATCACTTTGTGCATTCTCATATACTTAGTTTTATATGGATTTCTAAGCCATTACACCATTGTATGTACGTTTTTACCCACTCACGTTAACCTATATTTTTAGTTATATCCTTGAGCTATTTTTGCTTGTCAATTTCCCATGCTAGGGCACAACATCTAAACCATGTCCAAATCAAATCAGCTCTATAGGGGTAAAATCATTATTTATTCTTTATCAATGATCAAAATTTGCCCTACTGGGGCAAAACTATTTTATCACAATCACATCCACTCTACTACAGTACTTCTTATTATATTCTCTTTAGAGAGCCTGTTCTAGTGGTGCTTCCCTTCTTGAAGCTGAACATTATTTATTTTACTCTAATTCCAATATCTCCACATTAAATCCCATGATGGAAATATTTTAGTTTGCAACTTGTCTCGAGATTGATCAATATCGTCAGTACATAGCTTGTACTCTCGAATTGGGTACATTTACAGTGTGTCTCTTACATTTGTGGATTTTATCTTTCTCATTCCCTTGTCTCTAGGGCCTATTATACGTCTAATTATATTTTGATCATTGATGCTAATCACGTGTGCAAGCATTAAGTCATCTAGATGTGATCTATTCCATGGGTTAACCTCTCACTTTCTCTCTCTTTTTGAGACTCCATCCTTCTCTTTCATCCTAATATGTCCTCTCGAGGGGGCATCATGGGTCTATTCCAATTTCTTCTTGAAAACTCTTTTCTTTGAAAAGATGTTGCTTCATCTGAATATCTCCCTACACCTCCTCAAATAGGGGGAAAATATAGACATCCAATTCCTAACACCATTTGCGTTAAAATTATCAATCTTACTCGAATTGTAGTCAAATGCACATTTTAAGTCAAAATCCATAAAATGCCCTAAATGGTTTGAACTTGTCACTTATAAAGTGTCAATTTAAGTCAAAGTATCCCTAAATGGGGAAATGTAATTTATGGGCCAACTAACTTTGATTAGATCATTTCGAGTCAAAATGATAATTTTTTTATTTAGTGCTCTGGATCACTCTTTTCTTCTAATTGATTGGTACACATCACGTACCTTTGTTATTTGGTGTTGGAAACATCCTAAATGAGATTATAGCTACAAGGCATCTAACATCACCTTCTAATTCCTTTTTAGTCAAATTATGACCTAGTAACATGACTTTCTGACCATTTTGATTAATTATGCACCAATTTTTAAATAATTACAAAATGTTTATTAACCTTGTTTAAGGATAATTAATTCAAATCAAGAGCTTAAGTGGATTTTCCATGAGATTTGTTTAATATTTCTTTTTGTAAATTGATTTTTATTAACTGCATCATCAAGTGACATCATTCCTTGGAAAGACATCCGTAGGCCATAAATGCCACAAATATCAGGATTATGGGTCACCCATGCCTAGTTAATGCCTCCCATGCCTCTTCAATCCCCTTTCTTCCAAGGTCATGATGAAGATAATTATGATTTTAATTTAAAATATTAGGATTATCCATGGCCACACATCTCAATCTTGAGATGGATGGTTATGGTTGATCCTGACCAATCTCAAAAATCTATAAATAGAGAGGCCATGGACATGAATTTTAAGCTTGAGTTATGCAAATTTATTATGCAAAATTGTCTCCAAAATCCTTTACAATAGACCATTTATTTTGTTTGTAAGCTTCATTGATAAGCTAGTTTAGTGATTCCAAATCATGAACCTAGGTTTTATGGAGTATTCTTGAGACATTGGAGGAGCTTATCACCATTTTTGACAAAGATAAGGATACTTGATCAAGGGATAACATGATTTTGAGCCACATGGGTATGGTGAATCCATTTGGGAAGGTAATATGGTGTTGCTCTCTTTCATTTATTTCTTATTATCCTTTGTAATTCCCATAGGAATAGATAGGCTTAGTTAGTTTAGTTCTTTATGAATTTTTCATGAATTATTGACTAATGCTTGACTAAATTAATTTGTAATCCTCTCTACATTGACTTGAGGTCCTTCGAGACTATGTAGGTAGCACTCAATTTTTATTGAGGTCAACTCGGTTACCCCTTTCCCATATTGTCTCTATTTTATGAGCAATTATTAAGTTTAAACACTCACCATTTTGTGAGCAACCTAAGCCATGCTCTCACCATTTTGTAAGTAATTATTAAGTTTGAATGCTCTCATCATTTTGCAAATAATTATTAAGTTTGAACACTCTCACCATTTTGTGAGCAACCTAAGCCTCACTCTCACCGATTTGAGAGCATGGGCCATTGCAACCATCTTATCTATCTTATTGGAACCTCTACTCTTAGGACGTGCATCTCCTTGACTAAATAGTCCCACCTTATGCATATTTTATCCCAAAAAGACCAAAAACATTAAAAATACTTTAAAAATACCAAAAACATATGTATATGATCCACAAAAGAATAAAAACATTTTCTCACGCTTCTATACATTTGTACATTCCCGTTCTACCATGTTATGCTCTTGTCATTTTGCAAGCACAAAAACACCAATTCATTTCCTCTTATCCCACACACTTGCCATTTCTCAAGGTCATTCTTTATCATCTCATTAGCTTCTTGTTTGCTAGACCATTCTCAATTTTTTATTATATCATCCATTTCTTATATAACATTAATCATGCTGGTCTGATCATCATTTTTTCTTCTATCCCATTTCCTGAGAGAACTACATTTGGCCTGAAGTTCATGTTGGAACATGCATCCATGGAACTATGTAGGTAGCATTCACTTGTTTTATATATCTAGAGTCAGCTCAATTAACCTCTTCTTTTTCCTCTCTTCCCCCATTTATTATGTCATTATTCCTCTTTAATTAGGGAACAATTGCCGTGCCATTATTCTTTGTTATGATATGGTGGAAAGTAACACCTCTACCACACATGCATGAACATTTGTCTTTAAACCACATTAATTTGGTTTTGTTTGTGTGTGTTTATTTGAGTTTTCTTGGTGTTTATTTAAGTTTTCTTGGTGTTTTGTTGTGCTTTCTCACCTCTCCTTTTATTTCTTTTTCTTTTCTCTTTTTTATTACTTCTTATCTCATCTTGATCTTGTTTTCCTTGATTTGTTTTTGCTTATCTCTTTTGTGTTTCAGGACATCTTGATGATTCACATGGATCTTGATTGTTTATATCTTGATCCTATGTTATTATGTTGTTCTTGGACCATTTTTTTTATTTGATTATTGTTGGTGTTTTGTTTTTTTGTTTTATTTTGCTTTTTCTCTTTTGTGTTCAAGAATACCTTGATGGTCCACATGGATCGTGATTATTCATATCTTGGTCTCATATCATTCAGACATTATTTCCTTTCATTTTTAAACATTTTTTTAATACTTCATATCACATTTTTATTTCAAAATAGGTTCATTCATGTTTATCTTTTTCTTTATTTTTTCTTTTTTCTTTAAATGTAAATCATTGTAACTCTGATTTTGGTCATTATTTTACCATTATCCTTAGTTATAGGAATTCACATTTGAACTGGATCAATGAAATTGGAATCTTATGTCATTATAAGTTATTCATATTTATGATGCCTAATTTATTTTTTAGTAGCAAAAACTTTGTGCTCACGTCTCAAAGTCTTAACATCAACATCAGCTCTGATGAATGATTCTCAAGAACACTCTACAAAACCTAGGCTCATGATATGGAGTTAGACATCTAGGTAACATGCATTTTAGAATTCAAATCTATGCTTAGACATGAATCTCTTTTCATACATTGGGAATTTAATCAATTCTTGATCATTTTTCATCATTCCTCATTTCATTCTCTCCCAAACTTGGGTGAACTACATTGGCCTAAAGTTAATGTTGGAACATGAGTCCATGGAACTATGTAGGCATCGCTCAATTTCTATTGAGGTCAACTTGACTATATCCATTCTTATTTTCATATCTCTCATTAATTTTTGCACTCTCATATGCTTGGTTTTATATGGCTTTCTAAGCCATTACACCACCACATGTACATTTTCACCTACTCACATTAACCTATCTTTTCAGTTATATCCTTGAGTTATTTTTGATTGCCAATTACCCATGCTGGGGCACAACATATGAACCATGTCTGAATAAAATCAGATCTACAAGTAAAAAATCATTATTTATTCTTTATCAATGATCAAAATTTCCCTTACTAGGGCAAAAATATTTTTTCATGATTACATCTTCTCTACTAGAGTATTTATTATTATATTCTCTTCAAAGACCCTATTCTAGTGGTGTTTCCCTTCCTAAAGCAAAACATTCTCTCTTTTCCTCTAATTCCAATCTCTCTGTATTAAATCCCATGATGGAAATATTTTAGTGTGTAACTTGTCTCAGGATTGATCAAAACCATAAATGCATAACTTGTACTCTCAAATTGTGTACATTTACAGTGTGTCCCTTACATTTATGGATTGTATCTTTCCCATTCCCCCTATCTTTGGGGCCTCTTATACCTTTAATTATATTTTTATCATTGATGGTAATAATGTTGGCAAGCATTAGCTCATCTAGCTGTGATCTATTCCATGGGTTAACCTCTCACTTTCTTTGAAAAGACATTGCTTCACCTGAATGTCTTGCTATACCTCCTTAAATAGGGACAAAATGTAGACATCCAATTCCTAACACCATTTGTGTTGAAATTGTTAATCTTACTCGATTTGCACTCAGATACACATTTTACATCAAAATCCATAAAATGCCCTAAATGGTTCAAACTTGTCATTTACAAAGTGTCAATTTAGGTCAAAGTATCCCTAAATGGGGTAATGCAATTTATGGGCCAGATAACTTTAATTAGATCATTTCGAGTCAAAATGATAATTTTTCCATTTAGTGCTCTAGATCACTCTTTTCTTCTAATTCATTGGTATACATCACATACCTTTGTTATTTGGTGTTGGCAACATCCTAAATGGGAATACAACTCTAAGACATCTAACAGCACCTTCTAGTTCCTCTCCAGTCAAATTACAACCCAATAATATGACTTTTTGACCATTTTGATTAATTGTGCACCAATTTTCAAATAATTGCAAAATGTTGATTAACCTTGTTTAAGGCTAATTAATCCAAATCAAGAGCTTAAGTGGATTTTCCATGAGATTTTTTTAATATTTATTTTTGGAAATTGATTTCTATTAACTACATCATCAGGTGACATCATTCCTTGGGAAGACATCCCTAGGCCATAAATGCAACAAATATAAGGATTATGGGTCACCCATGCCTAGTTAATACCTCCCATGCATCTTTAATTCCCCTTCTTACATGGTCATGATGAAGATAATTATGGATTTAATTCCATATATTAGGATTATCCAGGGCCACACATCTCAATCTTGAAATGGATGGTTATGGTTGATCCTGACCAATCTCAAAAATTTATAAATAGAGTGGCCATGGAGATGAATTTTAAGCTTGAGTTATGTAAAGTTATTCTGAAAAATTATCTCCACAATCCTTTACAATGAACCATTTATTTTGTTTTCAAGATTCATTGATATGCTAGTTTAGTGATTCTAAATCTTGAGCCGAAGTTTTATGGAGTATTCTTGAGACATTGGAGGAGCTTACCACCATTGTTGACAAAGAAAAGGATGTTTGATCAAGGGAGAACATGATTTTGAGCCACATGGGTATGGTGAATCCATTTAGGAAGGTAATATGGTGTTGCTTTCTTTCATTTGTTTCTTGTTATCCTTTGTAATTCCCATAGGAATAGATAGGCTTAGTTAGTTTAATTCTTTATGAATTTTTCATGATTTCTTGAATAATGATTGACTAACTTGCTTTATAATACTCTCTACACCTTTAAGTCTTCTACAACTTTGATTTTTACACCATAGTCAAATTATGCATATATCAAAAGTTATGGCTCAAAAACCACAGACCAGTCTTCCCTCACAAATTCAAATATTTGAATTCCAATGGTCACTGAGCAATGGTTAAACTTAGAACATTTGCCATCATCTCATGTCCTCACATATTAGATCAACTATGCATTTTTGATCTTATTATAAATTGAACTTATCTAAATTGTTATATAACAAAAACATTGATTTCATCTTGTGCACCCTTGTGATATTGATTAAACATGCACCACTGATCTTTGTAGATCAACCTGGTCCTTACCTTGTAACGCTTACTATTATATCTTAGAAATGAGTTCCTATGATTGTGCCACTAAGCATACCCACATGCCTTCTACACATTTGACTCTTTGACTTATCCTGCACTATTGATCTTTGTTAGTATGAATCATCGCTCACCATTAATCTTCTGTCAGTCTAGTGAGCTTGTGACACTTATCACTTACACATGTAACCTTTGACATATTGAATTTTATGCACACCATTGAATCAAGATATATGATTTAATGTGAACTGTTATATCTTCTAAATAATTACATCAATCTTTAACATGATCAAACTTGACAGTCTTTAACCCATCACAGTCTGCTAGAACAACATTCAAGCTTTATAACTTGAGCTAGACAATACTTCAAGTCTCCAAATTTTTAGGGAAGATTTTTGGAACTATAGAAAACATCTTCAATATATCCTTTTGACAATTAAATACTTTATTATTACCTAAATTAAATTCACAAACTTACTAGTTCATTCATATATGCATACTGTGCAATGACCATCTAGCTACGAAAAGAAACCATTGTAATCTACCTGGAAAGCCAACTTTGTCCCTTAATAAATTTTGTTACACTTAATTACATGACATAAAATTTGAGCCATATGATATCCTTGCATAGGATAATCCATACATATATCAATATTCTCTTAGAATCTTTACATGTGTGAAATATAATATCATCAATATGCCTACTCAAATGTTTTCTACCACAGAACCAACTATGCCTAGATGAACATAATGAAGAACCAAATGAATAAATGCACTTTAAAAATCTCTCCAATCATCCTTGACCTTTGATAGGACCCATTGCATATTCTAAAATAACCATAATTATCCATAAACATACTTAACCATATTAACATTGAAGATCAACCAAGCCTGCTTCAAGCATACTAGGACAAGCACACTGCACACTTTGTCATTAACATTTAGACTATCAAGACACTTCATCCACTCACATAGGCACCTCCATGACATCATTTAAAACTCTCTAATAATAGGTTAGAGTTCATGATCACCACAAACCCAGTTGAGTGGATGTGCATCTGAGTTTGCACTTATAGATGAATTTATTTCCCAAGGTAAGGTGACTTCTCTTGTCAGATATATATAATCCTATATATGATCATCTACTTGATAGAAAAATCAATTTTTGAGGGAGTATGTGATTTAGCATACATAGATGCACAATTTTTTATAACAAATTGAGGTGTCAATGGCTAAGTAATTATTGGTTTAGGTTTCTATTATTCATATGTCTTCATTTATTCAATGAGTAAAGACTGTACCTAAGGTTTATTATGCTTATACAAGAACTTACACTCGACTATGAATAGATATTTTAGGTTCTCCATAGAGTTTACCTTCATCCAACTAGTTTCTTCTACAACATAAGGAGACTTTGGTTTAGTTGAAATGATGTAGGGTTTGTGCACCTTATTTAGAAGAATGACTACAATCTTATCTCTTTGATGCACCTTTAACTATTTTTACACAATATTAATAGTCATCTAACCATCATATTCCCGTTTCTTTCCAATCATCATAGGATAATGAGTTTTTACTATCTTCATATCGATGACTTTAAAATCGCCTCATAGGCTCAGTTCTATGACTTTGATCTCAATGTCTTCTAACTAGCCAATGGGTTTAATTCTTCTATAATCTACTAAACTCAGAGTCACTAGGTTGTAGCTAAGAATTATTCATCTAATTGCCTCCCATGTAGACCTAGGGATCACGTTAATCATTCTACCAAAATCAAATACAACATTTATAATTTCATATCTTATAATTTTAATGTCGATTCACACATTTACATCCCATGGCTTATTTATTTTTACATACCAAGAAATTTTTTCTATATTCTATTACCCTTGATACACACATTTTAGTAAATTATGTAGCAAATTTGTAATGTTCTAGGAAATATCTTCATTGCATAGTGTACTTACCAATTTCAATAAATCTATTAGCACAATAACAACTTCATCTTGTCACATAATACGCACAATCTGACCATATATTTGGGCATCTAATACTGTAGCATCTCCTTCAATAGTGGCTTTGTGTTGAATATTAACTTCATACATCATCCCATTTTTTATAGCTAGGTTTGGGTATTTATCCTATTTCACTTTCTATATTCCCTAGTCCTGTGGCATTTTGAGTGGAGGTAATCCTTTCTCTATGTGATGGTGTCTCATAAAAGTGTTAAAAATGTATCCTCCTAAGGCTACACATTAACCATGTTAACATTTCTAATGGCCTTTTCTTTTCTTTGATTTTCCAAAACAAGACAGTCTTCTATCTCATATTGCTCATGTACCCTACAATATGCACAATAAGATTGTTTGTGGGGATTCAAAGGATAATTTTGTTGCACATGGTTATACTCTCCACATAAGCAACATTGAAAAGGAGGGCATTAATAATTATTTACTCTTCCACCTTGATAACCCCCTCTGTATTTTCCCCTATATCTTCCTCTATTTGACTGATAACCTCCTTTTTAACCTCTCTATTGTTACATTGTATTCTAGTTCTGATGCTTCTAGGTATTATATCCAATCCCATATTATTTTTTTGTAAGTAGAGGAGTCTAAATAGTTTTATACTATTACATCATTATCAAATTCCAAAGTGCTAAGTATTGGTAATGTGGTGATGGTGGTCTCTACCCTGAAGAAGGGGGACTCCATCCTGCCAGACTTTGAGGTTGGTACTAAAGTGAGCTAGGAATCTACTGTGGGCCTATTTGGTTCATACGAAACTTATCGACCTCTGGGCTTGGGATATTATACTTCATCAAGGACACTTGATTTGTAGCAATGACAAATATAGTCTTTTTAATATATTATTTGAGCTCTTACAAATCCCTATAATCCTTTTCATCATGATTGTGTAATTTACAAAGATTGTAATATAAACTCTATGGGATTTTTACATACTATTGTAAGAGATGGCATTGTGTTTTTGTGTTCCCTAATACTCTATATATTTAATATAAATCTATCTTTATCTTAGGATAATCATTTCGGTGATGTCCTTCTTTCCCACACTCCATGCACCATAGACTTATCTTAGGATTATTGGCTTCATGATACTATTCCATCCTATTCATAAAAGCTTGAAATGTATTTTCAATCTTAGAACCCTTTATGGGAGTTTCCTCATAATATTTAATTTACTCCACCTAAAGAGAAACATCTCTTTCATTTGCCTTAGTAACATATTGAGTCTATGTTATAGAAAAGACGATCTTAGAGTCTAGTCCTTAGACAAACCATGTAGCTTTATGTTTATATTCTAGAGAAAAGTCCACCTTATTCATAACATTTAAAAACCTACAATCATAATTATAGACTTATTATCATAACTTATGCCTTATCTCCTTTAGATCTTGAATAGTCTGACTTGTACATTTATTTATTTTAAATTATTCAATAAGCCACTCCTTAACCTATTATATATTTGCTCGAGAAATATCTCTATAGTATATAAACTCAAGTGCTCTTCCACTCAGTTCCTTGATTAATTCACACTTCTTTATATCCTCATAAATAATACCCTTAGCTAACCATTTCATATCACATGTTAATAAGTATTGATCAGGGTCCATAGACCTATTATATGTCACCAAGTTTATAAATGATCCTAAAGTACCCATATTATAAACTGGTGTTGAGGGGATATGTTATGCAGTTGTTATAGTGGAAGGCCATGTTTTATGTGATTCTACTTATGAACTAAGAATATTTACCTATGCATTGGGAGAGTTTGTCTATGCACTCTACTTTTTTATATTTTTTGCTTTTCTCTGCTTGATTTCAATGAACCCTATGGCCTTCAAAGCCTTGAAAATTGAGCTAATTTCAATTTAAGTACCCCATTAATGCACTTTTTGTGAAAATAGACCTTCCTAACTACTACCTGCCTATCCTTCTAATTGAAATTTTTTATTGGAATATAACAAATTGGGTTATGGGGATGTGTACTCTTCTAGTGAATGATTCTTTCCTATGATTTCTCTTTTTGTACTTGAACCTGTGATTACTCTATGACTTTTTAATACTTATTTGCTTAATAATTCATGTCCTTTTTATGGTAATGCCCACTTTTTCATATATTTACTACATCTATCAGCTAACTAATCTACCTCTACACTATTCTCATCTTCATCTTCGAGCATCTCTTCTTCCTCTCACTCTTTATCATTTCTTTCTTTCTACCAGCATTCATCTTCTTTTTTCATCTCATCTTTCTTTGTTATTAATTATTCATCTCTTTATTCTCATTTATCACTTATTCATACTCATTATTCAACTATTTTACTATTAATATTAACTCTAATCATAACTACTTGGGTATTTTTCTATTTAATCCATCTATTCTATTATTGTAGCTCACATTCTGAATCCAAACTCTTCTTCCCTTGTGTCTCCATTTTGGATTTAGGTTCAAGCCTTATTTTCTCATCTAATCATCATTCACTATCATGTCACACACATCCCCATACACCCAAAGCAATTACTCTATTTTTATTGGGGTAGGCACCATGGCTTTGTCCACAACCAGCATCTTCACTAAGATAGGTAGTTGTAAAAATTTCCCTCATATTTCTATGATGAATAAGTCCTTCATATCTTTAAAAGATATGTATCCTTCACTAAAAACTCAATTATTATATGTCTACTATAGTAGTAACCCAATGATCTATTACTCTTTTTTATTCAATTTGTAATTTCTACAATCGATCTATATTTCCTTTAGTCCAAATTATAGTTTCTTCAATCTTAGGTCTAAAGAAATAATATTCCAACTGTGCTAACTAGTTAACTAGCAATTCGGGAAACTCACACCAGAAGATTTCATAAATTTATCCATAAATTTGATCTTGAGTGAACTCATGAACTATAAAACTAGTCCTTCTTGACTCTTCTTCTATGAAATTAAATATCCTTTGGTCCAACCATATCTCAATATCTTTCTACCCTGGTAACCATCTTAGCATAATTTACTCCAAAAAGAGTTTTCATGCTCACTACACCAATGTTAGTAGAGGTTCCTGAAGCATCATAACATGCTAAGGATGAGGATTGATGTGAGATATTTCATGTGCATAGAACATTTTATCACAAAAAAGTGTATGAATTTGGATGATAGAACCGTAAGAAGCATTAAGTATTCTACATTATTGACCAAATTAATAACAAATAGTATTTTATAAACTAAAATAATGAATTTAGAATAGTTCAAATAGAAATTAACCAAGACATTATACATAAGAATGCACACAAGGAACATAACAAGAAATCATATAGGGAACCATAACCATATAATCTCTATTGATCTCTTCTAAAATCAAAACCCTCTTCTTCTTACAAATAAAAGTATATATAGACATTTCCAACCTATGATTATTCATCTTCTTCTCGTACTTGGTGCCAAAAGTGGAGGCTCTTCATATTATAGCTTATTACAACTTGTGAAGATAAGACAAAATAGGCTATACAATGATAAAATGAGTGAATAACACACAATATCAAACAAATATTCTATGCAACTTTACATCCATGTTCTACTAACAGTGCATAACTTATAGTAAAAAATTTGGTTGTTATATGTTGGAAAAAAATGTCTTATAGACATTGCCTATTATATGTTTGACAAAATGTCTTTTCCATTTTGGATGATATATGTCTGATAAAATGTATAATATACATTGGTTTCTATATGTTTTATAAAATGTCTTATCCACTTTGGTTGATATATGTTTGATAAAATATCTTATAGACATTGGCTGCTATATGTTTGACAAAATGTCTTATCCACATTAGTTTATACGTGTTTGATAATATGATTTCTAGACACTAGATAATTTATATTTAAAAAAATGTCATATAAACATTGAATATTATATGTTTTACAAATATCAGATAGACATTGACTGCTATATGTTTGAAAAAATGTCTCAAAAAATTTTGGTTGGAAAAATACCTTACAGACATTATTTATAAATAGATGTTTGGCTGAAAATTTGCCTCAATTGTTTTAGTTATTAATTATTGTCAAGATGACTTAATGACATTGGTTAACACATGGTTTTAGTAATTTATATATCTCTATTTATGTTAAATAGAATTATTTTTTTAATTTTTCAAGTATGGACTATAGCAATTTGAGTGACCATATCTTCATGAATGTTGAAAATAAATCATGTTGATAGTATATTATTTTGGTGGTTGATGTAGATAGGTGTAACTTTATTTTACACATGAACCCATTAGTTATATTTGTATTTCATAAATTTATAGTAATTAAAATACATCTTGTTTCCTACTATTTCTTACTCTATTTTTTAACTTTTAGGAGAGAAATAATAGATGAGGGGTGTGTACCTAGTAAATGTTGCACTCATTGATGACCAAATGAAGTGAGAGATACTTTTTGGAGAGGAAGGAATACCTATAATTAGACCACACTAAATCAACTTATTTGTTAGATGAGTATGAAGGGTGGAATGCCTAGCAACATGCTATATCCAAGAAGTGAAAGCTCCTTTGGATGACTATCAATCTACTCCCTTGATAATAAAAATGTTCTGACAATAGAAATAAAGGAAGATAAACTGATAAGAACATAAAAGCTTATGTAAAAAATTAAATAATGTACTTGTTTAGTAGAATATGTAGTATAGTGGTTAAATACCATGCATAAATATATTAAGGTTAGGTTTAGAGGGTCTGTAGATATTTCAAAAATAGAGACAAGTTCTGATTGGGTGTGAAAAGGGAAGAAATAATAATATGGTATTTTCATTGATAGTGATCGTTAGTAGTTAGATAACCGATGATGGTTGATATAATTGATGATGATTGCAACAATTGATGATGGTTGTTTGTAGAAGGCCTGTAGTTAATGAAATGGAGTTAGGGGTGGAATGGTAAGTGGAAAGAAGGCCAAATATGGGTTCTACAGGTGAGGGGTGATGTGTAGGTGACCAAATTGAGATAAAAAGATATAGTGGAAAAAGGAAATTCTAAAAACAAGAGGAATAATGCCTAGGTGATGCAAAGTAGAAGCTAATGACAAGCTAAATGAAATTGGGAAGCATAACAATACTCTAACCTTTAAAAGTCACATGGATAGAGTTTTGGGATGCTTGTATAAATAAAACAAGAGAACTTAGATTCAAAGTTTTGGGTCCCCAACTCTTCCAAGAGCCTTGTATTTGTAGCAAAAAGTTACTAAGGAGAGAGGAAGTTGCTAAGTTGGTCTAGCATAAAGATGTCAATTTGAAGAGAAGGAAAGACATAAGGTGTGCATGGGAAACTTTCCATTTTGCCCATGCTTATATTGATTACATTTGGATATTTCTTTGTTATAGGTTTGGAGACCTAACCATTGATGATTAGGCTAACTATTGATGGTTAGGCCAACCATCGATGGTCATACTCCTAAGTTAAAAAGGGTTAAAATGGGTCCAAAGTTGATATGTTTAACAAAATGTCCTAGGTATGTTAATGAATGTTAAGATATAAAAAGGTGTTTTTAAGGATGAGTTAACTAGATGAATAGTTAACTAAGGTCAAAGATAGGTCCAAGGTGATGTGACATCACAAATTGGTGAGGGGATGTTATTGAGTGTCTACATTTTCCCCCTTTTTATTGTGTAGCTTTAGGTCAATAAGCCATAGAACAAAAATGAGTTGTTGATTGGCCAAGGTTTGGTTTCCCTGAGTATAGGAGGAGGGTATTCCTCCTCAAATTAGGAATCAATGAGGTAACACCAAAATTGAGGTAGGGTTTTGATAAAAAGGTAAAATGGAGGTTACAAGGTTGGTGATGAAAAAGGTGTGGGTATTAGAAATGAAAATATGAGTATAAAATGTGACTAAGTGAAAGAGTTGAAATTACACAAAGATTAAATTTACCAATGTTGGTAATAAATTTGGGTTCTAGGATAAGTGATAAGGTAACTAGTCCCCAACATTGGTCATAGTTGATCAGGTCACACTTGTCAAGTGTCCTAGAGAATGTTGGTGTTTGCTCATGTATCCTAAGAAAAACATAAATGATTAGGTCACACATGAGGTGGTGCATAATTCAAAATTTCAACATGGAAAAATTAGTCAAAGTGGTCATCATGACCAAAGTAACGTTGTCACAATGTATATGAATATGTTGGTTCAAAAAGGTACTAATGTCAAAGTGGATGAAGGTAAATGGGTTGGGTGGTTGGTTGGGTAGGGAGTGGCTGAGCTGACTACTAATATGCTAAGCAAGAGGATGTTGCCTATATAGTCCCATGGAAACTATATATAACATATACTTTATGCCCAATAGAGTTCTTGCTAGGTTGGAGGTAGAGGGTGACTCTTGAATAGGTTGAGGTGGCCCCATTTAGATGTGCTACAAGGTTTGTTTTAGGTAGAAAAAGATGAGAAAAGTGAAGTAAATAAATAATAACCTTGACTGTCAATGGTTAGGGTTAATTAGTGATGGTTAAGTAACCATCATCAATTGGGGTTAACTATCAAGGTTTATACAACCATCGATGATTAGGGTCAACCATCGATAGTTTGGTGAAAACCCTAAAACCATGGTAAAAAGGAAAATAGTCAATCATTTATCCACATTTACAAACTTGGTAATTTGTGGTTTTATCCTATCTGAGTGTTGTGTACAAAATTGTTCATGAGTGCTAGAAAATACATCAAGATTTTTGGTTATGAGTGATCGAGTGGGGTTGAGATGGATACTGGAGATGCTTGTGGTCAGGTGGTTAGACATGGACTAAGATGTTAGCATTAATCATGGAATGAGGTAGGGTCCTCATGATTTTAGTTGATATGGATTATAATGTGTAAAATAGGCTTTATAAAATGTATTTTGATGCATGCAAATGGTATATTATTCTAGTAAGAGATGCCCTAGGGTTTGGGTATCCTAGTTTCTAAGGTTTTAGGATAGGGTATGGGAATTTAGGTATAAGATGATAGTGGTAATATATATGTAGGTATCTATAGGGAAGTTAAAAATGGTAGGGAGGGAACTGTAGGTTATATTAGGGTTTTGTAGAGGAGGTTGGGGTGTCGAAGCTCATCGTTAGAGGTTACTAATAGTGATCATTGGTAGTTGAATCAACCAATGACAGTCAATCTTAGGGGTAAAAAATACCCCAAGGAGGTCATCAATAGTTGGGGGATCTAACTATAGTAAAGGGATAATGGGTATGGTATATAGATGTATGGTTATATATTTATATTTGGATAGTCATATAGAGTGAGAATTGATTTTTGGGTGGGTAATGTAGATAGTGTGTTTAAATATTTAGTTAGGAAGAGATGATGAGTGATTAAGATTGAAAGGGTGAGGTACATGAAAAATATTATTTGTGGTTTAGGAAAGGTGAGATTAGTGATTAATAATTAGGATATAAATAGGAGAGGGAGTAATTAATCCATGGTATGATTGTGTTGTAGGCTCAAGAGTAGATTCAACTACAAGATTGAGTGCCCAAGATATTTGTAGAGGTGTGAGATGTGATGTCGATAGAGGATTGGGGACACATGGAGTTAATTGGTTGTAGATCCATACATCACTACTATCACCTTCCTAGAGATACCACAATGATAGTCACCCTTATCAAGAGATGAGACCCAATGACTAACACATTTTGGTTACTAATAGGGGTGATGAACACCTTTTTAGAGGATATACATTAGATAATGTTTTTGCCTATCTATGGAGACTCCATTTACCATATAGAGAGTGAGGAGATAAATGAGTTCATGGAGTAATTATATGGGGATGATAGAGTAGATGCATAGTTTCATGTAGGTAGATTTAACATTAGGTCATTATACCAAGAAGCCCCAAGAGATGGGCACCTACTGTTGATGATTTAGTTGGTAATGACTTATTATGCTCTACCAGATTCAATTGGAGGGAGGTTAATTGTGTTCTATGGGGGTACTTGTGGAGTTGGTACATGGGAGGATGATCTTTGGATGGGCTCAAGTGTTATTAGTTCAGATCTATAGAGAGTTATGGGGCTTCAAAGCACACTAGCATTATGGGATCAACGTAGGGTTTGTACTTCATTTGTGGGTACATGAGCATATATAGGTACTAAGACCATTGGGCCTAACATTAGATGCTTACTTACTGATAGACTATAGAGTCAATTTTTACCAGTGGAGGAGGGATGGGGTGATGAAAGGGGCTAGTGGTGGTATGAGGACTATTGATTGGTTTTAAGATGCCTTAGAGGTCTTAACTTATAGAGATATAGTTTGGAGGCCATACATGACTTGGAATATGTGTGTTGGATATAGGTACCATACATACTCACTATAAATCTAAAGATGGGTATATGGTAGATAGGATGGTGAGATTGAGCACATCCCATTTGAGAGGGTGTGAAAATAGTTCAAACTCATACAATGTATTCCTCCTAATTTTGCTTAGTATAGGAGGGAGGATGCAAAGTTTTTACTACTAGATCCATAGCCATAAGAAGAGTTAGTTTATGAGGAGCTTCTTGATATGGTGAGAGATGATGTGAGTATCACAGTTGATTATCCTACATAGTTCTAAGGTAGGTATGTGGTAGTCAATTTTGGTTAGGGTGATGGGGGTCAGAGACCCATGGATATAGATTTGGCATAGGGGCCCACACAAGGTGATCCATAGGCAGTTACAACATTAGCTACAACCCATGCCCAGATTATAGCATTATAGGGGTAGGTGGCCACACTGTAGGGCCAGATTAGAGCTCTTTAGGGATAAGTGGGGGTTGTGATGATGGAGAGGGACCAAGCATGGGCCTAGGTCATTACATTATAGGGATAGGTGACTAGTCTGTAGGGATAGGTAGGTATATTATAGGGGTAGATTGGTGTAGGTATGGTATCAATAAAATTAAGAGGGCTAGCATATTTAGTGCCATGGGAACATTATTTAGCTATTGTATAGGGGTTTCATTATTACGAGGTGATGGTATTTGATCAGTTACCCCATGATAGCATGGGTGGTGGGGCTATGCTTGGTACCTCAAGTCAGTGAATGTGATAGTAGGTCAGACAAGAGTCCCATGGGGACCACCACTAGGTATAGGTACAGATGGGGCTAGTGGTAGTGGTACTCCAAGTATAGGTCTATGATGAGATTTGATACATATATTGTTTTTTTTGTGATATGTAAATATGTATTTTGATATCGACATGCACACCATTGATGCAAGATGTATATGAGTGAGAGAAATATATACAAGTATTGACTTGTTTTTTATGTATATGATTCAAATGACTTATATTAGATGATTCAGACATTTTTATGGTGATTTCTATGTTTTTATGAGATCCATTCACTCATGTTTTATGATGTGATGATTTTATGACTATTGTTGATTTGTGATTCATATAATTTTAGATTTTATGGATAACAATTTCTTATGAACTTATGATTATGATGTTTGATGTTCTTAGCATAAGCATGTGATGATATATGGTTTGATGATGATGGGATTTAGATTATATGGACATATTCTAATGTGTGGTTAATACTTATGATGTACATGCTTTGATAAATAATGTGTGAATATGATGTAACTTTGTGAAATAAATTGGTTGGTATGATGTGTTTATTTTTATTTAGAGATTTTGTTCATTACAGACTATATTCTACTTTAATATTGTTATTATGAATATAGACAAGATTTAATGTAAGTGTAGGTAGCAACATCCTCGTGAAGCAACATAAGAGAGAGTAACAAAAAGGTGTGTTGGGTTCATTGGCCTGGACCCTGTTAAAACTAGAGTGGATTGATCTTAATGTATATAAAACATTCATATAGGCTTCACATTAGGACATTTCTAGTGGAAAGGTATCATTATAAATGTAATGTTGCAAGTGAGCTCAAGTCTGTTGATTTATAGAGGGTATATAGGAAAAGAAGATGACAACTAAATGAAGAGAAAAAGGGATAAGACAAGAACCTAATGTGGATTTAATTACCCTTTTTATTGGTGACCTAAAAACTAGAACATATAATTACATGCCTTTACAAGATGTAGACTGATCGATGTAGGAAGTCTACAAATATATTTTTTGTTATGAGAGAACCAATTGCAGCCCTTTTGTGGGATAATAGGGTCATATATTTCTTATTTTTATAAGAGAGGTGAAGTTGATCAATGAAAGAAGCTTCAAGTGCTTTGATTGAGCCAATTATAGATTTTATGAATAGATTATTTTTGACATTTTGGCTTAGACATCCTTCGAGGGAGTGGTCTAAGCATGAATAAATGTTTGATAGCTATTTGTTGAGGGATTAGTCTATCTATTTTGATCATATTTAGTACCCATCCTTTGAGGGAATGGTCTAACTTTAAGAAAATGGACCCAAATAATATTTTATATCCCATACAAAACTTTTGAATGTTTTCTTAGACATGGACCCATCTATCCAAGCTTAGAGGTCGACCTTATTTGGGTAATATTTTTACCACAAAAGGTGGTTGCTAGGTAAGGAAAAGTGATTTTTGGGAAGCAAATGACCATGGGATTTCATCTAGTTAAAGAAAAAAATTATCCATGAGAACCATGCCATGGGTAGAGCCATGGTACCCATGTTTAAGATTGGGACAAAACTATGACAAATTATCACATGGGTCTATTGTAATCAAATGTCCCCAAGATGAATAGGGTAATAGGATAAGGGAGGGGTGAATATCATAAAACCAAGGGGCAAGCTTAAGTTATACCAAATGGTTCTTTTATATCTCTCTTGATAGTAGAAAGGATGCAGAGGTAAAGCATTGAGAGGTTCAAAATTTGGTTTGCCTTCAAGAGAGGATAAATGATAAGCTCCCAATCCATACTTATGGGTGATGACATAGGGTCCAAACTAATTGAAAGTAAACTTGCCATTTTTTATTTTATCTATATGTGTTACATGTTGGTTTTATTTTAGTATGAGGTCAAGAATGTTAAATTCATATTTTTTTAGATGTTTGTTTTAAGCATGGGTGATATGCTCTTGTTAGATGCAAAGATGATTAAGGGAATCAAGGTGATGCTCATCGAGTAACTCAAGGCATGTGAGGTGTTCTTATCGATATTCATCTTCAAAAATGATGTCTTATAAGGATATATGAATAGAAGGGATCTAGACTTCAAGAGGTAAAATGGCTTCTATGCCAAAGACCAGGGAAAAAGGTGTTGTTAAAGGATTCCACCTATCCATTTGCTTGTGGATGATAAGGTGAGGAATGGCTGAGCTTGATGCCAAAATAATTGTAGAGGGCTTGAAATTTCTTATTTTTGAAGGATTTTCCAATATCAACAATGATTTTATGAGGGACACCAAAATGACAAATGATGTGGTGATTGATGAAATCGATAATTTTTTTGGCTTTGATCAAGATAAGGGGAATGGATTCCACTCATTTAGTGAATATTCAATTTTAGTGATGATGTATTGGTGTCATTGAGATGAGTGAGGATTGATTTCTCCAATGAGATCAAGTACCCACTATAAGAAGGGACAATAATATTTGGATACTTGAAGTTCATGAATAGGTGAATGATGCAAGTTAGTGTATTGTTGGCACTTGACACACTTATTTATATAGTCATAGTAGTCCTGATCGAGGGTAGGCTAATAATTTCCCAGGAACATGATTATTTTGGCAATAGAAAGGCCACTAAAATGTCCCCCACAAACTCCGTCATGAGTTTCGTTGATAGAATGGTAAATCTCATGCCTATGTAGGCAACAAAGAAGAAGGCCATCAAATCTACATTTGTATAGGATTCCCCCTAGTATGGTATAATGAGATGTACCCTGAACAAAGGCCTTTTTAGTGTTATTTGAGAGGTTAGATGGAATAATGCCAAGGTTAAGGTAATTGAAAGTTTGATCATATTAGATATGAGAGGGGAACACCTCTACACTACAAATGATAGGAAGGGCTGACCTAGTATATGAGGGCCTGATGAAATGATGGATGGTGATAAATAGTTTGGATTCAATACGTTGAGAGGGGATTTGAGATGTAAGGGAGGCCATTGTATCTATGAATTTATTAGTAGATTGGGGTACTAGCTAGATCTAGTAATGTTTAAAAGATGTTAAGAGATCATCAATGAGAAGTTTATACTTTTGTAAAACATCATTTTTACATTGATAAGAACCATTGACCTGGTTGATTATGAGTTGGGAATCACTGAAGATAGAGTTGGTTTTGATTCCTAAGGTGAGAGTCATTTAAAGACCAATGACTAAAGCTTCATATTCTACTATGTTATTAGTGCATTCAAAGTTGAGTTTAAAGGATAGTGGAATAGGTTCACCATGAAGGCATATGAGAATTAATCTTGCACCCCCACTCTAATAACATTTAGATCCATCAAAAAACATGGTCATTTGGTAAGGCGGTTATTTTTGAGAAAGTGTTATAATGGACTCATCTAGAAAGGTTAATGGAATGGGTTGGTTATCTAGGAGGGGGGGCTTCGATCAATTGGTCAAAAATGACCTGCCCTTTAATGGATTTTTAGTGAAGAAACTCAAGATCAAATTTAGCCAAAAGTATGAGCCACTTAGCCGTATGTTGATTTTTATATGGCTTGGAGTGCATATACTTGAGTGGGTTAGTGGTGGTGATAATATATGTTTTATGATTGATAAGGTAATGACATAGTTTAGAGGTGACAAAAATGAGAGTGAGACAAAGATTTTCAGGATGGGTATATTTTATCTCATACTCTAGAAGCATGCAACTAATATAATAGATGGCTTTATATTTATTTTGTTCATCTTGATGAGCCAACATTACACCTAAAGAGTGATCAGTGGTAGATATGTAAAGGTAGAAAGGTTGGTCATCCCTAGGTGGGATAAGATTTGGTGGAGAAAGTAGGTACTCCTTGAATGAGTCAAAGGCTTATTGACAATCTTTGGTCTATCTAAAGGAGGTATCTTTCTTCAATAGATGGTGAAAAGGCTGGCATCTATTTGATAATTGGGAGATGAAGTGATGGATAGATTAGAGTTTTCCTTATAGACTGTGAAGTTGTTTAAGGTTTAATAGAAGAGGCATTTCTAGGATGGATTTGACCTTAGTGGGATCAATTTCAATTCCATAAATGGAAATGATAAAGCCAAGGAGTTTCTCAGAAAGAACCCCAAAAATACATTTCTTGGGATTAAGCCAAACATGAAATTATATTAATCAATCAAAAATGATATCAAGAACAACTAAATGGTCCTCTTGGTGTTTGGATTTCCCAAGGAGATCATCCACATAATCCTCTACAATCTTATGGACAAGATCATGGAAGATATAGGTCATGGCTCATTAATAAGTTGATCCTACATTTTTTAAACCAAAAGGCATGACTCGATAGTAGAAGGTTCCCTAAGGAGTAATGAAGGTGGTTTTATGTTGATCTAAAGGGGAGATCAAGATCTGATTGTATCCTGAAAAGCCATATATGAGGGATAAAATCCCATGGCCCATAGTAAGGTCAACTAGTTGGTTGATCTTGGGTAAAGGAAAGTCATCTTTGGGGCATGCAAGGTTAAGGTCACAAAACTCCACACAAAGATGGAGTCCCCCAGTGTGAACAATATTAAAGACCCATTATGGATAGTTAATGGATTGAATGAAGTTAATGGATAGAAGACATTAAAGTTCTTTGATTAAAAGAGATATATGAGGGTGTATTTTATAAAGCTTTTACCATACTAGTTTAGCCTCAAGATGGGTAATGATTTTATAGAGAGCAATAGAGGGGTTGATCTTAGGCATGTCCTGATAAGACCATGTAAATGTGATGCTACAGTCTTGAAGGAAGGTAGAGTAATCTCATTTCTCATTTGAGTTTAAGGATCAACCAAGTTTAATGATATGAGGATCCTCCTAGGTCCCCAAGTTAATGTTGATAGTTGATTCACTAAGCAAGGTTTGGTTTTTAGGAGGGATATATTTATGGATAAAAGAATCTACTACACCAAAATAGGTGGGGATAGAATCATCATCTTGACATTGAATGGTATGAATGGTGGGTGAATCATGGTCGATCATTTTGGGATGGATGAGGGGAAGGGTTTTGGTTTGGTCACCTTGTTGATAGGTTAGTGGGCCTCAATTAACAATATTGATAAAAAAATTTAGATGGGATGATATCAAAGTCTTCAGATTGGGAAGATGAACTAGGTGAGGATGGAATTACTTCCGTAGGGGTAGTAATAGGTTTTGTGAGGTGGGATCTTCTGGTTGTTCAAATCTGAGCCCAAAGAACTTACAAGGTTTTTGAGTTTTGATAATGAGAAATTAGTGAGGTCCTTGTTCGTAAAGGCCAATAGTAAATCCTTCATAAGCATAATGATGAAGATAGGTTTTGGTAAAGGCTAGATTGCTTAGATAGGAGAAATTGAAAGTGAAAGGTAGAATGTATGGAGTGGGGATAGGAGAAAGAAGTTATTGATCAAGTCCCCTGTAGAAAAAAATTGTTCTATTTTTGGGAAGTTCAAAGTTGATGATGGTACCTATGTTGAGGTCATAAGAAGAGTCATTTTGAAGGCTCCCATATTCCTACAAAGTGGGAAAGGCATCTAAAGCTAAAAGTAAATATACTCCAAGGGAGAGATGCTAAAAAGTTTATGCCAGGGAATCCTCAATGGGAATTGGGAAAGAAGGGATAGATGTACTTGTTGAGGCTTCATCATTGTTGATGGTTGAGGTACTGTAGGTTGTGTTTGGTTGTGTAATTGTGTTAATGGGGTTGGTTGACTATGTAGGAGATGAATGTGGAAGGATGACATCATTAGGCCTATAGGTCATGTTGTAAGACATAAAAAGACTAGGATCAACCTTGATGTTTATAACATGTCCTTCATGTTCAAATTTAATGCAATAGTGTAAAGTGGAGGGGATGCAACTCATATCATGGATCTAAGGGCATTCAAGTAGAATGTTATATTGGAACTCACCCTATAAAACATAAAATAGCTTAGTAATGGTATGAGGCCCCATACATATTTTAAGGAAAATGGTCCCTAAGGTAGTGGTCATTGTGTCATTGAAGGATTGAAGAACTATTGTGCTTTTAGTAATGATGTTCTTTGCTAAACACATATGATCAAAAACATGGGAGGAGAATATGTTGATGTTGACTCCTCTATCAGTCATCACCCTTTTGACATGGGTGTGATTAATGTATATGGTGACAAAGAGAGGAAGATCATATTCTTTAGAATGTGCTAAAGGTATCTCAAAATCTTGGAAGGTAATAATGGCTAAATGTTTGAGGGATATAACAAAAGATGCTAGAGGTTGAGGGTCATCTAGTTGAACTTGTATGGATTGTAGGGCCTCTATCAACACTTAGTAGTGGTGGGGTGAGTGTTGATCAAGTCGTAAAGGCTCATCTTCACCGATTCTTAGTGAAGTTGTTTCAACATAGTTTGTTGAATGGACATAGAAGAGTTGGCAAAAGGGGCACTAAGGATGGACATTTTGGGTTTTGGTGATGGTGTAGGTGTTGGTGTTTGAGCTTGGTTAAAAGGCTAAGAATCTAAATGATATGTCCATGGAATAGATGTAGTGGCTCTTCCTTTACCCCTTTTTTGAGCATAATATTGGGTAATCATGTGGATGGTATAGACAATAGGCTTGGTTGGACTAGGTTATTATTTTAGTTCTTCACCCTTACCTGTAGATGAGAGTGGGGAAGTAGGTGTAGGTTGGGATAGTGGTTGGACTAGTTTGTTGGTAGTTAAGTTAGTAAGGTAGGTGAAAGAGATTCACCTAATAAAAAATAATCTTCATCATATAAGTCATGAACAAGAGCTTGGAGAGTTTTGTAGTTATCTGTGTCATGTCCTGACATCTTATGGTAGGCATAGATCTGAATATTATCAAACCAAGAGGGTTTAGTATTAGAGGGGTGAATGGATTAATAGTTGTAAATTTAATGGAGGATATTTGAAATAGCCTATGTAAAATAATGGAGTAAGATTCGTTTATAGGCTTTGAGGGTGTTAAAATACTCATCGAGGAAATAGGAACCCTCTTAGGCATGGTCTTGACCTTAGAGAGGGTAGGTGGTTTGGAAAATTTGGTAGATGGTTCAAGTTGGGTTGTCTTAGCTATCATCAAATTACTGGTAGATGGTTTTAAATTAGAGGATGAGGGGTTGATAATAGGTGGAAAAGTGGAGGGGGATAAACTAGTTAAGAATGATGAAGAAGTTGATGGTGTGTGTGGTTGAGGGGTAGGCATAGAAAAGGGCATTGGTTTAATTGAAGTGGAATAAGTGATTGGGATGGTGGATGGGTGGGGTCCCAAAATAGATGTAAAATGAGAAGGAGATGACATAGGTCAAGCTCAAGGATGAGGTTTAGGTAATTGCACCCTTTGATGCATCTTGGTTGGTGGTTTGTTTGGTAGAATAGAGCGGGTTAGGTCTAATTTGATGGCTAGATGGGTGATGCTAGGTTTGGGAAGGATACCCAAATTCTTGGTTGGTTTAACTAAAAAATTATGAGATGATCTAGGTGGAGGTGGGTGATATGGTTCTCTCATGTCTTGGGAGAAAGAAATGTTTGATGATGGGGTGATAATAGATTAGAGAGTGGATGCCAATGAGGTTGAGGGTTCATCTCTTTTTTGGTATGGGAGCCCCAGATGGTGCCAAAAGGTGGTTATATCTAGGCTAAGTTGTGAGACAAATTCTAGATTTTGCACTAACTGAGAAAAGGGCTTGTAAATGGGTTTGGTTTCTTGATCAATCATTTCAAATGTTAAGCCCTTGGGTGAAGAAGAGGGATTAGTTCTTTCATCTTTACTTGAGTTATAAGGTTCCAAAATGATAGTTGCTTGTGGGATGATTAAGGGAAGAGATGGTTATTTAATCATAGATGTAGGTATGATCCTAGCTCCTTCCTTTGTTAGGGTATCTAAAATAACAAAGGGGGATTCTACCATTTCAATTGGTCAGGTACAAGAAGAGGTGGTTAAATCAATTACTGCTTTTATGAAAGGAGAAGTAGTCGTGGGCATGGTTTAATCAAATGAAGATGCACGAGATATAGATCATTCTATTTGGGTCTTCAAAGGGATAAGAGGTGAATTTTATTCTTCCATAGGTGAGGTTGGTGAAAGAGTGATAGAAATGTGAGGCTCATCCCCCATGGGCTCATTTATGATGATGTTGATTGTGTGTGCCTCATGAGATGAAGATGGTTCAAATTTATTTTTGTGGGCTTAGGTAGGTGGAGGATGGTTAGGAAATGGTTTTCAAAAAATATCAAGAGAATGGTTGGGAGGTGCATTAGGGTTGTCCAATGAAAATTCACCATTATCAATCAAGTTTTGGATAAGACTTTTAAAAGTGTTATATTGATTTATGTCATATACAATGACCTAATGCAAAGCACAATGGTTATTTTCATTATACCACCTAGGCATGAGGCAAGAGGGGTCAAATTTTTGGGGTGGCTTGATTGGTGGAAGTTGAATAAGGTTAGACTTGAGTATTTTGTCCATTACATAGGCATAGGATTATCCTATAGGTATGCATTATTTAGGGGGGGGCATGGTTTTGGTTTTAGTTTGGTGGATAAGTGGGGTTAGATGGAGTGGTTTGATGGGGTTGATTAATAGATTAAGGTGGGGCACCTTTCAACACAACCAAGTTTACAAAAAAATTGGCTTTAAAATTGGATTGGTTGGCTATCTTGGTGGAACAAAGATCATTAGATTTGAAGATAGACTTCTTATTTCATAATTTCAATTTACCCTCATCTATGGGTCAGTTCTCAAGTTTACATGCCATTATGAATACTTCATCATAGGTTCTACATGTTTACACCTAAAGGGTGGGAATGATGTGTTTTGTGAAAACCCTAGATAAAAGGTTAATGAGTTCTGTTTGGAGTAGTGAAAAGGATAGTTGATTAATGAGACCTCAACATCATGCAATGAAGTCGGCAATTGATTCATCATCAAACTACTTGATGGGGTAGAGTTTAGTTATGGATATCTTCTTGGATATATTGATATAAAAATGTTATAAGAAAATTTGGGCCAGTTGGGAGAATGAAAAGATAAAATGCCTAGGAAGGGCATTATACCAATCCAAGGTAGGTCCTACTAAAGACATAGGAAAGGTTCAGAGGAGGAGGGCATCATCATATATGATCAAGTAACAATAATGGTGAAACACCCTCAAATGTTGTTGAGGATCTCCCTTACCCTAAAATTTAGAGAATTTGGGGAGCTCCCATTGAGGAGGATAAACATGAATTGGGACAGATGGGTTGATTGGTTCATTGCAAATTTGGTTGTAAGATAAAAGGTTATGGGACCCAAAAATAGATTATTCAAGTTGGGTCATCTTATCTATGAGCATCCTTATTAGGTTAGGTGGGGGTTGGGCAATTGCATAATTTGGTGATAAGTTCTATTGAGGTTGAGTTGTAGCTATGAATTGGTATGTGATAAGAGGTACAAAGGTGGGCACATATTTGTATGAAATAGGTTGAGGTTGGCATAGTGCCCTAACAAGACTGATAGGCATTAAAGGTTTAGTGGAAGGTGAAATATATCCCAGTTGGTTAGGAATATATTGATAAGGTGTTATGGGGGCTTGTAGGGGAACTGATAATAGTTGATTTAGGGGTACATTTGGGTTGGTTGATGGGGGTATGGCTTGGGTTGGTAATGCTAAAGTGTTTGCAGTTGTTGATGGGTAGTCATCTTAGTGATAATGGGAGGGATTGATTATGGTATGGATATCACCAAGCTATCAAAGGGGGTTGAGGTTGGTATATTGGTTAAGCTAGAGGTAATGGTAGACATGGGTGTGGAAGACACCATGCTGGCAGAAGGGGCATATGTGACAAAAGGTAAAGTTGATCCAACATTAGAGGTATTGGTTGGGGTAATACGTGTCTGGGTGGTGGTGGTAGATGAACCAATGGTAGAAGATAAATCTTGACTAACAGAAGGTTAGGATGATGTAACACCAACCATGAGGTGGTGTGGCATACCATAGGGTGGATCTTGTGGAGGAACTAAAGATATCAAATTATGGTAGGCTAAGGTATTAAGATAGTGTTTCAAGGCAACTAGGTTACTATCCAAAAAGTTATAAAAAATTGGATCGCCTTCAGGAATTATAGGAGGTGTCATATGTGGGGGTGAATGGTGTGTTAAAGCATGGGGTGATATATCAACATCTGAGGTGTAATCCATGGATGAGGATGAAGAAGAAGATGGTGGTTGGTTATTTTGAGTTCTCACTTGTTGTCTAGTTAAGACTATACGATAAATTTAGAAATGGATAATGAACCTCTCACCTAAAATGATAAGCAAATAAAGAAAATCCTAAAGTAAGCAAAGCACCCACTAAAAGTTCAATTAATCCGAGGATTTTCTTTAAATCAATTTGGATTATGCCTTAAAGAGTGTGAAAGGGAAATTGGATTGAAAGTCAAGTACTATAAGAGCCATCTAAGGATGGTTTTGAGTTAAGTTTTGGTGCTCAAATAATCTACACTAGATCGGGTACATGGCCTGGTATTGGGGGCTTGCTCCCCACACTTCATAAACATGAAGCCAAGTTGAGATACTTAGCCAATAGATACCATTTGTCTAGAGTTTATACTCCACCAGAGAATGGAGTGGGTCCGCACCTTGGTGATGAAATCCAAGTGAGATCATCAAGTGGGGTAAGGTGATCCAAAGGGTGATGAAATCCTAATGGGCCTTATCTCGAGTAAGTTTTCATGTTTATTTTATGTAAGTGGTTTGGTAGTGTAACATATGTGTGCTACAATTAATTCATAATGTGTTTAACTAATCTAGGTAAACTAATCATTAAGTAGGCAAAAAAAATGAATTCACTCAATTTTAACCCAAAAGTTTTTTTTTTATGTCTTTGCATGCAAACAAGAAATAACTAAAAATTCAGTTAATGCAAGATGAAAAAATGCAACCTATCCCTAAGATGAAAACCTTTTTTTTTAGGAATGAAAAGAGATAAAATTTATATCTTTTGAAATTTAGAAATAACAAAAATGTAAGAGCATGAATTTTCACTAATACAACTATATGCCTAAAGAGAACTACGAACCTAGAAGGGGTCCCACTAGGCGTGTCAAAATGTTTCATATTATTTCTTACTCTATTTTTTTAAAATTTTAGGAGAGAAACAATAGATAAGGGGTGTGTGCCTAGTGAACATTATACTCATTGATGACCAAATGAAGTGAGAGCTCTTTTTTATTGAGGAAGGACTACCTATAATTAGACTGCACTAAACCAACTTATTTGTTAAATGAGTATGAAGGGCAGATTTCCTAGCAACACATTAGATCCAAGAACTAAAATCTCCCTTGGATGGATGTTAATCCATTCCCCTAATGATAAAAGTGTTCTAACAATAGAAATAAAGGATGATAAACTAATAAGAACATAAATGCTTATGTAAGAAAGTAAATAACATACCTATTTAGTAGATGTAACACAACAAGTCTATACCATACACAAATGTATCAAGGTCAGGTTCAAAGGGTCTGGGTAGGGTCTGTAGATAGGTCAGAAATAGAGATAGGGTCTGATTGGGTGTGAAAAGGGAGGAAATAACAATCTATTATTTTCTTTGATAGTGACCATCGATAGTTAGATAACTAGTGATGGTTTATGTAATTGGCGATGGTTGTAACAACCAACCACAGTTGTCTATGGAAGGCCTATGGTTATTGAAATGGATTTGGGGGTGGAGTGGTAAGTGGGAATAAGGCCAAATATAGGATCTTTAGGTGAGGGGTGATGTACAGGTGACCAGATCAAGATAGAAAGATATAATGGAAAAAGAAAATGATAAAAACAAGAGGAATAATACTTGGGTGATGTAAAGTATAAGCCAATGACAAGTTGAATGAAATTAGGAATCATAAAATACTCCAGACTTTAAAATTCACATAGATAGAGTTTAAGATGCTTGGATGCCTATACAAAGAAATTAAGAGAGCCTGGATGTAAATTTTTAGGTCCCTAACTCTTCCAAGAACCTTGTATTTATAGCACAAAATTGCTAAGGAGAGAGGAAGTTGCTAAGTTGGTCTAGGATAAAGATGCCAATTTGAAGAGAAGGAAAGATGTGTGCATGGGAAACTTTCCATTTTATCTATGCTTATCTTACTTATAACCATATATTTTTGTGTTGTAGGTTTGGAGACCTGACCATCAATGGTCAGGGTAACTGTTGATAGTTAGGTTGACCATCGACAATCGTACTCCTAAGTTAAAAAGTGTTAAAATGGGTCCAAAGTTGATATGTTTAAAAAAATATCCTATGTATGTTAATGAATGTCAACGTATAAATAAGTGTGTCTAAGGGTGAGTTAACTAGGTGAATAGATAACTAAGGTCAAGGATAGGTCCAAGGTGATGTGACATCAAAAATTGGTGAGGGGATGTTTTTGAGTGTCTACACATCTATTTTCTATAACTTATATTAGATGTATAGGTTCTGTCAATATATGGTAAGTCATGCAGTGATCTTGATTTACATTCAGTTATGAGTGGTTTTCTTTATTACAATAGAATCATCTTTGAAGCTAAAATTTATTCTTTGTATACACAATTAATATTTACAAATGTAATTTTATGAAGGTGTAAATTTAGAATGTCTATTGTAATAAGTTTTACACAAGATTATCTCACATAATTCCTTGATTGAGCTAAACCCTAGTGTGTATTGGGTGTTGACTATGGCTATATACACTTAGACATGCATAGCTTTTTTTATGTATTGTAATGAAGGTATTAATTAAATTAGTTGATCAGTTATATTTTTGTGCATGATGGAATGCATTACTTATTATCTTGTGCATTTATTTTTGTATAGAAAACCTAATTAGATTTTCCTTCTTGCATGATGGAATAATTTATATAGTTATAACCCTTAAGTAAATAATATGATAATATCCTCTGAATATTGGGACATTCTACTTCTTATGCACTGAGTTTCATGAAGTAGTAGGGTGATCTTGTATCTGATAAAATTTTTCCTAGATCTATAAAGTCATTCAGAGACTGTAGATAGATGTGAATTATGCATATTGAATTAAAATTATTTGATTAGAGGTTTCTTTGCTTGATTTGAAAACTAAGATATATTGGTACATTAGCATGTAGAAATTATTAAAACCTTTAAAAGTATTCAAGATCAAGATCTCAACATGAGTATGGATTTAAATAAAATACATGGTTCACATATTGAGATAAATGAACTAGTTTACATATTCAAGTTGTTGTTATACTTTGTATGAAAGGACCATAGGGGAAACTAACCTTGTTCTATTATACCTTGTTGAATTATGTTTATCTATTATTGAAGTTTAAAAACTATTTATACAATCCCTGAAGTTGGCAAGTGATCAAACTATGAATTATTACAATTTATTGGTTTGATACTATGCCCATTAATGAAAAAGCTTACATAAGAAGTAAGCCTTGGTATTAGTGTTATTATAACTCATTTTTATGGTGAATACTCACTGCATAGTATTGACACACATAGTCTTCTACAAATTTTAGAATACTATTAATTTGTTTTCATCATGGAGTGAGTGACTATTATAATCCTTTTCAGATGGAACCTTTGTAATTTGTATACCTTGAATATATATATGAGTCATGATGTCTTGGGATTCAAGATATACACACTAGGAAGTTTTTAACCATCAACTCCATTATTTTACCATGTTTACATGATGGGTTTATGGTTCATAATTTTGGTTGGGGAATAATAAAAATGTGATAGTGTTAACTAAAATTTTTTAATATCATTTTAGAATGTAGTTAATAACCATTTTGAATTCTTTGTTATTGTGTATTACCTCCTAAATATGGATCTATTCTATTTTTATTGAAGTCTGTTAACTAAAGAAAGAATTATTCATTGTAAATTCTGGTTATACATCTAATTTATAGCACTTTTTCTATTATTATGGGTTCTCTACATTAGTGTACTTTATTTCATCTCATTTTGAAGCCTTTTCATTCTATTTTGGAAAAGTATGCTAGTCTTTGATTTTCAGAAACTTGGTAATGTCAATATATGTGGCACTTGTACCATTGCATAAATGATGCTTGTTTGGATTGAAGTGTATACAACTATGCTCAAAGAATGTCAAACATGAGTTCTTATAGTGTTGATTTTTTCAATGAGGGATAAAACTCTTACCTATTTAGTTCATATTTAGCTTGATAGTAGTGTTTAGAGTAAATTCATTGAGGGCAAGGATTATAATCTCCCAGTTGTTATAAAGTAAAGTTTCAAACCTCCTATAATTACTATTTTTATATAAAATTATATATTATTACTTTCCATTTATTATTCGATTGTTTTAATTTTGTAATAAACTATTGGCCAAACTTTTATTTGAGTTGAGTAAATAGTTGGAAATGATTATTGTACCATGTCTTTGTAAAATATTACTGTTAAAAACTTCTAATTTTTGGAAAGGAACTTAATGCCTAATGGGGTTAATTAATAAGTAGATTGACAGAGTAAAATTTACCTATTCTCATTTCCTTGAGCCCACTAATGGAAACTAAAAAAAAGAATTTAATCTACAACCACTTAATCAATCCCTTCACAAGATTAATAATTAAGCAAGATAATAATATTGAATTGGATCTCAAATTTTAAGCTAAAGAAATGGAACTAACTACCCTCCTTGAGAAAGTTCTCCTTTGGTATTAAAGTGGTTGATTCCAAACATTGGCCTCTAATGAAATTAATAAAAACCTTGAGGTATTATTACCATAATGTATTTTAGTTTGAATGTGGTAAATCCATAAAGGTGATTAGTTTGGAATTTTGTATTTATATGGATGAAGAGGTATTGAGGATTGTTCTTAGAGATGTTAAACCTTCCATATGGTTAAGAATTATTATGGGATTATATATTGTGCTTGGATGAGATTTTATTATGAGTTTTTAACTTTCTCATTATATGGATTTTAGGGAATTTATGCTCAAACTACCTATAGATTTATTCATCCCTAAAAATTTGAAGTGTGTTTGCCTATGTTTTTGGTTTTAAGTAAAAATGATTGACCTTAGATATATTTATTAACATGTTCATATAGAAAAACAATGATCCTTGAGATTTTACCACATAAGAGTTTCAAGGATAATATAGGTTAATTTGTCTTCTTGTTCAAATTGAATATAGATTTATAAATTAACACTCAAATACAAGTTAAATGATTGAAGTGTGTTTAGTCAACCTTTTCTTATCTTGGTAAAAAAAAGACAATTAAAAAAAATCCTCTAAGTTTTCTGATGCCCAACTGAAAGGTTGTAAAAATAAGCAAGGCTAGACTAAAAAAGGTACCATGATTTCACCAAAATCAATGTGTGATGTGCAACAACAATAGAAGGTGAATCTACTAAAAAATAATCCTAATTATTTTGAAACAAAATAAACATGTCTATGAATAATATTTGGATAAAATAGTTGTTAGAGACCTAGATTGCACCCTAGTTAGGCAAGGGGTTATTTAGGTCCTTTACCCAAATATAGCTCAACATGGGAATGACCCTAGGTTGTGGGTATCATATAATAAGGTCAGACATCTAGGGTTTTTAATAAGGCTTACTCCTTAGATTTCACCATTTGGACCTCTACTTATAAAACCTAAAAATTGGTTGGGATGAAAAGAGTCAAGGAATTACATAAAGTAAACCTATTTAACTTGTGGTGATATACCATGAATTTGTTATACCCACTCTTAAGTTTAGACTCTTTAAAATACTAATGGACTATGAAATGAGCTAATGCAATGTCTAATATAGTTTATAAGCAACAATATTTCATATAGAGGTCACTTTAACGTACTAAGACTAGAGATCAATGAAAGTAAGGTCTGGTTGAAGACACTTACATTTGGGAGTCCAGTATATCCAAAAAGAGATCAAAGCTAAGACACACTATATGACATACAAAGAAAGTTACTAGCATATAGGTTGAGCTTATGATTATAAAGGGAGGATTATACCACTTTCAATGTCAAGCAAACATAATAATACTAACACAAATTGACAAAATACTGTAAAATGCTCTATTCATTACTTCCAAGAGGTGAAAAATATAAAATCTAGTAGAATCTTGTCATACCAACCAAAGGGATGATAAATAATAGCTCAAAGGCTATATTTATAGAGAAAAATAATCAAGAGAGAGGGAGCTTTAGTGCTCAAAAGGGGAATTAACTAAGCTCAATTTCATTTGAAATGTAGTTAAAACTACCTCCACAAATTATGCTCTGTCAAGCCTCTTGATTGATTCATGTCACTTCAGTCCATTGCAAAATTACATTATTCCTCTACTCCTATTCCTTTTGGTTACAATGGCAGGCACAAGTTATTCTGATATGGGCTCCAACATCCATGCATTTATAATAATTGGACCCATCTATTAGAATTTTGTGTTGTTGTTAATTGCTCGTAACTAGTTTATCATGACATGCATAGTGGAAAGAAGGTATTTTTCATGTATTTAGGGTATAAATGTATACCTTTGTGTCATATTTTGAAATTCTATCTCCTTCTAAAAATGGAAAACATAGTCATAGAATGAACCCTCTATGACACAAACCCTCAAGATAAAGGTCTATTTCAAGCTTTAATGGTGATCCCTTTATGTACTTCAATCTGACTGCATCAATGTGTCCCTTTAATGGAATTATAATGAGCATAAATGGTAGATCAATGAGCCCTATAATACGTTGTTTACCTTGGTTGAAAACTACTCCTTTAATTCAACCTTGGCCATTGAAAATTGCTTAGGCCAATCAAAATGCTCTTAGCTATCTTAATTTTCATTGGTCTTATGGATACTTGTTGTCAGATCTTAACCCTTTGACCCATCTCACACCATTAATATTTCTTGGTATTAATGAGTGTGAACCATCGATCTGCCTTTGACTTGTCAATCTCTCTAAGTTAGTACCAGTTGATAGCCCTACATTTGTATTTAGGATTCATTGTCAGTCTGTCAGCTTCCATGCTTGTGCTACATGTCAATCATGGGTTGATTTTAGGATCTAATTGTCAATATATAGCCTCATGAACTTATTATATGTGGTGGCCTCTTGATCTCCTTGAATTTTTGACTCATTGTGCACTGTTGGATCAAGATGTATGATGTAATGTGGACCATCAGATCTGATATGACCCATTATTTGAATTCTAATGGTTATTTCATGAGCTTAAATTTGATGTTCATACTCTCATAAAATTATTTTCACACAACCATCATTAAAGTTCATGCAACAATCAAATTTAAGATCAAAATGGATTGTTTTGCTCAATCTTTATTTTAACATTTGTGTAGATGTCTTATTCTACTAGTTCAACTTTGAAGCTTTGTAAATTGAGCTAGAAAGCTCATATAGACTTAAAAATTTCACATCATGTTCATGGAATGAATAAATACATGAAATTACAATCATTTGGATCATGAGGGCTTCCTGAGTGAACATAAAAAATGCATAAATGAGCTAGTTCATTCTCTTCTAGATGATGTCCTAGATGGTCTAAATCCTTAGACTCGACAATTTGAAATTTGAGGGATTAGATCTTGAAATAGGAGACTCATAAAGATATGAAAATTTTAGAGCATGATCTTATCACTACGATCATTGATCATGCATGGTCTAATGGTCACATGAGGCTTCCGAAGCATATTTATAAATTTCACAAGTAAGCTATTCTATTTTGGTTTCCATGTGATGTCCTGATGATGGTCTAGTTATTAAACTATAATAACTCATCTTTTGATCATTTATTCAAGGTTTTAATGATTCTCTAAGGCTTGTGTAATCTGGTTCATACCCCTACATGCTCATGAGCACTATGAGATCCTACTAAGATACCTCTATTTACATTATTGGACCCATTTCTAAATCATTGAATTTTATAATTCATTAGGACCCTACTAGGATTCTTCCTCCAACTACAATAAAATCTTGATATGTGGAATAAAATGTCCAACACTTATGGTGACTCAGCTAGCTTGACCAACTTATTGGTCATGGGACCTAGACTTTGATCAAGCTTATTCAAGATGACTAAATAAATGAAATGCTACTTATACAAAGAGTCTGCTTAATTCTTTGAAACAACTTTTGGAGTAATTAGGGGGTAAAAAAAAAGAAAATAACAAAACAAATGAAGTAACAATAAACACATTAATGTGGAAAAGCACTTAGATTAGAAATAAACCTATCTACCTACGTATAAAGAGCATGGAATAAAACTAGTTTCATAACTTGAGATACCTCCCATTGACAGGGATGGGAAGGATCTCTCCATTAAATATATAAATCTCAAAGGCATTTATCTCTTTTTAACTTTTCATGACATAGGGTCCACTCCAAAGGCTATCAAAATTGGAGTGTTTTCTTGGCTTTACATGTTCCTCATCCAATTTGAGGACTATGTTACCCTATTGAAATGTCATTGAGGAAGCTCTTTTGTCAAATGAATTCTTCACTTGGTGTTGGTTAGACCACATGGTATGCATGAATCATATCTTATCTCCTCTAATTATCTTAGTTCATTCATTCTGACCTCCATTATATCACTTTCTAGAAGCTCTAGTTAGTGTACAAGCTCCAAAACTAGAATCTCTAATGAAATTGGTAGCCTTGATTCTCTTACATAGACTAAGAGATAGGGTGAATGACAAATATCATTCTTAGGGGTGATATTATCATCCCATAAGGTAGTATTCAAATTTTTATGCCAAGATACCTAATTATCTTACATTATCCTTTTGATGATCCGAATCAGGTTTTTGTTAGCGAACTCAGCTAGTCCATTACTTTAGGGATAGTAATTTGATGAAGAGGTAAGGTAGATAACTTGATCAAGAGCCTATTAAAATACATTTTGAATAATAAATACCAAATAATTATCTGATATTATAGTGTAAGTTAATCTAAAATACATGACTATACTCTCATAAAACTCAAGCATAGAGTTCTCATTTGCTTCCTTCAAGGGAACTGCTTCCACCCACCTGGTGAAATAATATGTAGATGTCAATACCCACATATGACCAGAATTGGATGGAGGATTAGTCATGACAATTAATTATAAACTCCATTGCATGAAATGTTGTTCAATCTGAATAGGCTTCAGTAGCGTAGCAACTAGTCTTTACTTCCCTAGAAACACTGCACACTTTGCACATTTATTAACCAATGAATTAGCATATATAAATAAATTAGGACAAAATTAACCATCTCTAATGATTTTTATAGCCATGGTATTGGTTTAAAAATGGCCTCTAGATATATTATCATGAAATTGCTTGAGAAGCTTATCAAATTGACTAGTTTCAACACATCTTAAAAGCATACCTCTAATATCCTTTTTGAAAAGTACTCCATAAATGAGAATTAATGGAACTAATTAGAGCATAAATTTTATTATTTATTATGCATTCAAACCCATAGGACACTCTCCTATCTGAATAAATCTAGCAATATCATGTGTTTAGCTTATAAGAGGAGTATTTTTAGCTTGATGTTGAGTGCCCTAAATTACCAAAACTATCTCTTTTTCTTCTTTCACATCTTCTAAAATATGTTCACACAATCCTTTACCTCAGATTATATTTATGACCTTTAATGAAATTTTATAATGCATGCACTTAGTGACCCATACAACTCTCTTTTCACTTAAGTCCCTATTGAGGATAAAATCTTTCACACTTGGATGAGCTACCATTAGTATAATCTTATTATTTGAAACCAAATGTATAAATTTATTCAAAATTCTTTTAAAAAAAGTACATATTTTTAAATAAAGTTATATATTTCCTCATACCCTTATAAATATTGAGTGAAGAAAGTAATAAGTTACTCTAGACCTTCACTATTCTACTACATAAGCATGGCTAAAATTACATCTAATGTAGAGAAGGCATACAAATAGAAGTCCTTATTGAAATTAGGATTAAAGAGTGTGGGTGCATGAGATATGGCCTGTTTTATGTTCTCAAATATTTTCTTACATTCTCTTGTCCATGTAAACTGTTTTCCTTTTCTCAACATATGAGTGAGAGGCTTGACCATCTCTACAAAGCCTAGAGTAAACCTCCTGATGAAGTTGATCTTGCCCAAGAATATATACAATCCTTTCTTATGTTTAGGAAATGATAGAGAAATAATTTATTTTATCCTTTTTGGGTCAATGAAAGACTAGATTTAGACACCACATGTCCAAAAAGTCATCCTTAATGCACTAAAAAATGCATTTCTTTGGATTTAGCAAAACTCCAAATTGTTTACATCTATCAAAAATAATTCTCAAGTGTGTGAGGTGATCATTAGGATTATTTGAGAATATTATTATATCATCAAGATAAACTAAAACCATATCATTTAAAATACCATGAAAAGCAACATCTATTACTCTTTGGAAGGTGGCTACATCATTGGAGAGTCCAAAGGACATTTTACAATATGCATAGGTGCCCCATTTTGTAGTGAAGGTATTCTTATGCCTCTTTTATTCTTTGACCATGATCTGATTATAACTAGAATAGCCATCAAGTAAAGAGAACCTTTGAGAACTTGACACCTTTTGCATAATTTGATCCATGGAGGGTAGTGGGTAATGGTATTTTAAGGACACCTTATTAAGGTCCCTAAAGTCAACACACAAATGAATATCTCCATTCTTTTTCCTCACTGACATAATATTTTCCACCCATGAGGAATACTTAACTACAAATATTATATTTGATTCAATCAATTTAAATACTTCTCTTCTCATGAGGTCCTCCACTCTTTGATTGATAGGCCATTGTTTCTTCTTAACTAACTTGGCATTACTTTGTAATTTAATGGTGTGTTATGCAAGTTTGGGGTCAAAACCCCTTTAATTATTTATACTCCCAAGAAAATATATCAAAAAATTATTGGCATAAGGCAACAAATGTAGCTTTTCCCTCTACTATATTGACCTTTAGTAGCTCTAATAACTTGCATTTAAAGATATCTATCTTTTCATAGTGTTCTTCCTTAGATGAGAAGCATGCTTTCCCTTTTCTTACTTGGTCATCTTCATTAAATACGCTTTCTAATGTTATAAGCCCTTTATGTAGCTTTTTGGACCTCATTTGTACTATTTGATCATCATATTGATTTTGTAACTTGTCTTGATTTTTATGGTAGAATTCTACCTCTTGCATTATAAAACATATGATTTGATCATCATTGTCAAAGACTTACCAACTCACCTCATTATCAGGTACAAATGGTCTACATATAGCCTTGATCATATGTTGGCTTTGGTTTCTTTTGACTCTTATAATTTCATATTAAGAACCAATGGTTATAAGCCTATTTGCATGCTAGTTTGCTTCTCTTGGTATAAATTGGATATTAAATTCCAAAAAGTCCTTTATGAGGTCCCATACCTGATAATTATAGGATTTCAAATGGTGACTCTTGACTACACTTAGGCCTCTCACTTGTTTCACTACAAGCTCACTTTTACCCTTGACTTTAAGAAGTTTGATACCTCTCTTTCTTGCTTCTTTAAAACCATGCAAAAGAGTTTCATATTCAATAGTATTTGAGGTATAACTAAATTGGAGTCTTGTAGCTAAATGATTCTTTTGATCTGAGGGGGAAATCAACATGGTTCCCACTCCACTTCCATTTTTTTACCTTGATCCATCAAATAAAAAAGTACATATACCATCCTCTTCTTGGGTAGTATTAGTTAAGCAAGGTATAATAGCACCTTATTCATGCATATAATACACTCCTAAGTTTATCTCTTTAATGTTTTTATAAGGGTCAAATCCATGATTGTCAGCTACCCATTCATCTAGATATAGATCTGAGATGCCTTTAAGATGATCATGGGGCTCTTATTCATTGACCTCTTCATCCTCTTCAAATATGACATAGGTGGTATTTACAAGATTATGCATATAGGGTTCTAGGTGGAACCTAGAGATAGGTTCTAACCTAATAGTGACTTTGGTTCCATATCTAGTTTTAAAAACCATATATAACCAATCAAATGATAAATATCCTCCAATATTTGTATTAAAGTCCCTATACAAGCATATGGAAAAATATGGATGTAGGTCTACCACCATTACATCTTGAGTAATTACATAATTTAGACATGCTACCCGTGTGATTTGAAGGTCTTTAAAGATGCCAAATGTCTTAGTGGGGGATACATCCAATTGAAGAACACCTTTTTCATTAGGCACATATTTGAGCTCAAGCTTATTCATTATGGCCTTAGACATCACTGAGGTTGAAGCACCTAAATCTATCATGCAATTGTGTACTAAATAGTCTCCTACGATGACTGATAGATAAAATTGAAGGGGCTTAACAACTTTAGTGGAATGAATAACATTTTGAGATTGACATTTACTTGGAATTTGATTAGGAACTTGGTTAGTGGATTGGCTAGGTTAATATTATTTATGAAAATAGTGTTCACCTTATCAATTGTCTTATCCACATGAGAAAGTTTGGAGAGATCTTTTTGTCTCTCTCTGTTCTGAAATAGATAGAATATCATACATGGACATAGTTACATTACCCTTTTTCAAATGATCCACAATATTAAAATGAATATTAGTACCTTTGGATTGCACCTTGGAAATAGAAGCATCATGTAACATTTGAGGAACATTGGTAATAAAGGGGGATTTCTACTGTTATCCATGATTTGGAGGTACTTGTTAATTTGTAAGAGATTTGACAACTACTTTTGAAGGAGGTTGTTGACTAGCCTATGGAGATGATGAAGAAATCCTAAGTTGCCCAAAATTATCCTCCAACATTCTCTTGTTGGCCCTTGTCTAAGCTATAATTGGTTCATTTTTTCCTTGTGAATCTTGTCCCATATTAGTTGCTACATGATCAAACACATGTTCCCCTTATTGAAAATTCATGTATGTAGTATCAATTGGTTTTTCACCCATATTCCCTTATTTTTGGATTTAAACTTCTGATAGTAACATGGAAGGCATATTGTCTTGAATCAGTTAGGGGCCTTGTGGTGGAGGAAGTGTCATATCATGACCTTGGAATGGAGGAGTATGTTTCCAATTAGGATCTTGATACATGTCTCTAGTAGTGGTCATCACCATTTCATTGGGCTATCCCCCTAACTGCAAAGTTATTTTATGTGGGGATCATGACTCTTGATCTACTTGTAGCTACAAGATTATATCCATTGTTAAAACTACCTTGGGTAATCTGGCCTTGATTTTGTTTATTTGGTGGATAAGGGGGTCTATTATAAGACTACATAGGGTATTCGCTTTATAAGGGACCTTGGAATGGTCTATGTGAATCCTGTTGTTGCCTTTATATAGACACTAACTTATTATTTTGTGCATTTAACAAGTTTTAAATCTTGTTAAACTTGTCTACTTAAATATCATCAGTTTGAGCCTTGTGATTTAGAGGAGGAAATGGAGAAATAGTAGGTGGGGTAGGCTAAATTTTAGGGAAAATGGCATGAAATGTCTTAGCATGAGATTCCCTACTTGTATCAATAATTTTTTTAGCCTTATGGATATCTCATATGCTCCAGACACAGTTGAGCCACCCATAGAAAAAATCATGACTACAATATCTAAATTCAAATCTCTCAAATTATAAAGAAAATCATAGTTAAGGGTGGGCTTGATGATAAGAAGGATCCTATCTTAGGTATTTTAAAAACTATAATTGAAATCAACCATAGACTCTTGGGGTGCTCTCTTGATCGAGGTAAGTTTCTCAACAAGGGACATATGGTCACTTCTATCATAAAAAATGCTTGCATATGAATTCACCAAACTCATCCCAGGTGTTGATTAAAGTAGGAGTTAGACCCCTATACCATTATAGGGCTTTCCCTTTCAAGGAGGTGTCCAATAGCCTCATGACTACATTCTCTTGTGTGATATTATGCACTGAGTAAATATTTAAAATGCCAGCTATGTATTCTATAGGAGTAGTAGCATTATCTCCTATAAAGTATGATAAACTCTTTAAGAAATTAGTAGGGATCTCATCATGATGCTGAAGGTTAAGAGGGCTACCACCATTAAAGGATATAAAATCTTGCAATCTAGGTTTGCCATTTGTACTTGCCTTAGTGGAATCTTATCAAGTTGAGTGGGAGAAAGATTTATATATCTTAAGGAGGTAGGATAATTAGGGAGTGCTCAATTGGGGGTTGAAATAGGTACCCTTCTCTTTATTGTACTATCTAGAGATAATTCTACAAACTAGATTTCCTTACCTTTTATAGAAGATCTAGTGGAGATCTAGTGCATGATTTGGTCTTTAATCTTTTGAAGACTACTTCTAGGTTTTCCATTTGTATTTACCTTAGTGGAATCTTATCAAGTTGAGTGGAAGAAAGATTTTTAGATCTTAGGGAGGTAGGATAATTAGGGAGTGCTAAATTGGGGGTTGAAATAGGTACCCTTCTCCTTATTTTACTATCTAGAGATAATTCTAAAAATTAGATTGCATTACCTTTTGTATAAGATCTATTGGAGATCTAGTGCATGATTTGGTCTTGAATATTTTGAAGACTACTTCTAGGCTTGTCATTTGTACTTGCCTTAGAGGAATCTTATAAAGTTGAGTGGGAGTAATATTTTTAGATCTTAGGGAGGTAGGATAATTAGGGAGTTCTCAATTGGGGGTTGAAATAGGTACCCTTCTCTTTATTATACTATCTAGAGATAATTCTACAAATTAGATTTCCTTACGTTTTATGGAAGATCTAGTAGAGATCTAGTGCATGATTTGGTCTCGAATATTTTGAAGACTGCTATAAGGCTTCTCAGATGTTCTTCTCCACCATCAATATGTTCCAAGATGATTTCCTTCTTGGGTCCTACCAGGAGTGCCAAAATTATCAAAGACCTAGATTACACCCTAATTGGGCAAGGGTTTATTTAAGTCCTTTACCCAAATCTAGCTCAACATGGGAATGACCCTAGGTTGTGGGTATCCTATAATAGGTTAAAACCTTTAGGGTTTCTAATGATGCTAGTTCCTCATATTTCACCATTTGTACCTCTATTTCTAAAACCTAAAAACTAGTTGGAATGAAAAGAGTCAAGGAATTATAGAAAGTAAATCTATCTAACTTGTGGTGATACACCATGAATTTGTTATATTCACTCTTAAGTTTGGACTCTTTAACACACTAATGGACTATGAAATTAGCTAATTCAATGTTTACTATAGTTTCTAAGCAATATTATTTCATATAGAGGTCACTTTAATGCACTAAGACTTGAGAGCAATGAAAGCAAGATCTGGTTGAAGACACATTCAATAGTCCACTATATACAGAAAGAATTCAAAGCTAAGACACACCATATGACCTAAAAATAAATATACTATAATTTAGGTTGAGCTTAGCATTATAAAGGTATGATTAGACCACTCTGAATGTCAAGAAAACACAAGAATACTAACACAGATTGACAAATTACTATAAAATACTCTACTCATTACTTCTAAGAGGTGTAGAATACAAAAATTGGTGGGGTCTTATCTACCATCATGAGGGATGATCAATAATAGATAAAATTCTATATTTATAGTATAAAGGAAGCAAGAGAGAGGGAGCTTTGGTGCTCAAAATGGGAATCAACCAAGCTTAATTTCATTTGAAATGTAGTTACAACTACCTCCATAAATTATGGTCATTCAAGCCTCCTAATTGATTTAGGTAACTTCAATCTATTACACATTTATATTATTCCTCTACTATTATTACTTTTGGTTTTTAATCATCTATGATGATATTAGTGAATTATTATCAAATTTCTACATTAAAGACTAATCTAGATGAATATTTACAATGAAATCTAAGCTAAAGTGATTTGATCAAAGAAATAAGAAAAAGGAAGGGTTGGGTAGAAATAAAGTTGGTGATTATTGATATTTGCCTTAAACACCATGACATGGTTTCACTTTCAACTAAACATGCATTTAACCAATATATAATGTAAAGTAGCAAATGCTCAAATCACACCATATACTAGGCAAGTATCTAAGGAAAACATGAAAGAGTATAAGTATGAACTAACTTTGATTTAAAGGTTTATTATTGCATTCAAATAGAATTTGTGAATCCTAGTGTAGAGAAAATAAAATGAGGAAAAGCCTAATAACATTCAACTAATCTAGATTTATCATAAATTAGCAACCCTTATCAAAGGTGCATATTCAAAATTCATAAAAAACCATTCAAATTCAAGACTTAGAACAAGAAATTGAGAGAGAAGCCATATAATAATTGATAAAAACAAACTTGAACAAAAATTTTAGTATTCCTTGCTTATATTAATTACTCAAAATGTATACAAGTTTTAGCTCAAAACTTCTGCTCTTTACAAAATGGTAATATTGCCTTTTACGGAAAACTAAGGCAGTATACTAGTCAGTCATAAGATTACACATAAATAAAGATAAGGACAACTGTCCTTCTTCATAGTTATAGAATAAGTTTCTCTTTCTAAAATGGATTGACCTATTTGCAAATATGTTGAAAAACTAGCATATGCCTTTACAAAATAATATTCCATGTTCAAATATTACAATGTTTTATATAAAATGGAATATTAATTAACTGATGGGCCCTGGGATGAAGGGCTCCCTTGTTGCTCTTGGAGAATATCTATAAATCTTTGATGTTTCTCATTAAAAAGCTCCAAATCAACAACTAGCTTTAAGAGATAGACATTTATTGATCAGCCAAGTCATCAAAGTCCCTATTATTTATTGCCATGGCCTCCTTGATGCTCCTAACTTCATCAATCTTCTCCTTAGTAGTGAATATCATGCCCATGACTAGTCTATTGTCACTCCTTGATTGGCCTTAACTTTTGATACTTAATTCTTGCATTCCCAAAGTGGATCTATGCTTGTATTCATCATCATCAATGATGCCTAAGTAGGTAAAGTTTGTAAGGTTGGCTAGCATGGTACCAAAGATTTACTTGATTCTAGATATCAACTCCTTATCATCGCACATGAGTCTATCCAATCTCTCTGACCAAGCACTCAAACTTTAAATCTTATCAACAACTATCCCTAATATTCATTCAAGTGGTCTAGGCTAATGGTTTTGAAGCCATGAATCCTACCTTCAATTAGTATGTTGATAAGCTCCCTTATTTTATCTTTGGCATCCTACCATTAGGCCACCAATACTTTGGCTACTTTAATTTGCTAGGTCAATGCATATTACCTCTAGGATTGATAAGATAGGATGTCTCTAGATTTTCCTTTTCTTTCTCCAAGTTCTCTATCTTTTGCTTCATTCCCTTAATGCCTGCTTTGAGCTAAGCTAAATTAGCATCAAATAGTCTTTATGTCTTCCTCATGAATAGGATGCTCACTAGGCCTTTGACCTCTAATGGGAGTTAAACCAATAAAATGTTCAACTTTTTGAAAGGTGAATTCCTCACCTTTGACCATGGTTTTCATAGTGGTGACCCTTACCAATCTTACTATTTATAGATTAAACTACACATTGGTTGATGAATATATGATTTTAGGAGGCTCATGGGTCTCCACTTATGTGATGCTTGAGGTTACTAGAGTGTCCATTTGTGTACCACTTGAACTTGATGTGGAAACTATTCTTCTCTCTTCTTCCTCTTTTAGCAAAGCCAATATCCATGGCTTGACTTCATCATGAACATCAATGTGGATTATTTGGGTCAAGTCCCAAGAATGGAATAAAAATGGAATATTTTGCATCTTCCCATAAATAAACCATTTAGGGATAGTTAGCTCCATGAATGGGGTATTCATCACTAAACAATTTGACCTCACTCATGAGGTGGGTGAAAGTCAACTTGGACTTTTTTCTCCCAAATAGGACCAATGCAAACTCAAATTTCCTTTTGTGTGGGGGTGATATTGGAACTAGGTCCAAATCAACTTCTTTCCCTCTATCCTATTATATTTCCTTAGCCTAGGATTGGGGTTCCTCATTTTGTTCCTCAGCAAGCACCTGAAGTGCATCCTCCACTATCTCATCATGTTCAAATGCAATCATATCAATATACTCTATCAAAGACTTTGGTCTTTAAGGTGGGACTGAAGATGATTGATCCCTAGGTATCTCTTCTAATTTATATTTTTCAAGCCCTTAGGTCACTTGATCTTGAGGTTGTTGTAGTGGTTGCTCAGGAGGGGGCCTAAAAGAGGGTCTAGGCAATAAGTGATACTATAAAGGCCCCATTCACCAAATCTCACTCAATGGCTTGCCATCTCCCCTAGCCAACCTAGGCTCCAGCTTAATGTTATGCCTCTTCAACCTAGCTAATACCTCTAGGAAACTAGAGGCCTTAATGTATAGTGGGTCATGGACCCCATGCTAATATTCATATGCTTTATTTATTGTCTTGGACTTTATATGCTTGGTAATATTCTCATTAAGGTCCCATTACCTCAATTCATCTTTTTGAAAGGTGAATGATTCCTTGTGTTTGGTAATAACATTCACATGCTCCCAATTTTGTAACATAGTTCTGCTAAATATCAAAGGAAAGGGATGAGGGGGTTTTCCTTTTCTCCTTGCAAAATCAATTCATACCATGAAGAAGTTGGTATGAAATTTCTTGTTCTACTAGCTTGGTGGGCACATAGATAGGTAACAGGTCTATGTCAAAGTCCCTTCAATACTTATTATTGTGAAATCTTGGTAGAACCATATATCCCCTATCAACTCCACATATTTATTAACCAAGGGGCTGACCTTTCTCATGGGGATTCTTGCAATGGATTGTACTAGAGTAGGATAAACACGATCATAAATGAACTACATGTTGTTTCTATATTTGAATATGTGAAGCTTGGATTAATGATGGTAGATAGTAGGTCTCTTATTAGGTGACCAATTCTTAATGTGTGGGATCTTTTTGGTGGCCAAGAGGACATCACGCAGATAGGACATCATGTAGAAGTGGTTGTTGGTTTTCTTTTTTATGGCTGCGAACTGTGATTTCAAATGGATATTAATCATCTTACCCAATGGGGGATTGAGTCCCTTCTCTACCTTGAAGTAAACATAGGGCACCTAGACTTTATCAACATGTGTGGTGGAGGAGGCCCCAAATAACCTATTTAATAAGGTCATAATTATCCTAATCCCCTCCTTGAATTAATTGGTATTCCCTGAATTAGATAATTGGTATTTCCCTATGGGGTCTTAGATCACTTGATTCCTAATAAGTAGTCATGGTGTAAGGATTGTGTGTATGTTATGATCTCTAGTCCAATTTTTATGGGTGGGTAAGTCTATCTGGGGCTTACATAATTATAGTAGCTCTCAAATGAAAGAGGGGAAATGTATGCTATTTTCTTAAAATTACGCTCATGTACAATCCAATCTTGCTCAATTTTGCAATCCTTGAAAAAAGGAACAAGGATATTCATGTAGTGTAATACCTCAAGCTTGGTGACAACATAGTGAAGGCTAGCCATCTAGATGGATACTAGGTCATGGTATCTCTATATGATGGTTACATTCTTCTATTTTTCCCTCGTAAGAGCTTACATCTCCTTGATGGTCTAAAAGAGTTCAGACCAGTTCCTATTCCCATTGTTAAAAGCTATAATATCCAAGTCTGTGTCTTTAAATATTCTTCCCTCATTATCTGAGGTCAAGTATAACTTAGTTTCATCCCTTTGTTGCTATCTACAAGCTACCATTATTGTGGAAGTTATAATTGCTTACAAATGAATTTCAAGTAGCCTTAGGGTTAATTCACTCTTGCTCAGATTGTGATTGAACTCTTCTTAGTTTGACTATGATTAATATGAGTTTGAATTAGGTATTTTATTTATGCTAGGGTGTTTTTGAAGTTTTAATGGTAATGACAATTTTGACTTAGGCTCATTCATGTCTCATATTTGATTGAGAACTAGGCATTTATACCTTTGCCTTTTTTAACACATTTTTTTTTAATTTTGTCATTTTGTGCTTGTGTGGCACCCATGTGACATCCATTTGACAACTTTCATGGTATTTTTTATAAATTCTTTGAGGGACTAGCCATTATCTTTTGAAAATCCAAGTTTTCCTTCACACCATCATATCTTGGTTTATGTATCAATGTGGATCATGATCACATGTTTTGAGAATCATTGGCTATTTCATGTCTAGCACCATGATTGTGCCACTTGGAAACTTTTTGGGGATTTTGGGATCTACATTCTATGCAATGAATGCATGCTTACCATGTGTCAATCTTGTGGGCCCTCTAGGTCTCATTTAATATTCTCTAATAGTTGTATTCTATATAATTATCTCTCATGAGAAAGCATAGACCATTGATCATAATATGAATAGATGTATGCCATTGGTATGATGGATCAAATGTCTTAGACTCATTAGGTCTTTTTGCTCCATTTGATCAATCATCATGATGAAGCAAGAGTTATGGATCCTAGAAAGGGTGAGAAATTTAATTAGCATTATGATATAGGAAGGGACTTGGCTTAAATACTTTAGGCTAAGGTTTATTTCATGTTTAATAATCATGTCATAAACTTTATGTTAAAATATTTATGCTAAGTTCTTAGAATATTCCTAAAGGGGCCAAATAATACAAGGATCAAATGCTAGGTTTTGGCCTAGGTTTCATCATATTAGTAAACATGATAAAACCTTAGGTTAAAAGCATTTATGCTAAGTTTTATGTCATAGGGACCCTTTTTAAAATAAGATTTAATATAAGTCTCTAGCCTAAGGTTCATTTCACTTAAGCAAACACAATTGGAACCTTAGAAAATAGACTTAGATTAAGTCCATGTCTTCATATATTTAGACCACAAGATCATTTTATTATTTGAATTTCAAAGATCCTATGTGTTTGAACATCTTTCAAGGGGTCCCATTAATTTGCAATGATAGCCATAAAATTTTAGAAACATTTTGAAGGATATCCTTATGTCCAAGCAAAATAATTGATGAGCTTAAATTTGGAGGTCTTGTGGATGTCAATGATGGCCTTAAAGATGTCAAATTATGGTTGTGAGAACATCAAATTTAATTTAATAAATCATTAGGTTTAATGGGATTAAAGTTGAAAGTCTCACGGATGTCAATGAGAGCCTCACGAACATCAGATGATGTTCATGAGAATGTCAATTTTAATCTCATGAAGTATTTTTGGTCCATAGATCTTAGATTTGATATGCTCCATTAGATCATTTGGTCCTAATCAAATACATACCATTGATTAATATATGGGAAGATGCATGCCATTAGTTCCTACAATCATAAAAGAGATCAAGTTAATAAGGGACCATGTTATAAAAATTAAGCTAAGATAAAAACCTAAGTTTATAAGCATAATGAAACAAGTCCCTTCAAATATTATGATCATAACTTAAGTTTTTAGCTTAAGGTTCCATTTTATTAAGAAATATAATGAACCTTCAGATAAAAAATTAGTTTAATCCCAAATTTTAATGTGTGGGACCCTTTGTTTTTGAGCGTGAATGTAGGAGTACCACATGGTAGCTCCATGGGGCTCCCTAAGCTTTTAAATTTTTAGTGCCACATTCACTCCATTAGATCTACTTTATGTGAGTAATTAGGGACCATTTATTAAGATATAAATGCTTGCACTTGAATAGTTCCTTTTGTATATATTGAAGCTATAGCATAAGCTTTATCCTAAGGTTTCATTGTATTAATAAATAAAATGAGACCTAGGGTAAAACTTACGCTAAGTTTATGATAATCTCATGCCATTCAATCCCCAGTCCCACTTAAGTGCATATTGTTGATTACTATCCATGGGCTCATATGAGATTGGTCTGATGGATCGAGGTTATATGTTCATCAATATTTCTATGCTCTATGAAATCTTTCCTTGTGATGAAGCGAGGACCATCAGATCTACAAATAAGTGAGGGGATTAATTTAGGATGTGGGTTAATATAGGGACTTAGGCTAAAGTTTTAAGACTAAGGTCATATTCATGTTGATAAATACAAATGGGGTCTTAGGGTTAAGTCTTTAGGCTAAGCATATGATAAAGGGGGCCATGTTAAGATAAAAGGCCATGCAAACATGAACATTAGACCACATTAAGAAAATAGAAAATGGAAAGGGGAAATAAAATGAGACCAAGAATGATTTTTAGATCTAAAGTTTGGTTGTGTTGAAAACATGGCCAAGCCTTAGCATAAAAATTAGGCTTAAGTCCAAAGCTAATTCAAAATTTTCCTACCAAAATTGTTCCTACCAAGATTTAATCCAAATCAAAGGTCTAAGTTAGGGTTTGATGGAGGAAGGTTTTGAGACATGATTCCAACCATGAGATATTACAAACCAAAGGCTAGTAGAAACCTAAATAGGGCTAATCTATGAAAAATTTGAATGTGGATAGGACCATGAACCTCCCAATATGATCCATAAGAAACTCCATGAAACCTATAGCTTGAGACATGAAAGTTAATTGCTAGCAATATTAGGCAAGGTTAAAGCAAAACAATGAATAAATGGGCTAATGTCATCAAGTGTGGATGATCTTCATATTCTAGTAAAGAGATGAATATTAGGATTTCAGTGCTAAGGTTAAAAATAATCATAAGGGTTCCTATTTTTTAGAAATGGGGGTATGTTGAGCTCAACAAATGGAAAATTTTGGGGGAACATAGAAATATGTTAGAACTTAGAGACTTTGGTTTAGTCAAACAACTAGGTCATTCATTCCACTTGATTAATGTCATTATTAAGATTAGTTCATGGTTGAAACAAACCTTGCATGTTTAAAATTAGGATAAAACATTAAGACATAGCCATGATATTTGTGTGATTTGATTCCACTTACTATTTACCATGATATTTGAGGGACAACTTCCAAGTTTCATACCTTTAATCATCAACACTGATTTGGAGCATGTTTAGATATTCATTAAGAACCATGCTTCTTGTTTAGATAAGGCTTGGGAATTTCTCTACTACCATCTAAACATACATAACCTTGGCAAATATGTATTTAGATCCACTCATGGCCTTGCTCCACTACCAGCCAGGTGTCCATAGCCCTGGTGGAGATTACCAAAATCACCTTTGCTTGAAAAGCTTTTGATTTTTCAATAAGTTTTTTTTTTTTTTTTTTTTGGTATTTTTGGATCTTTTAGGCTTTCAATAATGGTTTGGAACTAGGGTAACCATATTTTAAGGAATTGGTCAAGTGTTTGATCCTTAGATAATCACCTATGGTTAAAACATCCTTTGTCCTGGGAAAGGATGTTTGTTAAGTGTAAGCATGATTATACCTTAATGGATTGAGATTTAATTATACATGTGTAATTCTTCTTAAAATTAGGTTTAGGTTAAGATAATGTTTAAGGTCTTATGTAATGGTTAACTTATTCATAAGCCCTTACTTTTTTCTTCAAATCCTAATATCAATATCCTATCTCAAATCCATCATCAACTATGTATAGGGTTCATATCAACATTTTTAAACTCTTGGAGTTTCAAACAAACTAAGGAACTTTAAGTTAAGGGATGTCTAAAAGGGCTTATTGGAAGCAAGGAACAAATCCATAAGAAACAAGCACACAATAGAAAGTAGTAAAGAAAGAAGCAAAAGGGAAGTAAACAACTATACACATACTTATGCAAAAATAAGGGATAGGAAGAAAGAGCTGAATGAAAGTAACTAGCCTAACTATGCTAACTCTAATTATCTTACATATTTACTCTATGAAGACCCCGAGAGGAGCATAAATGAAGTAATGTTTGAGATACCACCCATTAGTGGGAAATGTGAACTATGATACTTTCATATATTTGATTCTAAAAGTGCTATTTACAAGTGTATCTACAATCTAATAGGGGACAATACATAGAGGTGTGAACTTGCCATGTTTTCCCTTAGGCTTAGATGCTTTATCCCAAAGAAGAATTAAGTCTCCTTGTCTGAACACTTTGATCTTTGATCTATTGTCAAACCACCTTTTTAGTATAGTTTGGTGCCTACTATAGTTTGTTGCCTACTATAGTTATAAAAAGTATTTTATCATGCATCTTCCATTTGAATAATGTTTAAAAGCCTTGAGTTTGCAAATTCTTGGTCTTCTTCCATATACTCTTGAATAAACTTGTAGGTTGGCAGCTTGAGTGTAATGGGGAATATAGGTTCCTATCCATATACTAGCAAGAAAGGAGATGATTTAAAATCCAACTTAACTCTTGTTCTATCTGCCCAAAGGTCATACTTGAGAAGCTTATGTCATGTTTTAGGTTTTTCTACAACATACTTCTTAATGGCTTTCATCAAGTTCTTGTTCGTTGACTTGGATACTCCATTACCTTGTGGATAATGGTTAGATGAAAACTTGAGAATAATTTTATTATAATATGCTAATTCCATCATTTTTATGGATATGAATGCTAGCCCATTGTCACATGCCAAATATACTAAAGTCCCAAACTTGGTACATATGTTTTATTCTAAAAACTTAATCACTTGTTCTATCCTGCATTATTTAGTGGCTACTACTTTAGTCCATCTAGTGTAATAATCAATAGCTATTAGAACATATTTTTAACCTTCTAATGAGTTGGAGTTGATTACCCATATAAAGTCTAGTCTCCATTGGGCAAAGGGTTTGTCAATCATGACTAGTTATAAAGGCATTGCTGCCTTTGGTTCCTTATCATAGAATATCTGGCATGAATGTCATTCCCTCACATGCTTATGAGAATATTTGAAGATGGTGGTATAATAGTATCCAGTCATGAGGATCTTATGAGTTTTGGTTCTCCCAGATGGATTCCCACTTCTCAACTTTTCATGAAAAGTGCTCATTACCTCAGTGGCTTCTTCCTTGGAAACACATCTTAGGTATACACCTTCAAATTTCTATCGGTAAATGATTCCATTTTTGATGAGGTAGTGAGATACATTGAGCCTTAAATCTCTTCTTTACTCCCTAGTTAGCCCTGCAAGACAAGTAGCATTAATTAGAAAGTGAATAATGAAGTCATACCATTCATTAGCTTAGAATATTTCCTGATTAACTTGCATAATAATTAGCTCAGGGTTGGTATTGACAATAATTTAAATCAAACCTTGACACCTTACCAATTTGAAATTTTCATCTCTATATCATATTCTTGGAGGATAAACATCCACTTACCTCTTCGATCTCCAAGTTCACATTGTCTTAGCATTAGCTTAGTGGTTGGGTCTGGTAGAATGACATGCACTTTGTTCCTAAGAATGTAGTGCCTAAATTTATTGATAGATTTAACTAATATAAAGGATTTATTATCAATAAAAGGGTAATTTAACTCAACATTTTTCAAATTAGTTCTCATGAAATCAATTGGATGATCAGATCCTTCTATTTTCTAAGTTAAAACAATATCAATAGTGTGGTCAGAGGAGAAAGAGTAGAGGTAAAAATCCTTTGAAAAGTATGGACTTATCAATACTAGAGCTTGGTTGATTTCACTTTTAATGTCCTTAAAGGCCTTCATGGATTCCTCACTCTGAGACTTTAGCATCTTTCTTCAGCATATCATTCAATGGTTTGATAATATATGCAAACCTATAAATGAATTTTCTCACAAAGTTTATTTTACCAAAAAATGATTTCAAATATTTTTTACTATTGGGAGGCTCTATCTTGTATATGGATTTTAGTCTTTTAGGGTCTATGGAAATTCCATCCTTAGTGATAACATAGCCCAATAGTTTACCTTCAGTAACATAAAAAATACTCTTCTTAGGGTTAAGGGATATCCCATCCTTCTGTACATTTCAAACACCTATTGTAAATACAAGAAATGGTCTTCCTTATTTTTAGAAAAAAAATAGTTAGATCATCTATGTAAATTATGATGAACTTACCAATCAAGCCTTAGAAGGAATAGTCCATGGCCCTTTGAAAGGTGGCTCTTACATTTATTAGTCTAAAAGGCATCCTATTATATGTAAATTTGCCTCACTTATTTATGAGAATTGTCTTCATTCTATCTTCCTAGTCTACCAACACCTAATTATATCCTAAAAAACCATCAAGAAAAGACATCATGGCTGAACCTAAAACAATTTATATTACCTAGTCAAGAGAGGGAAGAGGATAATTATCCTTTTTAGATGTTTTATTCAAATTTCTAAAGTCAATACACAATATAATTTCACCATTCTTATTTTTGAATGGCACCAAATTAGCCACCTAAGTAGAGTGTCTAATGGTAAATACAATTTTGGCATCTAACAATCTCTTGACTTCCTTGAAGATCATGGGTTCCAAGATAGGGTTCATAGGTCTTTGTTTATACTTGAAAGGTTTACCATTCTATTTGAGAGGTATAGTGTGGGTGATGACTCTTGGGTTAAATATATTTAAGTCATCATAAGACCAACCTATGACATCTTTATATTTTGTTAAAAACTCTTTGGCTCTCTTATTTTTAGTACTAGTGAAGACTTTTCCAATTTTAACTAGCTAAGGTTGATCTTGAGGTCCAAGATCAATTGCATTGTAATCCTTTCCACTTACTTTGGGAATCTTAGAAACTTCAGCTAGCTTATCTTGATCGAACAAACTTTCTAAGGCAATCATCTCCTTAGGGATTTTATTTTCATTCAACTAAATTTCCTTGCCATCAAACTTCCATTCTCTAAACATATTTTCATCTCCTCATCAATGATTTAAGCTTCAAATGCTCCTGAGATAGTCATGATGTTCAAAATTTGTTGGTAATCACTAAAGACCTACAAATGGTTCACATTGTCCAAGGTAGAAGGTCAAGGTATGAGATCGATACTAAAGTTTGGTGAATCTTGGTCAGGCATGAGATTAGCTAAAACTGAGGCAAGCTCATCAGAAGTTTTATTTTCTTCACTTGAAAGAAAACAATATTAAAGGCATCAAAAGATTCCACTAGATCCTAGACTCTAAATTTGTACATCTTGAGGTATGATAGTTTGTATTGATACTTATTTCTCACTTGATTTACTACTAGTTATAAATCACCATAAACTAATAATTCCTTGACCTTATTTTTTATGAAAAATTATAGACCTAAAATGAAGGCTTCATATTCTGTAAGGTTATTGGTGCAATGAAATTGGAGTCTATAAGAAGCATGATATTTCTTACCAATAAGGTTAGTTATAACAACACCTACTCTAGATCTAGATTTACACCTAGCCCCATCAAAATGCAGCTTCCATAACCTAGGCAAAACTTAGAAGCTTTAGGATCATAAACCTTGGTAGTTTTTAGGGTAAAAATGCTTAAATCAAAATCAATTATGTTGACCCTTTCATTGACATCATTATAATTAGTAATCATATGTTTCATTATTGGCTCTCTTTCAACTCTAATTTAGTTGGGAACTCCTTTCCAAGGTAGCCATAGGTGTGAACAGTCAGTGAACATATATCCATTTAAATCTTTTGTCCATTTTCTACTCAAAAGTAGTCCATATACATCAGGGATATCTACCACTTAGATATCTATAAATTGTTGTACCCTTGGCTTAGAAACCAATTGCATGTGGATATTTAACAATTCTCTAGCCACCTTAACCCTAGACTTATCTAATTGGGTGACAACCCTATCAGACTTAATGGGGGTCAAACCAAGCTATTTACAAAGACCTATTGGCATGATATTTATAGAGGCACCAGAATCCAACAAATAGTTATGCAAGTTTTTACCAAACATTTTGAATATAAGTAAGAAGGGTGGGGAATCTATTTTAGCTTTATACATAGCTACATTTGCATTATCAGTCTTGGACATTTTGATATATTTCTTGGACAAGGATTCCAACAATAGATCTATTTGATCTATGATTTTTGTTAATTCATGCAAGGTGATATTAGCCTTAATTTTCTTTATGTCATTTATAATGTTATAACTAGTCCTATTAGAAGAATTGGAAGCATTAGTGCTAGGATTAGGAGTACTTCCCTTTGGGGGCTCTAAATTATTGTCTGAAGTGATATTTGGAGGAGTACCAAAGTTTTTTGGAGGGGTGGAAGTCATCAGAATCTACCTCTATTGTCTATTCCTTAGAGGTTATGTCTTCTTTAAGAACTGCTAGAAGGCATGAACTTCTTCAGGAACATCATTATACTCATTGTCTTATTGGAAGGGGAAATCAAATGTTTCCACCATGAATATTTAGTTAGTAAGATTGGATCCTAAAGTACTTGTACCATTGTATTTTTTAGGCACTACCTCAAAAGCATCCAATTCTTCTTGAAATGCCTCAAAAGCATTATAGAATTTAATCCAATCAATATCACCATGCTTAATAATACAATAGACTCTATAATAATCAAGCAAAGTAATATCAATAAGATTAATATCTATATTCTTCTTTTTAGAAGATGGTTTGATATTCTTATTGTTGTGGAAACTATCATTATTAAACTTATTATGGGGTATAATGAACTTTTGGAAAGATAAGTTCCTACCAGAGGCTTCCCCAGTATTACCAACTTGTTTTTGTAGCTGAAGTAAATCAATGCTTAATTTTTGGACCATTTTTAGAATGGACTCATTCTCACTTTTGGGGGTTTATAAATTATGAACTTGGTTTTTATTAGTATTAGTGGCTAGTACTAAGGCCCTTTGATCAATTGTATTAAATCCATTATTAGCAAGGAGATTCAATAACCCCAAATTCTAGTTAGGAGTCGCATGCCTTAGAAATAATTGGTTCATATTTGAGAGCTGGTTAAGAGCAGGCACATTCTAGTTATTATTAAGAAAGACATTAAAGGTAGGTATATGTGGGTTGACATTTGGAAAAAATTAGGCTATCTATCTTTGATGTTTTACATAGTCATTAATGATCATAGCTTCAATATAAGCTAAAGCTAAGGTGTCCATTGGTCTTATAGCCCTCTTTATGAATACAGAGGTCATCAAATCAAGAGCATCTTTATATATTTCCAAGTCCAAGGCTTGACTAGGTTTATAAGGGTCAATGGTTTAATTGTACATCTTTTAGAACCTAATATTGAAAGTTATTTTAGGTTCATTAGCATCCCTTTTCAAGGTGGTGAATTTATTATACAAGACATAAGAGCTAATTATTTTGCCAAATTGGCCAATGAAAATGTTGTTGAATTCATCCCAGGTGATTATGCAATCATCAAGAAGGTTTAGAAACCACTCATATACAACATATTTGAATGTAAAATGGAATAACCTACATGTTACATCATCACGAGTTACATATTACAATCTTAATTCAGCCTTACATGATTTTACATGTTCTTTTGCTATTATAACACCACTAGGATTAAAAGGTGGCAAATACTTTATAGGATTACAAGGTCATGAACTGCACCTTGCACATTGATAGGAGAACTTCCCAACCAAGCCATACCTTGATGAAGTCTGAATGCAGGAGTAATTTACAATGGTAAATTTGGTAAAGACTTTAAATGTTTCCATCTACCTTTGTCTTTCCTAGCTCTCCTATGGACTTCCAACTCAAGTAGGGCTTATCTTATTTAAAAGTGTGATCTAGTTTGGATTCTTGGTAGTTCTAGATTGATAATTTTGGATCCTATTTAAGATACGATGTGTCAAACCAATCTTTACAAAGGATAAGACTTAGATCTGTACATTAAGCTAATTTTTCAAAGATATATGTAAAGAACACCCAAGGGCATTATATTTTAACTAAGTTACCTATAATATATGTCCAATTATGCAAATGTGGCCTATATTTATAACTCTAAGCCCAAATAAACTCAAACTTATAAAAGATATTCCAATCTTTGATCAAAACAAGCTATTCTAACCTCAAGTACTATAGATTCTTAGATCTTAAGCTATCTTTACTAGAATTAAGAATCTAACCTCAAAGATCTTTGATCTTTGTCTAAAGGAAGCAAAAATATGGGTCTAATACCACAAATATCAATGATCTTCATGCTTCTGAGCAAATAACTATGCAAAAGTGTTGGGATATGAATAACTGGAAGCACACAATTGATTACCAAATACAAGTAACTTAATATGCGGAATTAACCAGAATCAACAAGTAACTAGAATCCAAAAATAACACATGATATGAGAGACAATACACAACTTATATTAAAACTCTTTCAGCAGGAAATACAACAAAGAAGACTGCCATAGTTCTTCTTCCTTACACACCTCTAGGGCTCCCACACCTCTAGGGCATAAATAGTAGATCTTTCCTCAAAGCTCTCTCCCTTAGGTCCCAACACCCAACTCAAACACAGAGTTGGTGTTCACCTCCAGTGCTCCACGCACTCCACAAGAACTCAATGTACTTCAAGTAGATCTCCCCTGAACTGCAACAACTTGCAACCCAATCTGATCTCACTTATGGAAGGAACTTCCTTGCCTTCCTCTTTGCTCTTAGTACACACCTGTACTCTAAGTAGATCTCTCCTGATACTACTCCCTATTGTGTTGTTGTCCTCTCTGATCTTGCACACCTGTGAACCTTGACCTTGCACACACATACACCTGCATATCAATGATCTTACTTACCATGTAGATCTCTTATAGAAGCCATGCTCCCCTGATGACCAAGATCATACACTCCTGAAGAACCCTGCTGATTCTCTAATCCAGCACCCACCTTGGTACTGTGGCACTAGGAGGAACACACCATGCTCACCTCACACATAGAAGAAGCAAACTTTTCTCAACTCAAACTAGAACACCTTAAAATACAATCCATGAGTCTATTATATAGATCTCATCCAAACAATAATTAGACACCTAATTACAATAATTAGATCCACAGCTTTGAGTCTAAAATTAGCTCTTGACATGCAAACACTTGGTTCATTAGCTAACTGCCCATAACATACTCACAGTCAAACCACACAGGTGACTGACGTTAGTCCCTGTCTGCCTAGGGTCTGCCGACGTCGGCTGATCTCTGACCGACGTCGATTACTTCTGGTCTAATCCTGTCGATGTCAATTGGCCTAACCAATGCCGACATTTGAAATGCTCTGCAACCCTTCTGCAACCTCCTCCTCTATTTGAATTAGTGAAGCTTTTAGCTCCACAACCTAATAATCTCCCACTTGGAGATAAACAGTTGCACTGTACCTATACCTGTACCCCATCTAATCTATTTCCTAGATTGTATCCCTCTTCAAGCTCCCACTTGAAGACTAACCACCACACATCCCATGGTGCACCTCCTGTCATCCAAGTACCCTGCCACATCTGAACCTACAAACCCATGTAGTGAAGTCCTGACCCTGCATAGCATGAATCCCTACTGTTGGTCCCTCTCAAATACCTAAGAACTCACTTCTCCAAATTGGCTCCTAACTCTTTGACAGCTCCCACTGCTTGGGAAAACTCAGGTCTATACTAGACCTCATGTGATTTTAGACACTGAACTATCCAGCCCTTGGTGTGCTTTGATTCTGCATCTTGCATCTCGCCAACACCTGATTCACATCAGCTCCTACTGGAAACAAAATCAACCTGTGATCTCCATGTCTCCCATGCCGAAGAATTTTGCTGCTCCAAATTCTTCATAGCAAACCACTGAACTAATCTTACCCTTAGCTCAGCAAAACCTTGTATGTATAAACCCTGCTAGCTAGCATACTATCCACATATAGAAACAAAATGATGTCATGACTCATCATCCACTTGGTAAGACAAACACAATGGTTATACTGACATTGACTAAAGCCCTGCTTTGTCATCCACCTGGTACCACCTGTCAGTCCTATCCCACTGTCTTATAGCTCCCTCAAGACCATATGCCTGGCCTTCCATCTCACGTGTTCGTTCACTCTATTCTTCAACTAAGGTATCCATTCGTCTCTGTGCTTTCATACCTACTGGCAACCCTACCAAATCTCCTGCTTGGTTTTGCATTCTCTCCATGCCATGCTCCCACTGTTTCCTGGATCCTTCTTGCTCTGTAGTCAGCAACTAGTATAAAAAAGAGGAATAACAAATTTGAGGCTTACTTACATCTTTAGTCCTCTATATGGGTGTTTAAGACTCCGTAACAGCTTGCTGTCCACCCAAAATCCATTACAGTGACCGACCTCAGTCACCACATAGTCTGCATTTGATCGACATCAGTTCCTGTGCATGTCTTGACTACCAACCCTACTGACATCAATGTCCTCCTGCTATCGATGTCGATTTTCCTACTGATGTTGGTACCTATGTTTTCCTGTGAGTGATGAATTTTTATCCGTGAGCTCCTTTGAATCAAGTCCCATGTCCAAACTGCCCTCCTCAGAAGTATCCAGCCCCATCCACTGGTCTCTGTCTGCCATCTCCTCCAAGAACACCAAGGCTTTCCAGTTTTTAAGCCTATCAAATATATCTGTCTTCCGCTTAAGAACATGCATCTCCTTCTTGCTCATGTGACCAAGCCTATGAAGCCACATCTCCGCAACAAAAGAAGAATCAGTAATATAAACAAGTAGATAAAGAGTACCTATTTTCTTACCACCAGCTAATTCAAGTGCATCCGCTGTGAGAGTTCTTGTGCATCTCTCATCACCCAACCTTTTTGAAGAAATTAGCCATATCTCCAAACCTAGGACCTGCATGACCTCCTTCAACACCTATGTGTTGGCCGCCTATAATTTCAGCTTCACTTCCCCTTTGCCAATTCTTTGACAAGGCTCACCAGCTCCTCTACCTGGGGCTGCATGGAAAGAGGCAACCGAATCTATTATCCAAGATTCAAATTTATCCAAGAAACATACCAGAGCATCTTGTGCCACATCACCTGCAACATCTACTTCTTCAGTTCCTCCATGCTGATCTTCTACCAACCAATAATATTCTTTTACCTGCTCTTTCTTTCCATAGGACCATAAGTGACCATCTGTGCTTTTCAACTCCTCCATTCTTAGCTTACTTTGATCTACCATTGCTCTACTCCCACTCAATCAGAAACCCTGAGAGTGACCTGTAACCAAACACAAAACCACTTCCTATAACCTTAGCTCTGATACCACTTGTTGGGATATGAATAACTGGAAGCACACAATTGATTACCAAATACAAGCAACTTAATATGCGGAATTAACCAGAATCAACAAGTGACTAGAATCCAAAAATAACACATGATATGAAAGATAATACACAACTTGTATTAAAATTCTTTCAGAAGGAAATACAACAAAGAAGACTACCACAGTTCTTCTTCCTTACACACCTCTAGGGCATAAACAGTAAATCTTCCCTCAAAGCTCTCTCCCTTAGGTCCCAACACCCAACTCAAACACAGAGTTGGTGATCACCTCCAGTGCTCTACGCATACCACAAGTGCTCCACACACTCCACAAGTACTCAATGTACTTCAAGTAGATCTCCCCTGAACTGCAACAACCTGCAACCCAATCTGATCTCACTTATGGAAGGAACTTCCTTGCCTTCCTCTTTGCTCTGAGTACACACCTATACTCTAAGTAGATCTCTCCTGATACTGCTCCCTGTTGTGTTGCTATCCTCTCTGATCTTGCACACCTGCAAATCAATTTGGTTCTACACACCTGTGAACCTGGACCTTGCACACACATACACCTGCATATCAATGATCTTACTTACCATGTAGATCTCCTATAAAAGCCATGCTCACCTGATGACCAAGATCAGACACTCCTAAAGAACCCTGTTGGTTCTCCAATCCAGCACCCACCTTGGTACTGTGGCACTAGGAGGAACACACCATGCTCACCTCACACACAGAAGAAGCAAACTTTTCTCAACTCAAACTAGAACACCTTACAATACAATCCATGAGTCTATTATATAGATCTAATCCAAACAATAATTAGACACCTAATTATAATAATTAGATCTGTAGATTTGAGTCTAAAATTAGCTCTTGACATGCAAACACTTCGTTCATTAGCTAACTACCCGTAACATACTCGCATTCGAACCACATAGGTGATCGACGTCAATCCCTGTCTGCCTGGGGTCTGTCGACGTCAGCCAATCTCTGACTGATGTTGGTTGCTTCTGGTCTAATCCTACCGATGTCAATTGGTCTGACCAACCCTGGCGTCTGAGACGCTCTGCAACCCTTCTGCAACCTCCTCCTCTGTTTGCATTAGTGAAGCTTTTAGCTCCACAACCTAACAAAAAGTACAAAGATAACATCAACCTTTAGATAAAACTAATAAAGATTCATCAAATTCACCAAGGGCCCTCCTTTTAGCACCAAAAAAACTCATCTTGTTGATGAATCTATGTGTATAATAGGTGATCTTAGTGTTTAAATAACACTTTTCATTTTAAAATTCTGAAAATTCATAGCATGAGTAGCAACTTTTTGTAATCTAGTTACTTGTGGTGAAAGAGAGGTAGAGCAAATTAAACTGTTAAACAAATTTATATTGATTGGTGGTTGGGAGCCACTATAGTCCTTAATCTTTGTGAATTTTGAGGAATATATGTCAATATTAGTGAATTATGATCAAAGTTATAAAATACACACTAATCTAAATGAATATTTACAATGAGATCTAAACTAAAGTGATTTGATCAAAGAAAGAAGCAAAAGGAAGGGTAGGGTAGAAATAAAGTAAGTGATTGCTTATCTCTACCTTAAATACCATGACAAGTTTTCAATTTCAACTTAACATGCATTTAACTAATATATAATGTAAAGTAGCAAATGCTCAAATCACACCATATACTAGGTAAGTATCTGAGGAAAACATGAAAGAGTATAAGTATGAACTAACTTTGCTTTAAAGCTTTACTATTGCATTCAAATAACATTTTCACATCATAGTTTAAAGAAAATAAAATGAAGCAAAGTTTAAGAACATTCAACTAATCAAGCTTCAACACAAATTAACAACCCTGTATCAAAGGTGCACATTTAGAATTCATAAAAATGCCATTCAACTTCAAGACTTGGAACAAGAAATTGAGAGAGAAGCTATATAATAATTGATACAAACAAACTTGGACAAAATTTTCAATATTACTTTCTTATATTAATTTCTCAAAAATTATACAAGATTTAGCTCAAAACTCTCTCTCTTTACTAAATGGTAATACTACCTTTTATATAAAATTAAGATAATATATCAATTAGTCATAAGATTACACATGTACAAAGATAAGGACAATTTTCCTTCTTCATAGTTTTAGAATAAATTTCTCTTTCTAGAATGGAATGATATATAGGCAAATATGCTATAAAAATAGCATATGCCTTTACAAAAGAATATTCCATTTTCAAATATTATAATGCTTTACATAAAATGGAATATTAATTAGCTATTGGGCCCTAGGATGAAGGGCTCCCTTGTTGCTCTTAGAGAATATCCATATCTTTTTTATGTTTCTCATTGACAAGATCCAAATAAACAACTATATTTAATAGATAGACATCTTCTTGATCAACCAAGTCATCAAAATCCTATCATTTCTTACCATGGCCTCTTTGATGCTCCTAGCTTTAGCAATCTTCTCATCAACAGCCAAGATCATGCCCATGAGTCAAATGTTGGCACTCCCTAATTAGCCTTGAATTTTCATCCTCAATTCTTGCATTACCAAAGTGGATCTATACTTATATTCATCATCATCAATGATGCTTAGGGAGGTAGATTTTTTAGGGTTGACTAGTATGGTACCAAGGAGTTGATTGATTCTAGATATCAGCTCCTTGTCATCCCTCAAGAGTCTATCCAAGCTATTTGACCAAGCACTCAAAATTTTAATATTATCAATAAATATCCCTAATATTTCATTCAAGTGGGATAGGCTAATGGTTTTGAATCTAGGAATCTTACCCTCAATTAGTATGTTGATAATATCCCTTATTTTATCTTTTGCATTCTATCATTGGGCCACCAATCCTTTGGCTAATTCATTTTATTGGGTAATGCATCTTGCCTCAATTTCATTGAATTTAAGGAGTCAAACATGTCAAATAAATATTCCTCAAACATATTTATTATTTCCTCTAGGACTGATAAGATAACTTGTGTCTCTAGATTCTCCTTTTTTCTCTAGGTTCTCTATCTTTTGCTTCATGCCCTTAATGCTTGCTTTGAGTTGGGATAAATGAGAATCAACTAGTCCTTATATGTCTTCCTCATGAATAAGATGATCATCAAGCCTTTGACCTATAATAGGAGTTAAACCAACAAAAGGTTTAACTCTTTAAAAGGTGAAATCCTCATCTTTGACCATGGTTTTATTGGTGGTGACCCTTTCTAATCCTGATGTTTCTAGATTGAAATACATGTTGGTTGATGACTCTATGATCTTAGGAGGCTCAAGAGTCTCCACCAGTGTGTTGTTTAAGGTTCCTAAAGTGTCCATTTATGTGCCACTTGATCCTAATTATCAACTATTCTTCTCTCTTCCTCTTCTTTCATCAAAGCCAATATCCATGGCTTGACTTCATCATGAACATCAATGTGGATTGTTTGGGTCAAGGCCCAAGAATGGGATAAAGTGGGAATCTCTTGTATCTTCCCATAAATGAACCATTCATGGATAATTGGTCTATGAATGGGGTATTCATCTTTGAACAAGTTTACCTCACTCATAAGGTGGGTGAAGGTCAACTTGGGCTTCTTTCTCCCAACTAGGAGCAATGCCAACTCAGTTTTCCTTTTGTGTGGGGGTGATATTGGAACCAAGTCCAAATCAACTTCTTTCCCTCTATCCTATTCTTTTCCCTTAGCCTAGGCTTAGGGTTCCTTAGTTTGTTCATCTTCATCCTCTAACCCATATGCCTTAGTAATAACCTTAAGTGAATCCTCCACTATCTCATCAAGTTTTAATGCAATCATATAAATATACTCTATTAGAGACTCTGGTATTTTAGGTGGGGTTAAATATGATCCCTCCCCAAGTATCTCTTTTAATTTCTATTTACCAATCCCTTATGTCACTTGATATTGGGGTTGTTTTAGTGGTTGCTTAGAAGGGGACCTAGAAGAGGGTCTAGGTAATAAGTGATTCTACAAAGGCCCCATTTTCCAAATATCACTCAATGGCTTGCCATCTCCCCCAACTAACCTGGGCTCTAGCTTAATGTTATGCCTATTCAACCTAGATAATACCTATAGGAAACTAGAGGCCTTGATGTATAGTGGGTCATGAACCCTAAGCTAATGTTCATATGATTTTTTTATGGTCTTGGACTTCAGATTCTTGGTGACCCTCTCATTAGGGTCCCATTTCCTCAATTCATCTTTTTGTAGGGTGAATGAGTCCCTGTATCTAGAAATAACATTCACATGCTCCCAATTATGTAATATAGCTATGTTGATTATCAAAGGAAAGGGATGGGGGGTGTTTTCCTTTTCTCTTTGCAAAATCTATCTATACCTTGAAGAAGTTGGTATGCAATTTCTTGCTCTGCTAGTTTGGTAGGCACATAGATGGGTAACTTGTATAGATGTTTAAAATTCCCTTTAATCCTTATTACTATACAATATGGGTAGAACCATATATCCCCTATCAACTCCACATATTTATTAACCAATGGGATGAACTTGATCATGGGGATTCTTGTGATGGATTCCACTAGAATAGGATAAACACAATCACAAATAAACTACATGTTGTGTCTATATTTGAATATGTGAAGCTTGGAATAATGATGGGAGATAGTAGGTCTCCCATCAGATGACCAATACTTATTTTTTGGGATCTTGATGGTGTCCAAGAGGGCATTAATAAGATATGACATCATGTCGAAGTGGTTGCTAGTTTTCTTTTTGATGACTATGAACTATGATTTCAAATGGATATTAATCATCTCACCCAATAGGGGAGTGATTCCCTTCTCTACCATGAAGTAACCATAGGGAACCCATACTTTATCAACATGTGTGTTAGAGGATTCCCTAGATGACCTATTCAATAAGTTCATAATTATCCTAATCCACTTCCTAAATTAGACAATTGGTATTTTCCCTGTGGAGTCCTGGATCACTTGGTTCTTAGTAAGCAACCATGGGATAAGGATTGTGTTTAAGTTATGATCTCTAGTCCACTTTTTAATGGTGGGTGTTTTTATCTAGGGCTTACATAGTTTATATTAGCTCTCAAAAGTAAGAGGGTAAATGTATGCTATTTTCTTAAAATTATGATCATGCATAATCCAAGCTTTCTCAATTTTAAAATCCTTGAAAAGAAGAGCAAGGACATCGATGCAATGTAATACATTAGGCTTGGTGGTAGCATAGTGGAGGCTAGTCATCTGGATAGAGACTAGGTCATGGTATCTCTATAAGATGGTTGTATTTTTATGTTCTTCCCTCATAAGATCTTACATCTCTTAGATGGTCCAAAAGAGTTCAGACCAGTTCATATTCCCATTGTTTAAAGCTATAATATCTAGGTTTGTGTCCTTAAAGATTCTTACCTCATTGTTTGAGGTCAAGTACAACTTAGTTTCATCCCTGTGTTTTTTCTATAAGCTACCATGATTGTGGAAGTTTCAATTTATTACTAATGAATTGCAAGTATCCTTTTGATTAATTATCTATTAGTCAGATTGTAAGTGAAATCTTTTTATTTTGATTATGATTAATCTAAGTTTGAGTAAGGGCTTTTATGGATGCTAGGGATTTTCTAAAGCTTTAATGGAAATGGCAATTTAGACTTAGGTTCATTCATGTCTTAGATTTGATTGAGACCTAGGCCTTTATACCTTTGCCTTTTTGAGCATATAGAATCTTTAATTTTGTCCTTTTGTGTTTGTGTAGCACCCATGTGGCATCCATTTGAACAATTTCACAACATTTTTTATAAATTCCTTGAGGGACTAGCTATTGTCTTTTAAACATCCAACTTTTCTTTCATGCCATTAAATCCTTGTTTATAGATCAATGCAAACCACTGATCATGATCATAGGGCTTAAGAGTCATTGGCTACTTTATATTAGGCTCTAAGGTTGTGCCATTTGGTACCTTTTTAGGCCTTCTAGGCTCTAAATTTTTTGTAATGAACATGTGATTTCCACATGTTAATCATATAGACCCTTTGGGTCATGTTAAATAGTCTATGATAGCTACGTTATATTTAATCATCTCTCACAAGTGTGGATTTTTTATCATAATATAAATGAATGTATGACATTGGTCTGATGGATCAAATGCCTTAGACTCATCATGTCTTTTTTTCCATTTGGTCAATCTTCACGATGAAGTGAGAGTCATGGATCCTGCAAGGGGTGAGAACTTTAATTAACATCATGATATAGGAAGGGACTTAGGCTTAAATACTTTAGGCTAAGGTTTATCTCATGTTTAATAAACATGGCATAAACTTTAGGCTAAAATATTTATGCTAAGTTCTTATAATACACCTAAAGGGACAAAAAAATATAAGGACTAAATGCTAGGTTTTGACCTAGGGTTTCATCATATTAATATACATGATAAAACCTTAGGTTAAAAGCATTTAAGCTAAGGTTTATGTCACATGGACCTTTTTTAAAATAAAATTTAATATAATTCTCTAGCTTTAAACCTTAGGAAATAGAGTTAGACTAAGTCCATGTCTTCATATATTTATACCACAAGATCATTTATTATTTGAAGTTCAAAGATCCTAAGTGTTTAAACATATTTTGAGGGGTCCCATTGATTTACAATATAAGCCATAAGATTTTAGAAACATTTTGAAGGATATCCTTATATCTAAGTAAAATAATTAACAAGCTTAAATTTGCTGATCTTGTAGACATCAATGATGGCCTCACAAACATCAAATGATGGTCATGATAATGTCAAATTTAAGTTAATAGATCATTAGGTTCGATGGGATTAAAGTTGATGATCTTGTGGACGTCAATGAAAACCTCATGGATGTCAAATTATGGTCATGAAAATGACAATTTTAAGTTCATGAAGTCCTTTTGGTCCATAAATCTTGGATTTGATATGCTTTGTTAGATCATTTTGTCTCAATCAAGTGCATACCATTGATTAAGATCTGAGTAGATGCACACCATTGGTTCCTACAATGATAAAGGATATTAAGTTAACTAGGGACCATGTTATAAAAATTAAGCTAAGACAAAATCCTATGTTTATAAGCATAATGAAATAATCCCCTTCGAATATTATGGTCATAACTTAAGGTTTTAGCCTAAGGTTCCATTATATTAATAAATACAATGAACCTTAAAATAAAAACTTAGGTTAAGCCCAGATTTTAATATACAAGACCCTTTGTTTTTGAGCTCTAATATAGGAGTGCCATGTGGTGGATCTATGGGGTTCCCTAATCTTTTGACTTTTAATCACCATGTTGACTTCGTTGGATCTACTCTATGTGAGTAACTATGGATCATTGATTAAGATCCAGATGCTTGCACTTGATTGGCTCTTTTCATATATATTAAAATTGTAGCATAAGTTTTATCCTAAGGTTTCATTATATTAATAAATATAATGAGTCCTTAGGGTAAAACTTAGGCTATGTTTATGATGATCTCATTCCATTTGATCCTCAATCCCGATTAAACATAGATCATTGATTACTATCTAAGGGCTCACATGGGATTGCTCTGATGGATTGAGGCTTTATGTTCTTCTAGTTTTCTACACTCCATCAGATCTTTCTTCATGATGAAGTGAGGACTGTCAGATCTGAAAATAAGTGAAGGGCTTAAGTTAGGATGTGGGTTAATATAGGGACTTAGGCTAAAATTTTAAGACTAAGGTCTTTTTTTTGTTGGTAAATATGAATGGGGCCTTAGAGTTAAGTCTTTAGGCTAAGCATATGACAAAAGGGGTCATGCTAAGATAAAATACCCTAGAAACATGAACATTAAACCAAGTTAATAACATAGGGAAAGAAAAGGGTGAAGTAAAAGGGGACCAAACATGATTTTTAGGCTAAGTTTTGGTTGTGATAAAAAACATGACTAAACCTTAGCATAAAAATTAGGCTTAAGTCCAAATCTATTTCAAAATGTTCCCACCAAAATTATTCCTGCCAAGATTGAATCCAAATAAAAGGTCTAATTTAGGGTTTAACAAAGGAGGGTTTTAAGACATTATTCCAACTATGAGATCTTATAGACCAAAGGCTAGTAGAAGCCTAAATAGGGCTAATATGTGAAAAACTTGAATATGGATAGGACCATGAACCTCCTAGTATGATCCATAAGAAAATCCATGAAACCTAAAACTTAAGACGTGAAAGTCAATTTTTAGTAACATTAGGCAAGGTTAAATAAAAACCATGAAAAAATTGGCTAATTTTATCAAGTGTCGATGATTTTCATATTCTAGTAAAGAGCAGGATATTAGGCTTTCAGTGCTAAGGTTCAAAATAATCACAAGGGTCCCTATTTTTTAGAAATAAAGGTATGTTAACCTTAATAGGATCCTTATTGTTAGATATTAACCCTTTGATCTATATCACACCATTGATATTTATTGACACAAATGAGTTTGAACCATTTATCTACCTTTGACTTGTCAATCTAAGTTGGTACCACTTGGTAGCCTTGCATTTGCATTCAAGATTCATTGTCAGTTTGTCATCTCCATGCTTATGCCACATGTCAATCATGTGTTGATTTCAAGATCTAATTACTAGTTTTTAGCCCCATGCACTTACACAACATGGTGGTCTCTTGAGCTCCTTGAATTTTTGAATAATTGTGCACCATTAGATCAAGATGTATGATGTAATGTAGACTATCAAATCTGCTAGAAGTTACTATTTGAAATCTAGCAGCTACTTAACAAGCTTAAATTTGACATCCATACTCCCATTAAATGATTTTTGCATGATCATAATTGAATTTAATATAATCATCAAATTTAAGCTCATAAAGGATTATTTTGCTCAATATTTATTTTGACATTTTCATAAATGTCTTATTTTACTGGTTCAACTTTAAAACTTCATAACTTGAGCCAAAAGGCTTGCACAGACTTGAAAATTTAAGAGTATGTTCTTATAATAAATAAATACATTACATTAAAATCCTTTGTCTCATGAGGGATTCTTGAGTGAAGATAAAAAATGTACAAATAAGCTGGTTCATTCACTTTTGGATGATGTTCAGGATGGTCTAGTTCCTTAGACTCAACAAGTTGAACTTTGAGGGCTTATATCTTGACATAAAAGACTCATCAAGATATGAAAATTTTAGAGCATGATATTATCACTAAGGGCATTGACCGTGCATGGTATAATGGTCATATGAGGCTTTCTAAGCATATTTATAAATTACACAAGTAAGCTATTCTATTTTTGTTTCCATGTGACATCCTAATGATGGTATGGTTATTAAATTGGAATAACTCGTCTTTTGATCATTTCTTCAAGGTTCTAATGATTATCTAAGGCTTGTGTAATTTGGTCCATGCCCCTACATGCTCATGAGCACCATGAGATCTTGTTAGGATCCCTCTATTTACATTATTGGACCCATTTATAAACCATTAAATTTTCTACTTCATTAGGACCCTACTAGGCTTCTTCCTCCAACTACAAGCAAATCTTGATATGAGACCCAAAATGGCCAACCATAGTACATGGAACATGAAAAAACTCAAGAAAGGATAATAAAGGTATGGATATAATACAAAACTAGGTATTCACATTGACTATAGTGTATGCAAAATGTATCGATTCTATCTCATGAACTTTAGAAAGACTAATAATCATAGCTTAGATCATTGAGCTAGTGAATTGTACCTTGAAATGATTACTTGGATGTTTCTCTATTTCTAACTAGATGTCTATAGCCATGATGGAGTTATATCTAATCCTATTCAAGTCCTTGATCTATTACCATTTGGGTGTCCATAGCCCTAGTAGAGGTTGCCTAAATCACCCATAAATTGATTTTTTGCATAATATATTTTCTTGTCTTCTCTTCTTTTTATTTATTTTTAATATATCAATTCTGAGTTGGGGACCACCATGGAAATTTAGAGGTAATATTTTATATATTATCACCCTAGATCTTAGTCATGATCATTTCATTTAAGCAAACCCAAAAATAATTCAAGTGTGTTTTTGTGTGAGATTTTGAGAGAATATATTATAAATAAAAATGGTTTACCCAAACTCACCAAAACATGAATATTATCGAAACACATGAAATAATCCAAACCTTTGAAAATAAACTCATAAACATAATCATGTATCATAAAATACCTAGAGTACTCAAACAAAAAAAACTATTGACACTGCTTATAAAAAACCCTTCCTCTTTTATGATAATAAAGTAACACAAGATTCATAATAAGAAAACTCATGAGAGAGGAAAATCTCGAGGATGAAATAACTTTAAAATAAAAAAATATCAACCTAAACTAAAATAATAAACCAAAACATAACACAAAATCCAATAAAAGTAAATAAACTATGTACAATTCCTCATTGGGCCATCTCATATATGTAAGTATGTTATCCTTTTATCTCATGTAATTTATCTACAAGAATCTTATCCAGGATTTTCTCAATTAGATCTACCAAAATTGTAACCATAAATTTAGTCATATCATTATTATTTATTGGACCATTTCCTTAGTTTTATTTGACTAAATACTAGTCGTGTGCCTAAAATCAAAAAAAAATCCAATGAGCTAGCATGTAAACATATCATGTAAATTGTGACCTTGTGCACTCACCCAAAACATGCAACCAAGACCGGTTCTTGTCAATTCTATCATGCAGTGGTGGATAAACTTAGCTCTCTATCTACACTTAGGCAATTGGGTTGTTTACATTTAGTTCTCATCAATACAAACATCATATTATTGTTAACCATGTTATTAATTCCATACATTTAACATACTTATAATTAGCACCATAGAAAAAAATTGGCACATATTTTATAATTTGTAGATAAAAATAGTGATTCCATTGATTTCATTTGAAAATTACATCCAATCATAAACCATAGCTTACTAATGAATAATCAAAGATTAAAAATATAATTTAAAAACATTTTTTCTCTAGTATTATCTCTTCATCTCTTTTATAAACAAAACTAAGGGTTATTTATACATAACCCAACCCCTCCTAAGGTTACATTATTGATACAATAGTGATGACTAGCCAATGAATGTTTTAAAAAAAGTAGTTGTGGGAAACCTTTAAAATATTTTATTTTTGACTCAATCCTAAAAACCCCTAAATACTCTCTACCTTTATATATATATATATATATATATATATATATATATATATATATATATATATATATATATATATATATATATATATATATATATATATGATTGTGATCCCATTCTCTCATGAACCAATTCTAAGTTCACTCTTGACTAGTCTTATTAATGCTTTTGTGAGCTACTTCATAACCGTCTCTACTTCTAGTGCCCTTGTCCAAGTCTTGCATCTTTTGTTTCTCCTTTTTTTATGTATCCTTGTCTCTCACAACTCATTATTCCATACCAAGGTCCTCCATGCCTTTCTCTTTAAAGATAAGGTCTTCCATGTCATTCTCACACCCTTGCTCTTCCATGCTATGGATCCAAAATCATTAGAACATATAAATACAAAATTTGGGGTCCAAAATCACCCCACACTAAACTAATAGTCTATCTCAAACTATGTTTAATATTCCTTAGATAAAAAAAAATTAGGTCCTACTTACTGCAATTGGCATTTGATCTCCTCCCATTGGTTGAGTACAATCTAAAGATTAGAAGTAATCACTTATACATCACCATGTAATCACCTCATTTACCTTAGATTTTTTAATAAATCATTTTCTTGAGTCATTAAAATTTCAATATTATAAGTTGCAACCTTGTGTGCATCCTCAAGCAACTTGACTTCCACCAAAACTTGCCCTTGAAGATCTAAAAAACTAGAATTATGGTTTTAGCGATGGGTGTTTATTTATTTATATAATTCTTCCATGTCCTAGAATACCTTGGTAAATTAGGATATATATTTGATATTTATTGCATCCTTAACCAAATTTTGACATTGTCACTCCTTGGGTCGAATTTGTGCTTCCAAAAAAATGGTTGCACTAAGTTTATGAAAAACCCCATCAATGATGGGAATAGTGGCACCTAATTTGGTCAAGAATATTTTGTAGATGTTTATGGATTTCCATGACTTATTTTCCCCCCCACATCTATTCCTATTGGGGGTTCACTTGGTTCTTATATTTCTTGAGTATAAGATCAACTATTATCTCCAATTTGTATATGGCTTCGTCAATGAGAGGAATCCCATCAACAAGCATTGTCTCACTCTTAAAGATCATATGACAAAGGGATAATATCCTTGGTTAAAATGCCTTAGTTGTATTGTGTTGGTGCTTGAGTGCATAATTGCTATGGAGAATATTTTACCTAATGACCTCTATGGATAATTTTATTAGGTTCAAACTTGTTTGAGCTATACAAAATTTAAGGGGATCTACCTAAACAACTCTAAAATATCTATAGGCTTGATCCATAAAAACTAGATTTACCCTTATAGGTAAATCACATAGTTTTTCAAATGGATACTGAAACTCTCAATTCATAGTTAAAATAGAAATGGTTGTAGAATTCTCATTTTACCAATTAAATACAATAGGAAATGGATTTTTAAAAATATATCAATTTCCAAAATTTATTTAAAAGAAATTAACTTTTTCTAATTAGAATTCAAATCTGAAAATTTCTAAATAGGAGTGAATTGGTAAACTCATATAAATCTATTGTTCATTAAAAATAATCCATCAATATTTTATCTCTATAAAATAATCATTATTTTACAAAAATAAATTAAAATTGATCTAAAAATCCAAGCTTATAAACACTTTTATAGTCTGCTTAGATTGGATGAAAACTAAATATTAATTTCCAATTTCCCTTGAAGTAAATCCAAAATTACTTTATAATCATTTCATAATTTAATTAAATAAATTTAAAGAATTTCAAATCATAGAGAATAAATTGAAAAATGACACAGAAGATTTATTTACCGGTTTCACCAAATGGCTACATCCTCGGGTCCACTCTATGAGTGTTCTGATCTATTAAAAACTCTTTGAGAATAATTACAAAACCTCTTTGAGTAAAATAGAATTCTTACTACCAGATAATCTATCTATGAAACAAATAAAAATAAACCTCTTTAATTACTCAATGTTCTTGCTACATCTAAAATCTAGATATATCTCTGTCTAAAAAATTCCTTTGTGCAAAATTCCCTGCTGCCTCTATCAAAATCCTATTTTTTTCCTCTATAAAATAACCCATAGTTATATCTATATTCTCAAAAATAATGTTGGCTGGGCAATAACAAATTTCCCTAAGTAATAACAATTTCTCTAAATTGAGATTTTTCTTGTTTCGATAGCATGGCATTGGCTCTCTGGGATTTCTTGCTACATGTATTTGGTTTTATTCTATAACTCATCAAAACCAAAAATCCAAAAATGGAATTCCACCTCATTGGCATATAGCTAATCATGGATAATAGCATAGAATTAGTGCCAAAATTGATCCACGCTATCATAAATAGCAAATAATTAAACTTTCTCACATAATATGTTGAATAATCTTTGCCATCTATAAACCCTTTGCTGTCAATGTTTCTGCATACAACATTTATCAATAATCTGTCAGGGGATCTATAGCTCTACCAATTAGAGCACAATTGATTACTTTCTTATATGCAATTAAACACGAAATTATACCAGAATGATAAAGTAGCTAGAAACTTGAGACAACAAAGAATTTGAGAGACAATACACACTCTTGTATTAAATACTACTAGAAGAAAATACAATAAGGAAGATGCCACTTCTTCCTCCACCTCAAAGGCTTGCCACACCTCAAGACCTTCTTCCCTCTCTCTCTTGCTCAACACAACAACTCTAAAGCCTGAGTTTCTATCCCTCCTTGAATGCTTCAGCTGATCTCCTTGACCTTACACCTGTAGATCTCCTTGACCTTGCTAGCTTCAATGCCTTTACTTGCCTTAGAATTAATTTACAATACATGCCTTATGGGTCTATAAATAAAATCCCATGCTTACAAAAAATAGAAGTCTAACAACTAAAATTAGACACACAGCCTGCGACTTAAATTAGCCCCTTAGCATGCAAACACTCGGTTCAACTAACTGACTGTTCGTCAACAGCAGTTCCGAAAATACATAGGCGACCGACGCCGGTCCCTGCTGGTCTGGTGCTGCCGACTTCCTGCCGTCACCGGTCTCCTTCTCCACTGCACTTGACCGACGTCGGTCATACTACCGACGTCGGTGGCTCTGGTTCTTCAGCATCCTTCCTTCTAGTGTCTGTAAATAGTTGAAGCTTTTAGCTCCACACCATAACAATCTCCCACTTGGAGATAAATAGCTGTAACTTGTACCTATACCTGTACACCATCTATTTTGTTCCTTAGGCTCTGTATCCCTCTTCAACGTCACTCTTGAAGACCAACCACCATGCAAACCTGTGATGTAATCCCTGTATCTTATGCCACAAGAATTTTGCTGCTCCCAAATTCTCCATGACATACTTCTAAACCAACTTTACCCTTAGCTCAGAAAACTCCCTGTATATGAAACCCTGCAACAAGTAACACAATACAGTAATAGGATAATGTAGCTAATATTATCCAACCTGGTAAAGATAAAATACAATGGTCAAACCTCCATTGTTCTGCAGCATAATCAAGACCATATACCATAGCCTTCTATCTCATGTGTCCATCCACTCTCTTCTCTAAAATGGGAATCCATCCCTCTATCCAGTGCTTTCTTCCAGCTGACAACACTACCAACAAATACCTGTTTGGTTCTCCAAGGACTCACACTCCTCATCCATGCCAAGCTCCCACTGTTTCTGGATTCTACCTGCATTGCTTCTTCCATCTTCCTAGTTCGTGACTATCAGTAAGCAATATAAAGAAGGTGAACAACGAATATGAGGTTTGCATACCTTTCCTGACCTCCACATGGGTGTTTGAGACTTAGTAATTCACCCAGCATCCGTTCCAGTGACCAATCTAGGCCATCTCCCAGTTTGCTCCTGATCGATGTCGGTTCCCTGCACTAATCCTGACTACCGACGTCATTTCCCTGGCCGACGCCGGTGTCCCTCCTACCGACGTCGGTCCTTATGACCGACGTCAAACTTATCCTGTCTGACCTACCGACCCTGCTGGTCTGCACATGACTGATGTCAGTATCTGGATGACTGACATCGGTGCCAAGCTACCGACATCGGTGTCTGTGTGTTCCTGTAAGTGATGAAATTTTCATCTGCGAGCTCTTCTTGGATCAAACCTCTATCCATGCTGCCCTGCTCAGACTTATTCAGCCCCTGTGACTGATCTCTATCCTTCATCTCCTCCAAAAACACCAAGGCTTCTTTGTTCCTATCAAAGGCATCAAATTTCCTCTTTCTGCAATGAACTGTATCTGTGCACATACCTTTTGAATCAAGAACTTCCATTCCCTTCCTATTCTTGTGACCAAGCCTATTAGGCCACATCTTCGAATCTACACCAGAAGTGGAATCAGTAATACAAGTAGACAGATAAAGAGTATCTACTTTCTTACCTCTTGCTAGAACAAGTGCTCCCTTGGTAACCTTCCAAGAATCTGCTGTGAGGGTTATTGTGCATCCCTCATCTCCCAACCTTCCTACAGAAATCAGACTCTGCTTCAGAATTGGAACATGCATGACCTCTTTCAACACCCACGTGTTGTCAATCTGCAATCTCAGCTGCACTTTCCCTTTGCTAACTATCTGACAAGGCGTACCATCCCCTAAATAAAGAACTCCAAAGTCTCCCTGTTCATACTCGTAGAACAAATCTCTGTTTGGGGATGCATGAAAAGATGAACTAGAATCTAAAATCCATGATCCTACCTGACTATCTGAAGAAAGTATGAGAGCATCCTGCATCACAATATTTGCATCCTTTGCTTCTCCCATACCTGCATGTTGATTCTCTTTATCTCTCAACCAACACTCCTTCTTTGTATGTCCTTTCTTTCCACAAAACTAGCAGGTAATACCTTTGGACTCAGATCTCCTTCCCAACCTTGATTTCCTTTGCTCAACCTTCTCCCTTTGCCTTTCCCTGCTTTCTGCACTTAGAGCATTCCCTGATGATTCACCTGTGCTTCTCCTACGTATTTATTCATTCAAGATCACACTCACAACATCATCAACTTTTAAGATTTTAAAAGCAGATGCAGAATTACTTACTGCCATAACCATACCGTCCCAACTTTCAGGCAAAGAACATAAAATCAAGAGAGCCTTTACCTCATCATCAAAAATAATATTGACTGAAGCTAATTGGTTTACTAAACCATGGAAATCACTGAGATGAGTATGTACCGATCCACCTTCCTGCATTTGCAAAGTAAATAGTTGCTTCATAAGATATACCTTATTAGAAGCAGAGGGCTTTTTGTATAAATTCGCCAAGGACTTTATCAACTCTTCCATTGTCTTACACTGTGATAAGCTGGAAATCACAGATGATGTAAGGCTCAACCTTATGGAACCTAGAGCCTTCTGATCAAGAACGTTCCATTCTTCATCCTTCACATCTGTGGGCTTGCATGCAACCCCACCCAACGGTAAGTATAGATCCTTCTGATACAGATAGTCCTTAATCTGCATCCTCCAGTGTTGATAATTCTTTCCGTTAAACTTCTCCATTCGTAGCTTACTTTCTCTTGCCATTGCTGAACTCCCACTCAATCAGAAGACCCTGTGAATGACCTGTAATCAAAAAATAATACCCTGCTTCTTGCAAACCGTAGCTCTGATACCACTTGTCAGGGGATCTATAGCTCTACCAATTAGAGCACAATTGATTACTTTCTTATATGCAATTAAACATGGAATTATACCAGAATGATAAAGTAGCTAGAAACTTGAGACAGCAAAGAATTTGAGAGATAATACACACTCTTGTATTAAATACTACTAGAAGAAAATACAATAAGGAAGATGCCACTTCTTCCTCCACCTCAAAGGCTTGCCACACCTCAAGACCTTCTTCCCTCTCTCTCTTGCTCAACACAACAACTCTAAAGCCTGAGTTGCTATCCCTCCTTGAATGCTTCAGCTGATCTCCTTGACCTTACACCTGTAGATCTCCTTGACCTTGCTAGCTTCAATGCCTTTACTTGCCTTAGAATTAATTTACAATACATGCCTTATGGGTCTATAAATAAGATCCCATGCTTACAAAAAATAGAAGTCTAACAACTAAAATTAGACACACAGTCCGCAACTTAAATTAGCCCCTTAGCATGCAAACACTCGGTTCAACTAACTGACTGTTCGTCAACAGCAGTTCCAAAAATACACAGGCGACTGACACTGGTCCCTACTGGTCTGGTGCTGCCGATGTCAGTCGACTTCCTGCCGTCGTCGGTCTCCTTCTCCACTACACTTGACCGACGTCGGTCATACTGCCGATGCCGGTGGCTCTGGTTCTTCAGCATCCTTTCTTCTAGTGTCTGCAAACAGTTGAAGCTTTTAGCTCCACACCACAACATGATCTTTGAAAAACTTTAAAGAATTAAATTCCCACATATTTTCCAATGTAATAATAATAATAATAATAATAATAATATTAATAATAATAATAATAATAATAATAATTCCCTCTTGAATGTAGAAATAATTCTTTCAAAAGATTCCATGCCAAGATTAAATGTATGCCAATACTCCTTAAGCCAAGATCAAGATTGACAATCCAAGATCAATATTTTCACTTTCTTAGTCGATAAAGATTATCATGCAATAAACTTGTCCAAATCAAATACCACATTATATTTGAATAATCTTAGAGTTAAAGACTTGGGATAATATTTTAACAAAAGATTAATATGCATGTAAATCTCCACCAAAATAAAAACATAATCTCCCCACTAAAATAAATTAAGAACCAAATATCTTTCCACCAACCATATGATTCTTTGTAAGTGAGGTAAATAAAGTGGAGTTTAACTCATGAGATTAAAGAATTAAAATATTTCCATGACTTTCTTTAACAAACCTCAAAGAAGTCAACCCCACATTTATTTGGTGGAATAAAGACTTGGATTTAAAAGAAAACATGCAACCATGCTTATCTTAAATAACCCATGATTAAACTACCACATCAATTCTTGAAAAGAATCTTTGTCTTTTTTGATATTTTAAGAGTGTTAGGATTCTTGATTTATGTGATAATGAATTCAAAATATATCCCATGACTATTTTAAATAACTATCCATGTGGGAGTGAGAATAGTATATTTTTGAGAATAAAATATCCAATGGTAGAGTAAAAACCATTAAATAGAATATTTAATTAATTAAATATATCCCATGGTAAAATAAAAAAATACCATTAAATAAGATATTAATTAATTAAATATATATCCCATGGTAAAATAAAAAATACCATTAAATAGGATATTAATTAATTATCTTGAACCATATGAAGAGTGAAAATCCTTCAGATCAAGGCTTAAATTTTTGATGGCTTTAGTAAGCTAAAATTAACCTTCATCATTGTATATGTCCATAGCAGAAGATAGTTCACACTAAGTTTGAATGATGGATTCATTTTTAGGGAAATAATCCTGCATATAAATTTGATCATCTAGGATTCCTTATTAGAATAGGGAATGAGCAGGAAGGTCATAATTACCCTCATTTGTGTTAGGTTGTGGAGCTAAAAGTTTCACCAGGATGCAAACAAGAGAAGTTATGGAGGTTGTAGGAAGTGTTGCGAAGTGTCACAGACACCGGCGTCGGTCTGGACAACCGACGACGGTAGGAGGGAGATAGGAAGGCAACCGACGTCGGTCATGGATCGGCTGACGTCGGCACCCCCAGATAGCCAGGGACCGACGTCGGTCACCTGTGGTTCAAGCTGCAAGTATGTTATGGGCAGTTGGTTGACGAACCAAGTGTTTGCATGTTTAGAGCTATTCTTAGACTAAGAGCTGTAGATTTAATTATTGTATTATTGTCTAATTATTGTTTGGATGAGATCTATATATGGACTCATGATTGTATTGTAAAAGTGTGCTAGAAAGCCATAGAGCTTTTAGAGAGAGCTAGTGTAGCTCCTCCTAGTTCCAAGGGGTGCTGAGTGTGTATGATCAGGGAGAGTTGCAAGGTCTGCAAGGTCAAGGAGCTGATCCATTAGAGTACTGGTTGAAGAATCATAAGGACTTGGTGAGGCAAGGACAAGGGTTCTTTAGGGGTGTAGAGATGTCTACATGGTGAGTAAGGTCTTGTGATTTGCAGGTAGCAGCAGAGAGCAGGAGATCTACTTGGAGTACGGTTGTGTACTTGGTGAACTGGCAATGTGTTACTGACTGGTTGGAGAGGTGAACATCAATTCTGTATTGGAGTTGATTGTTGGGACCGAGAGAGAGAGGGAAGAAGATCTTGAGGTGTGGCAAACCTTTGAGGTGGAGGAAGAAGTGGCATCTTCCTTATTGTATATTCTTCTATGTATATAATACAATTGTGTATTGTCTCTTAATACCTGTGTTGTTTCATATTTCTAGTTACTTATTGATTCTGGTATAATTCCGTGTTTAGTTGCTAATACAAGAAGTAATCACATGTGTTCTAATTGGTAGAGCAAGATCCTGACTCAAGGGGGATAGGAGCATGTTTGTTGTTCTGGGGTTTCCCTGACACGTGGTATCAGAGCTTCAGGTTGGGTTACTAACAGGTGGTTTCAGATCTGGTAGTGTTTGTTGATTACAGGTTGCTCACAGGGGTTTCTGATTGAGTGGGAGTATAGCAATGGTAGAAGGAAGTAAGCTACGAATGGAGAAACTGAATAGCACGAATGGTCTAATTGATGGAAAGAAAGAGCAGAGAAAAAGAAATTGTTGGTTGGTAGCAGATCAGCATGAAGGAACTGAAGATGCAGATGTTGCAGGTGTTGTTGCATAGGATGCTTTGGGAGGTTTCTTGGATGAAGTTGAATTTTGGATAACAGATTATGTTGCCTCTTTCCATGCAGCCCCAGGTTTAGGAGCTGGAGAGCCTTGTCAGATTATTGACAAAGGGGAAGTGAAGCTGAAATTGCAGATGGACGACACACAGTGGTTGAAGGATGTCATGCAGGTACCAGTCTTGAAGATGGGTCTAATTTCTTCAAGAAATTTGGGTGATGGGAGATATATTGTAACTCTCACAGTGGATACACTTGAATTAGATGGTGGTAAGAAAGTAGGTGTCCTTTATCTATCTACTTATATTATTGATTCACCTTCTGTTACAGAGATGTGGCTTTGTAGGGTTGGTTACATATGTAGAAGGAGAATGCAGGTTCTAAAGCAGAAGACAAATGTTTTTGACAAGCTAAAGAACTGGAAAGCCTTGGTGTTCATGGAGGAGATGACGGACAGAGATCAGGTGAGAGAACTGATTTATTCTGAGCAGAGCAAGGTTGATTTGATTAGGACTTTGATCCATGGAGAGCTCGCGGGTAAAAAGTTGTCACTTACAGACGGACACAGGTACCGGCATCGGTCACACAGTAATCGACATCGACAATAGGAAGACCGATGTCAGCCATGATGGAACCGACGTCGGCAGAAAGGACACCAGCGTCGCCCAGGGAGACGATGTCGGCAGTCAAGGTCAGTGCAGGGAACCGATATCGGTCGGGAGCAGACTAGGAGATGGCCGAGATCGGTCACTGGAATGGATATTGGGCGGACAGCAAGTCTCAAATGCTCATGTGGAGGTCAGAAAGGGTAAGTGAACCTCATATTCATTGTTCACCTTCTTTATATTGCTTACTGATGGTCAAGAACCAGGAGGATGTGAAGAAGCAATGCAGGTAGAGTCCAGATACAGTGGGAGCTTGGCATGGATGAGGAGTGAGTCCTTGGAGAAGAACCAAACAGGTATTTGTTGGTAGAGTTGTCAGCTGGAAGAAAGCACTGAGAGAGATGGATTCCCATTTTAAAGAAGAGAGTGGATGGATACATGAGATAGAAGGCCAAGGCATGTGGTCTTGAAGAAGCTGTAGGATAGTAGTACAGGGTTTGACAGGTGGATGACTAAGCATGGCTTCAGTCAATGTCAGTGTAACTATTGTGTTGGTTTTTTATTCTTACCAGGTGGATGATGAGTCGCGACATCATCTAGTTACTGTACGTGGATGGTTTGCTAGCAGGTTTTGTACATACAGGGATTTGCTGAGCTAAAAGGTAAGGTTAGCTCAGAGGCATGTCATGAAGAATTTGGAGCAGTGAAATTCTTTGGCATAAGAGACATGGAGATTTTATCTCCAGTGGGAGCTGGTGTGAAGACGGTGTTGGTGGAGTTCATGATGCAGGATGCAGAATCAGAAACCACACCAATAGCTGGACAGTTCAAGCTTAGCTTGAAACAGGGTTTGAAATCACATGAGATCTATTTTAGATCTGAGTTTTCCCAATTCAGTGGGGGTTGTCGAAAAGTATAGAGCCAATTCAGGGAAGGAGTACTGGAGGGCAGTTCAGTGGGACTAGCAGCAGGGATTCTTGTTATGCAGGGTCTAGTTCTTCACTACATGGATGTGTAGGTTCGAATGTGGTAGGTTACTTGAATGACATGTATAGCATCACAGGTTGTGTGGTGGATGGTCTTCAGGATTCATCTTGAAGAGGGATACAAACCAGGAAACAAATTAGACAGGCTACATATACAGGTACAAGTGCAGCTGTTTATCTCCAAGTGGGAGATTGTTAGGTTGTGGAGCTAAAAGCTTCACCAGGATGCAAATAGGAGAAGTTATGGAGGTTGCAGGAAGTGTTGCGAAGTGTCACAGACACCGGTGTCGGTTTGGACAACCGACGATGGTAGGAGGGAGACAGGAAGGCAACCGACGTCGGTCATGGATCGGCTGACGTCAGCACCCCTAGACAGCCAGGGACCGACGTCGGTCACCTGTGGTTCGAGCTGCGAGTATGTTACGAGCAGTTGGTTGATGAACCAAGTGTTTGCATGTTTAGAGCTATTCTTAGACTAAGAGCTGCAGATTTAATTATTGTATTATTGTCTAATTATTGTTTGGATGAGATCTATATATGGACTCATGATTGTATTGTAAAAGTGTGCTAGAAAGCCATAGAGCTTTTAGAGAGAGCTAGTGTAGCTCCTCCTAGTTCCAAGGGGTGTTGAGTGTGTATGATCAGGGAGAGTTGCAAGGTCTGCAAGGTCAAGGAGCTGATCCACTAGAGTACTGGTTGAAGAATCATAAGGACTTGGTGAGGCAAGGACAAGGGTTCTTCAGTGGTGTAGAGATGTCTACATGGTGAGTAAGGTCTTGTGATTTGCAGGTAGCAGTAGAGAGCAGGAGATCTACTTGGAGTACAGTTGTGTACTTGGTGAACTGGCAGCGTGTTACTGACTGGTTGGAGAGGTGAACATCAATTCTATATTGGAGTTGATTGTTGGGATCGAGAGAGAGAGGGAAGAAGATTTTGAGGTGTGGCGAACCTTTGAGGTGGAGGAAGAAGTGGCATCTTCCTTATTGTATATTCTTCTATGTATATAATACAATTGTGTATTGTCTCTTAATTCCTGTGTTGTTTCATATTTCTAGTTACTTATTGATTCTGGTATAATTTCGTGTTTAGTTGCTAATACAAGAAGTAATCACATGTGTTCTAATTGGTAGAGCAAGATCCTGACTCAAGGGGGATAGGAGCATGTTTGTTGTTCTGGGGTTTCCCTGACAATTTGCTTGATTTATCTCTTCCACTTCTTCAATAGGCCCCTTGCCCTAGTGAAGGTCACACTCTAGATCTATAAGTTTTGGACCCCTTTGTCATTGGTCACTTATGTTAGTGTCTTGGTCCTTTGTACTGGGGGCTTCCCATTTTCCTACCTCTTCCTCAATAGTTTTTGGACTCTCAATGTCAATTTATAGATCCTCAAAAGCATAATATTATTTATTAAGTTTAGGGGTGGGTTATTTTTTAGGTTACACTAATGGAGATGATTCACTTTATTGATAGATCATAACTTTGGGCATCAAAAGTTATAGCCACAAATGGATAGCTAATTATTGTGTGGTAGTGATTAAATCTTTCATTTAGTCTTCAAGTAACCCCTATGACTTCATTGGTGATGAGGCTTACCTTTTTAATTTGGTGTCATTTATGGGTTGTTCCTCCTATGCCCTTATAAAACTAGTGACTTCAAGTCTCAACCTCTTTTCCTTTTTCATTTCCCTTCCTTCTTCTGATGTTTTTGGTTGAGGGAGAGGCTATTTCTTTATCTCCTAGATTTCAGCTATTTTCTTCCTAAGCTTGAGAATAGAGTAAACAAAAAATATTTTTCCATATATGATTATCATAAAATATTAATATTGGTTTTATCTAATTTATGAAACTCTATGTATGCTTGCATTACCAAATAGACACATTAATTGTGAAGAGTGTGAACCTTGACATCAATCTTGTCAACATCAATGCTTAATAGACATGCATATGCAATGAAATTAATAGAAGCCATGAAATATTTGTTAGTGAATGCATATATTAACTTAAGCCAAACCAATAAGTTATCAGTGCTCTCCATCCATATCCACATGAATGAATAATCTTATTTAACAATAAACTCATCCTAGATTCCCATCTACATGGGTAAATATTTAGGTACGCACCACTCATAAAAAAAAGATTCTTTCATCCCCTTAAACCAATCCTTCATCTTCATTTTTTAAGAGGGTGTGATGGTACCTAGACATGTAAATTATTTGAACCTCTTAGTAGGGTACTTGTGTTCTAGTTGTTAGATCCACTTAAGTTATTTGAAAAAATACTTTAGGGTACTAATTTCATCAAAAAAATTAAAAGTAAAATCACACCCTAGGGAAAATTTTAGTTAGATAGTCAATGGGCCTTCTCCATAACTTCTTCAATTATCTTAGTAAAATACTAGAAGTAATTATACTTATTTCCCTTTACCATTTCACTTGCGACATAGAGGTGGGCCATACCACCTCCTTCTATCTATCCATGCCCCCTAATTTTGTCATTGCCAAGCACGTAGTTACATGAATGGTGAGATATGAAATACTTGTAATGTGCATGGTATGGCCTTCCTTATTATACTTTAGTGCCATCATAATTTTATCAATAGTGTCGTGATCATTAATATCCACATAGATATCAGATCCTTAGCATAGTAACCATGTTACTTTTGTAATCCATTGGGGGTAATCCTAATTCCACACCCTGTAAAGTAAATTTAGTCCTGATGAATACACAAAATTAAAAATTATACCACCTCCTGAGGTTTCCTAAAGTATGGAAATTGGAAGAGTTTAAGTATGCCCACATCATCCAATAAATTATAAATTATGAGATAATAGGTGATCTCATTCCTTATGTTCTGGTGTTTGATTCAGTAGTCTTGTTATAATTCTCCCTCATTCCTAGATTGGTAATGATTATATTGAATTAATTGACAAGTTAAAACATTAGATTCCTTATTTTCCATGCACAAGACCATTTTAATATACTACATTTGTTCTATCAAAACTAGAGGTGAAGGTGGTTTCATGGTATCCTTATTCCCTATGCATGTCATCTTTTGTGCCTACCTAGTAGATGTCTATTTCACCAGCTCTATCAAGTTTTCACCTTGCATATCATGTGGTTTATAAATAATGGGTACACTAGAACCTTATTGGATAAAAATAGGACTACCTTCATATATGCCCTCACACTCTTCTAATTAATGGATTATCGATAATGGGTCCCTTATACTACTTCTACTTTATTTTCATCACCAACTAGGGTGCCCAAAGGTTAACATGTAACTAACCAATTTTTTTTTCGAAAACCTTTTGTTTCCTTTTTCAAACTCAAACACTTTATTCTTCTTGATTCAACCTCCTTCAATGGTGGATATATCATATGAAACCTAAAACTCACTCACACATGCTCCTATGGTCACATTTTCACTCATTTTTCTTTGAATGACCTTTGCCTCAACCTTTAATTCATTGTTTCCACTAAAATTATGTGAAGACACCTTCTCTATTGTTTGTAAATACTTGTTCAAGATTTATAATACTTTAAAGTTTTTAGTAGTAAAAATGAGAATGAAAACCCTCTACATCTTTTATAGATAGGAAAAAAACTAAAAATAATACCCTTCCATGCTGTCATTCATAACTTTGACAATTAATACTTCAAACGGCATGCCACAACATCTAGTTGACATGCTTGCCATTTATGCCACTATTTTGTTAATAAATGAACTTGTCCCATCCATCCTTTGAAAGTTTTACCTTTTTCATATTGTATGAAAACTATAAAAAAATTCAAATTTCTAGTTTTATTTATGGGAACTTACTTTTACATTTTAACCATTTTGTAATGGAGTTTCCTTTGTTGTCTCCATCCCACATTCCTAGGTCATGCACCACCTCTTACACACCTCCTTGTCCTGTAAGATTTCTTTGATCATGAAAGATTCTTCCCAAACTTTTCTTTATGTATTTTAGCTTAATTAGTTTATCCACATTAAAACTTAACCAACACTAAAATATGTGTGTGGTCTTCTATGACATAACCTAGTGAGATTTATTTGTCAAGAAGGTAATAGTGATAAATGGAAGAGTTTCAAATACAAGAGAGAAAAAAATGTGTTAAATTAAACTAAATAAAAGGCATGATTATTTTCAAACAAAACTAAGTCTTAAGCTAAAATATTAGCATACACCTTATTTACAAAGATTTAAAGTGTTGCATAAAATGGTAGGGCTAGACCACCATTAAAATTGATTGGAAGGAATTGGCCATATAACCTTTTTAACATAGATATAATGAAAAATATACTGGCCATTACACTAGTTCCATAGTTTTCTTGGATGGCACATAAACTTAGAATCATAAACTAATACATGCATAGTAGGATGAAAAAAATTTATTTAGATATGTTGGTCATGTTAGGATTTTTGGTTTTGCTTCTCAACCCATCAAATCTAGTGTACGAGAATGCATGTTTTATCTAAGAAAATTAAAGCATCCAATTGATAATTTGGGGATTATTTTTTATCTAACCTTAAAACATACATAATATATAAGGAAGGTATAAGGAATTCCATTGGTAAGACTAATTTGGTGCTAAAGACAAGGTTAAAAGGAGTACTTTTGTTCAATGTTTTATATATAGTTCGATAATTCCATAAAAATACTGAAACATGGTCATCCTAATCAATGTGACCAATATTAAAAATCTTAGTTGGTATATTACCAAGGACCTTATTAAATAATGCATTTGTATCATTATCTTGAGGGTGATATGGTGTGGTCATATGGTGTGCAATCATGAATTCAGCTAAGAGGATGTGTACTATTGCATTGATAAAGTGAGTACCATGATCATTAGTTAGTATTAATGGGAATACATATCATATGATGATATGTTTCCATATAAATCTATTAGTTAAAGTAGTAGTATAATCCTATGTGGGTGTTTATTCAACCCATCATGTGAGATAATCCATGATAGTAATGATATAATACATGCCAGTCTATCTTGTAATAGGTTAAATGGTGCTGATAAAATCAATAGCCCATTTTTCAAATGGTTCATGAACAAACATCAGATGAAGGGGCATGACATCTCAATGGTTTGGTTTACCTATGCACTAATAGATATCACATTGGCACAAATAGGATTTAGTATCTTTGAATCATGTGGGCCACCATAACCCAACTAGTAGAACCTTTCTTCTTTTTGTGTCACTAGCATAATGTCCTCATGCAATACCCTCATGGAATTATCAAATTAATTTAGTAAACTTATGCTACATTACACACCTTAATAATTCTTCATCACATCCTAGATTATATAGGTCTCCTCTAATAAGCTAAAAGGGGGCAATGCAAACAACTAGTTGCTTCTTCTCTTGGGTGCTAAGGTGGTTTGGGGTTGAGCCTATTATGAGAAAATTAAAAATTTATTATAATTATTTGGGCACATGTGTAACTTGAAATAATCTAACATTAAGTAAATCATCTTTTATTGCATACATTAGTTCACTAGATTGAATGCATGAGAGGTGGTCTGGGCTAGAATTTATTTTGCGTAGTTTCAAGACCATGAATAATTGGAACTCCTAAAATAAGAAAATACATTAGAAAATATGTATGTGTAACATTAGATTATAAACCAAATACTTTAGTTCTTCATGATATGTATATAAGATAAATGGAGTAGCAAAAAAGTATTAGCAAAACTTTTGGAGTACATAAAGCATGGACATGGCCTCATTGTATGTAGTAGAGTAGTTTCTTTTTGTTGGTTTGGGATTTTAGATAACAAATTAAATGGGATGATCAAGGTTTATTTCAATGGTTTGTGAAAAAAAGTGATCATTACTATGATTTAAGTATCAACATGAAAATGAAATGGCTGCATCTAGTCTAGGAACTGGAGAATGGGCACAATCACTAGTTTTTCCTTCAAAGCCTCAAATACTTGTTGGTGTATAGTAGTTCATAGGAATAGGCCATTTTTTTAAAATAATTCTTCCATCATATTGAGTGGTTGGATATATAATTTGGACAATGAACACAATGTTAGTTAGGTCCACTAGTAATACATCCCAAAAGATGATGTATCCCAATAGGATTCTAAATTGTGTGGAAAAGATACACCTTTTAAGATTTAAGGAGATATGAAGTTGATGGTAGTGCTTGATCATGAGGCACAAATTATCACATTGGTTGTGAACTAAACCATACATAATCTAGTCATCAAGGTACACTTGAAGGAAATTATTGATGGAATCCTTGAATGTTTCCACTATAATGCATGAGAACACTACTATTACATTATTTAGTCCAAATAACATAATATTATACACAAAAGAACCCCATCTAGTTGCAAAGTTTTTTTCCCTTATCCTCATCAGTAATTTACACTTGGTGATAGCTAGAAAAACTATCATTGAAAGTTTAGATATTACATCCAACAACACCTTCAAAAATTCCCTATATGAATGGTGTTAGGAAAGGTTCAATGACACACACAACATTGAGTTTCTTATAATCCATGCAAATGTGAATTAAACCATCTTTATTGATTTTGATCACCATAGGACTAACCCACTTAATGGGAGTACTAGATCTAGTATACAACATACTATCAATTTATTCTTTAATTCTAATGCATAGATTAGGGTTCAGCTAATATAGTCATTTCCTCACTGGTTAACACATTCAACCAACTTGATATGTGTTTTACCAATTTATAGATTAGATCCATTCATTTTCATTTAGTTGCATGAGAAAATGTCTTGATTTTCTTACAAGATTTCTTTTTTTTTTGTTAATTCAATATCATACTAGTAATTGCCCATGGTGGTTATTTTAGGCACATCCTTCATCCCAATATTATGTTGAACTATTTAGAGTGGTGCATAATATGTTTTTTACTTGGATTTCATAGTATCTCTAGCATCATGCACCCCATAATTTGTATGAAGATATAAGTGGTCGAATGTGGGTTTTAGCAAATCAGAATTGATATCCTCATCAACCTGATACATGACCTTTTACTTTCCCTTCCATATCTATTCTTGATATGCATATTTAGATAGAGAGTCAAAATCTAACATATCTAAGGTAGGAGTATCGATTTCTTGAAAAATGGCCAAGTTATCCTAAGGTACACCATGCATGTGATGTATGAAGTATTAAAATCAAGCATGATATTCTACTACTACTTGACAAATTACTTGTAAGGAAAAATATAAATTAGTGCATGGAGAAGAAAATTAAAATGTTTAAATCAAACCATGTGTGATATATATCTAGGTACCTATTCCCCTATGATTTTATTAATTAATATACCACACCCTAGCCCAAGCATGTAAATTACTAGAAAATGCATGAATCCATAAGGATTCTAGTAAAAACATTTATTCAATGCTTTAGAGGCTTTCACATTTTAATGTATGGTCATATAGAGAAGTAACACCATCATAACTCAGGGTGGCATGAACACAGTTTTCATGGTGGAAGTTATAGTGGATATCGGTGTATACTTGTTCTGATGTTTACAATGGGTATTGATGAATAGACCACCATTAAGTACTTGTTCCTTGAAACATAAATTTGAGCACACACAAACATTCACCTTCATTAACATAATAGTATTCTAATTTCAAAAAATAGTCCCTAACCTCAATTTGACCATAGAACTAAGGTGCATGTTCCAGCCTCAAAGGTGGTAGACCAATGATGTGAACATTTTTATGGATCTGAGCTAACTGAAGGGAGGAACTTAGTTGGATATTAAGGACACCACAAACATTAATTGTAAGATCATATGCTCTTTGACCCCATTGGTCATAATTAATACTTATAGTGTTTGAAATGGACTATGTATCTTCCCATTATAATATGTCATTAGGATTAGGATCCACATGTTCATTCCCTTGGGTAGTGATGTTATAAATAGTGTTGAGATCTCCATCAACATTGATAATTTCCATAAAGGGAGGCCTTTGGTCATTATTGAGAGGAATGACCATGTGTTGAGTGTCATTATCAAAATTGATATAATTATTCTTAAAATGTAAGTTATCATTATTATCATAGCACCAAGGTATACTCAAGAGAGTAGGAAAGTCATTAACTTCAACAAGTTCCATTATTTTAAATTCACCATTAAACGTGACACCCAAGATGTTAACTATGACATATTCAATAATGCCTATAGGTAGTGCATGATTCTTATTGGCCATAAATAAAACATTTGGGGAAAGTTAAAAATTGGGGCTCCCCATTTTTTTCTAGACATACATTATTAGAACATTAACCTCTATATTAGTGTCCACTAGTATATCATGGATCACCCAACCATTAATAGATGCATTTACAAGGACCTCTTTGTCACATTATGAATTTGGTTGGGCATGAGTTTCTTATTTATGCACATGGTTCAAACAACAATCCTATGAAGACTTTGCCATTTTTTGTCATAACCAATTCTTTAGGAGGGCGATGATGTCTTCACTAAGGAATAGTTTGCATAACTCATGAAATTAATCATACCTTGAGTCTATGGGTACTATAACCTTTTTCATCTCAGTATGCATGGTAGAATCCTTGTATTTAAAGAACTCAATTTATCCTTTTGGATCCCATACCAAGTCATTGTGTCATACAACACTTCTTTTTAATTTTGGGCATCTATATAGTGTTGTGTAAGAGGTTCTTCAAGTTGAACCTTTTTAGTATGTATATTTGAAACAACAAGTTGAGAATGAGTATGAATCTGAGTAGTGATATTTATCTTGGATCCAATTAGTGGAATGATAGGGCATAGTTTCCATTGACTAGTTATATTTTTAGCAACATGTATCATTTCAATGCCTTTCTCATTCCATTCTTTGGTAATATTAGCATATAAGTATAGGAATTCTTCCAATTGATGCTAATTTTTATAAAAGGCACAAATAAGGTAGACCATGCAATTTAATTGGTAGTGGTCTACATATCCACACTTGTAACATATACTAGGTGTAAAGAGACCACTTCCTCATCCATTACCATGTCGTTGACCTCTGAAAGATTAACTCCCACTAGTTTCCTATGTGTTCACCATAAAAGCTTGGTGAGTACCTCATTCATGTACTTCATGAATCTCATCAATGATCCTAAAGTCATTAGTATCATGGGTATATGCATCACATTTATTAAAATATAGTGACACTTTGGATTGGGTGGCATACTAAAGTAAAGGATGGATTTGCACATCATGGTATTATTTGAATATTTCATAGGACTTTTTTAACATGGCACAAATATTCTTTCATGGACAATCATTTTTGTTATGACCCTCTACTTCAAAATCAACACACCTCACAACACTATGAGTGTCATGAGCATTATTGGCCATAAGATTCTCTAGCTAAAAAACCATAGCAATAAATTGGGCCTCAATAAAAGGGTTGATTCCTATGTTTATACTTAGTATAGGTTCAATATAAAGGGAAGCTTCTAGTACTTGATGTGGATTAATAAAGGTCTTATGGGATAAGACTCATCGAAAAATAAGTATTAACACTCTTGAAAACCATTGAGCATGCTCTATTGGATTGATTTCAAATGATAGCTCCAAAATAAGGGTTGTTACGTGAGCATCATATGTGCACACACTTTCAGTTAGCTATTACTTAATATATTTGAAAGCATCAATAATTTGTTTCTCAAACTCAAGAATGTCAAAATCCTAAAGAATTTTTTTTTAATAGCTCATATTTTACAATAGTTTGTTGAGGATAAAAATTTATAGATCATTTGTGCACATAATATGATAGGTTAATGACAAACTAATTTGCCTTTTGCTTAGTAAAAATTATGCCCCATACCCACCAAATAAGTTCACACTTGTGAATATGTTCAATTTCATTCTCAACACCTTGATACGTAGGAAGATTAAGTGTCATCTCATAGTAAACTAAAGGTACACTAGGTGGTTTTAGTAGACCCTATGGTGGCATTCCTCCAATTCCTTTTGAACCCTATGGTAGAAGTTTACAAATTCCTCTCAATCTTCCTCTTGCACCTCTAGTAGAACCACCACTAGTATTGTCTCTCACTCCTCCTAGAGCAATATGAACACCTAAAACATTGGGTGATAAGGGATATTTATTATTTAGACTTGGGCATATATTTTTACCACTACTTATATTCATTCCACTTAGAATTCCAAGGTTAGACATGTGTCTTAACTATACTAGAAAGGTAAAGGCTAATGGTAAATTTAGTTGGCCTTGTTATAGAATACTACTTTGAAATTATACTCCCAAAATCTCTTCTATGGATTTGGCATCAAACTAGGCTTCAAACTCCACACTATCAATTTTTGAATCTCTTACAATATTTCTATCAAACTCAGATGCATGAGCATGTGTTATAGTGGGGAATTGGGCCTAATTGGATTGGGTTTCATTATCACTAATGCTTGTCTTACATCTTTTACACATACCTATGTTAGCAAAGGGAACAAATCCATGGTTAGGGAGTAATAACTATGTCTTTCCACTTTCCTAAGGATTCTTGTGCATTTCTAGGATCCTCCCATTTTCCCTTGGGATCACTACCTATTATGGCCTTACACCTAGCCTCATCATACTTACATTTCCACAGTTCTCACTGACTAAATTTTATGTTGAACTACCAATATTATACCAATGTATACCCCCTAATTTCCCCACCAATTACGTTAGTCATGCAAGAGAGTTTTATCCATCCATGGGGAAGTTATCAAATCCAAAGTCAACCATAAATTTCTTAATTTCAAAGGGAAAATGTCTTAAATAATATTTTAACCTTTTAAGACTTAACAATTGTAAATATTATGTTTATTAAAGAGTTGAGTATATTAAATTACGGTAATAATATGCAATAAATGCAACCACTAATTTTTTGTATAATTGACTAACTTTGACCTTTCTTAAAATGATAATAAATAGTGTAAGTATTAATTTAGGTGGAAAACAGCTAACATGGATGATCTAAAAGCTAAAAAATAAGATAGAGGTTGGTATAAATGTATCAAATAGGATCCAAGTGTCAAAACCCCTCTTAGATAGTAGTGCCATAATTTGATAGTAGCACCATGCAGCACTAACATCCCTACTTTTATAGTAGTTTCCTCTGTGTAGAACTATCCCAAGTTTCTAGGTGCAACTGTGTCTTGATCTATGAGGTTTGTTCTTGTGTGCATGAATTTTGAAACCATATATATGGCATGATTTAATAATTTTTTTAGAAAACCCTAATCATCCATGTTATTAGGGCATTTTATTGATATAAGCTCAAAAGTGTGTTTGTTAGTGGGGTAGGGTGGACATCCTCAACACCCCATTATGATGAAAGTTACCTACATAACAATACTATAAGGATAAATTCCAATCTATTTATCACCACCTAATTATTAGTTCAAGTGCAGGTGAATCTAGTATGAAAGTTGACTTGAGTGATTTGAATGTGCTTGAGACTAGAAATCTAGGTAATATGAGCTTAGGACTGTTGTAGATAGTGGTATGTAGAAGTAAGGTAGAATAGGGATTGATAGACTTGATTTTGCACAAATTATTATAATTTTGTATATGTAATTTACATATGATTTCTATTTAGTGGTTAGTGGGCTAAAATTCATGTATATGAATTGTTCTAGTGCTTTTGTGGGTGTTAAAAGTGGTCAATACTGACTATTGACTATTTTAACCACAAGTCAAAATAGGTCAATGCCCTATAGTAAATTTTTTATAGGGATATATATTAGGGTCACATAGTGTGTGTTATGGTCATTTAATATGTCATTATCTTGATTACATCCATTTTAACCCCTTATGCCATTTCTAATCACTTAGGGTCATGTTTAGACTATTTAAGGAGAGTTGTATGGTTTCCCCTAGTTGAAAAGCATTCAAAAGTCTCTATCAATGTGTATGATGTCAAATACTTGTCAATAATGTTAGTTCCTAACTAAAACTTATAGGTACTACATTAAAAGAAGAAGAAGAAAAGTGGTAGTTTTGGTAGTTTTAGAAGTTGTATAACCTATAGAGGAGAGTGAAATGTGTAGAAATATTTTCATATGAATATTCAACATCCCTAATTCCATTTATATGAATTATTATTTTTTTAAGTTTCAAAAATGGCCCAAAACCATTATGCTCCTCCATTTTTCCAATAGACATTTAAAACTAGTCAACAAGTATTCTCTTGGTACAACTAGTAGGAGAGGTTTTAGGTAAAATGCTCTTGGTGGTAGATATTAAACGTGGAATATTTAAAATTCATGGTAGGATTTGTAAAAATATTTTTTTATGCTTTATGAACCATCCTCTATAAGTTAACTATCTCATTTTACATGCTAAATCCCATACCCTACAGGTTTTCTCCTTGTTTGATTAGGTCTATACAATCCAATTATTTAAAATAATTCTATAGGATGTGGAATTCCTTATTTTCATGGTTAGAGGTGATTTCATGGGCCAAACATCTTAAGTTTTAGGTAAGAACACCATTGCTATGTTGCAAATAGATTTTCACCATTTGTAGAGGTTTGAAGTCCTTTTAGTGGATTCAAATAAAGGTGATATGTTGTATTTAATGTTTACCATGTCTTGGAAACCAACTTTCTTTCCAAATTCAATCTCAAATTAGATCATCAATGGAGTTGCATTCAAGCATGACAACATAGTCAGTTCCTTGCTTGTAGTCAGTTGAGTCATGGTGTATGAAATCTTTTAAACATCCATGGAGATGTAATGAGGATTTATAAGGTGTTGATTATGTTATTAGAACATGAAAAACTAATCTAATCCTCTCAAATGGAATTTTATGGACTGTGATAACTAGTTCAAGCTATATACATAGGACTACAACATTAAAGCATACCTACTGGTTCTGATCAATCATGTTAAGATGATACATGTGAACTATTTGAAATATTTCAAGGTTAAAAACATCCATTTGGGGACTTTTATAAGGTATAATATGGTTTATAATACCATACACTATGCACATTATCTATGATACACCTTCATTGTTCTCTATCTTACTTGCAACCATCATCTACAAGTCTCCATAGAGACTGAGCAACATTAGAGCACAAGTTTTATAGCCTGCTTGAGCCTTCCTTAAGGTATGTAGGGGTTGAGGAATGTCCTATCAGTTAATAGTGGAGATTTTGAGTTTTAGATAGACTTAGAGATTCATTTTCACGTATGAAGGAGAGTTTAGGGATACATTTCCTTAAAATCTTCAAATAGAGACCTGGTCTTTCTTTGATCTTTTTCATGATGAAACACTTTGAGGTACCAATTGGTTTAATGTTTCCATCATATAGTCTAGGTGTAGGAGTAGTGATTTGTTATGACAAAGGGTTATTTATTCAAAGGAGTATGATGATATAAGACCCCCATTTCATGCATTCTTACACTATAGCATGTAAGTATTCTCTGTAGTATTGTACATTCAAATAGCCTCTCAATACACAAATATACAATAGAAGACTAACTTTTGGTAAAATGACTCCTCTTAAATAAATATGTCACTATGACTCCCCAAAGGAAAATCAAAGAGGTTCATACTCAATATTTGATATAAACCATCACCTACAGGTACCTTTTTATAACAAAATAATCACCTATAGTTTGACTGTAGTGTGACAATAGGATGGAACAAACAATTTGGGTGTTGGAAAATTAAAAATCACATTGGTTTAAGTCCAAACCAATATGAATTGAATTCAAAGACTCAGAAGAGGTCTTATAACATGAAATAAATTCCAAACATAAAATTTCACCTACAGGATTCTCCTTTTTTTAGTGGAAACACAATGCACTATCTGCAAATGAGCCCAGTTAAGAAGGTATGATTTAAAGAGTTTGATAGAGGTTGGGAAGAATGAATATGTTTTAAATTACTTGATTATGATGGTGTCCACATAATTATATCCTTAGGTCAATAAAATAGAGAAAAGACCAATCTCTAAGCCCAACCTACAACCATGTTCATGGTCCATGTACAGTTACCATTCAAGAAGTTTGTTTGTGGTTTCATGAGTTTTGAAGGTGTTATGATGGTGTTCTAACCATAAAAATGAGTATAGAGTACCTTCATAACTCAATTGAGAACCCCATGTCATTGTTTTTCTTAAATATATAGGGGAGATACCATTTGTTCTATCTCAAATAGAGGGTACTCCAAGATAGTAAGGTTTGCAGGTAGGGTAGGAGGATGAGTGAAATAAAGATGCTTGGGGGATTTTAGAGTTGAAAAAAAATATGGGAATAGTTGTTAAAAACATGAAATATCATGATTTAATCCTCAAAACTCTAATAATGTATGTAGAGAGAGATTCAGGTCCTTATTGTAGGCTAGACATGTTAGGCCTAAAGCACTGGGGGGTCTAATACCACTTCTATGACTAGTTGAGTTTCCCAATACATTGGAACATCTTTTTTGGGAGTAATAAGTTGAGTTTTAACCTTTAGTATGTAAATAAGATCATAGAGGATCCATTTATTCACTTAATAAGATTACAAGGTGCAAAAAATATCGTAGAAAGCTCGATAGGCTAACATTGGAAGCTTTCTATAGTACGGATGCATAGCATGGGAACCTGAGAAGCTGGGAGATGTTTTAAAGGGTTTTGAACAAGGTTTTAGTGAAAAAATTTCAAGGTTTGAATGTCAAGATTATATGAACAATCATTAAGATCTAAGACATCTTAAAAACCTCGAAAACCCTTGTTAATGACCCAATAAAGAGGAGGTGGATATAAATTCATCCAAGGGGTCTATTTTGGGAAGGAATAAATTTGAGATTATAGAGGACTCTCCAAGGCTCCTTTCCATCAGATTGAGTTTTATGTTACTTATACAGATGAGGTGTTAAACTATTTTTATTAACAATTTTTGGTGTTTTTTAGGTACATAAGTGTCTCAAAAGATGAAAATCACTTTGGGAGGTATAATGGGACATAAAATAAGTCCTCATATTCATTTATTACCTAAAAAAAAATCACAAGTATATCTACGAACACCTTCACTTCAACCAGTCCATAATGACATAATGAAAAAAGAATGATCACCTAATGATAAGGTGATAACTTCAATTGGGAAGCCTTTTAAGGCTAATTTGATGAATATAAGGGTAGGAGGTTTCTTTAAAAGTGTCATAAACTCCCATGTATGGACTAGTTTAAGAAATTGATGATCATCTTGGTGACAAGTGTGAAGATAGGTCTAAAGAAAGGTGATTGTGACTGTAGGTAGTGATAACACATGACCAAAATAATATTAATGATTAGGGACATATCCAATTCATGTGGTTATTTTTTCTAACCCACCATTAATAGTGAAATCATTTCATCTATTCCTAGTCTATAATGGAGCACTCAAAAAAGAATAAATGATGAAGGCAGTTTCTAGGCAAGTAATTGAAGAGTCCTACACCAAATTTTAGGATTTTAATGCTTGAAGATGAAATTTTTCTAAAAATAATTTGCATGGTCTATCTTATAGTTCATTATTATATATACATAACTCCTTTTTTCAGCTTGACAAGTGTTTTCTGACTCTTGGACTTCATTTTTCTCTCGCCTTCCTCACATTCTATAAATACTAGCCATTTTGGCTCTTGTCTAGTAATTCCAAACCATGTATGGTGAAGCCCTACTAGTTTTATGTTGTAATTTTAACTTGAAAAATAAATAAAATATGGTTTGATTTCATATGTCATCTTTTCAAAGTGCTTGAAGAGATGTATAGTGAATAGCTAAATGATATTCATCTATCCTTGCTTTTTCTCAATCTTTCCATGGTTAATGCAAGTTGTTCCACTCTAGCAAGTTATATGAAGTGTTTCCAAGTGTATGGGTATATTTTAAAGTGTAAAAGTAACATTTATGGTTTCAAATAATCTATGGTTCACTTACTTTGGATAGTCCTCATGCATGTCACTTCCATATTAAAATACTAATGTTAGAGCATTCTAAGACTTTGAAGTGAGTGTTGTAGGTCTTATTTCTTAGTGGAAGAAGTATGATGGTCTTATGGAAATAATTATAGAATATCACCCCCTTAAATTATTTTCATTTCAAGAAAACTTATATCCATTTTCCCACAAGTAATCAGTTAGCATTGGTGATAATCACTTCAAGGTAAATTTAGGGAGCTAGCCCTTAAACCTAGAGGTCTACTTCAACTATAGGTAAACCCACATACCTAGAAATATTACCATGTTTCCAAAATATGTAATAGGATTTAAAAGCCTCCTATATGGTGTAATATTTGGTGACAATTATTTTAGCATGCCCAGTGGGACCAAGGTCTAAGAGAGTGGAAAGATTGTTGGTGTATTTTTCTTCTAATCTGATTTTTGAAGTAAGAAAGATAACACCAATGGTGATTCCAAATGAAATATTTTGGTTTTAATCATCTTAGGTATTTATTTTTTAAGGTTTTAATCAATTTTTATATCTCATTTGATCTATGAGGTTGATATGAATATCTATGATGAATATCTCTACTATGAACCTCCCTATCAACCTTGTTATGAACCATGCCATACCCCTCAATAACCATATCAAAATGGTTATAAATCCTATGAGTCATGGAATCCCTATGGTTAACCATTTCCTTCTCCATATGGACATCATGTTGTTAGAATTCCCTATGAGGAAGGCTATCAAGAAGCCTATCAAGAAATTCCTTCCTATAAACCCCAATATGGACCTTCCCAAACATACTATGATGCCTATCAACCTTGAGAGCATCCTTACAAGTTTTGTAATGAAGAATCAGATGATCCCATTTATTGTACACAAACATAATACAAGATAAAATATGAAATATTAGTCCTAAAAATGGAAGCCATTTATAATCCCAAATATCATATTCCTCCTCCTCCATCAACCCCATCTTATATCAAATCTTTGTTGGTACTCATACCATAGCTGCTAGATAATGATAAATGAATGGGAACATGGGATGATGAGTTTAATTTACTCCCTAGCTATGAGATGGAATTATTGAGAGGTATCTCCAAAAAAATTATGAATGTGTTGGAGATAGTTAAAGGAGAAGAAAAAACTAAATGGGAAATTAAAGAGCAAGTAAACTTGGCAAAGAAGTGTTCCCAATGCTTAATAAATAGGCTAAAGATGTGGGAAGAAAAATAACTTAAAAGTGAGCCTATTTCTCTTGAAGATCCTCAAAGAGGCTATGGGCAAGGTGAAACATTTGTTGAAATAGGTGTTCTTCCTTTTAACCAACCCAAATTTTCACCTCCACATGAGCTTACTCAAGAAATCCTTTTTCCTAAATCCATTCACAATCCCCCCCCCCCACCACACCTCATACTCCATCTCCAATGCATTATCCTATCCATCACCCTCCCACATCATCCCTTGAAAAAAAGCCCATCTTGTGAGAAAGAAATGAAGAGGAAAGAAATCAAGCCATAGATGATCAAAATGATGTCATGAGTGAACATGAATAGGAAATCACTATAGGAACCCCCCTTGGTGAACACAAATGAAACTCTATCCTTTTGAGTGAGGATAAAGACATTGAAGGTTCGATTGCAACTAAACATAAGGAATTTGATGAAATAATAAAGGGAGAATTACTTGACAAATACCCCATACCTATTGTCCATGATGAAATAGATCTTAAACATGATAGTCATGAAGAAGAAGACTTATGATAGAAGTTACATGCAATAAACTAGGAATTTGATCAGCTAAGTGATTCAACTTCTTCTCTTAAAAAGTACACACTTTATCATGAGGTTATTGATGATCATAACAAGCATGAAGTTGAGTGTGCTATCAAGAATGAAGGTTAAATTCAAGTCAATATTCAAGAGATTGTAGTCATAGAAGGCATTGTCCTTGAAGAAAAATCAATACCTTAGCTTAATGTTGAACCACCCTCAGATGCATTGGATCATAAAGAAGACAATATTGATGACTTGATACATCAAGAAGATAAAGTTGAAGAAGTGATGGTTATCAAAGACAAGGATAACAAGGATGATTGGCAACAACAAATGAATCTTTTTCAAGAGATTGAATAAATTTTTCCAAGTTGAAGGCCAACTAAATGAGAAGGTGGATAAAAAATTTTCTATGGATGATAATGACCAAGATTGGGTAGACTATGTAGATCTCCTTGATGAGCTTGAAGAACGTGCAGTTAAAAAGTAATCCTGATCTTATTGAGAACACCATGGAAACCAAGAAGGTATGTCTTGTTGAACTACCATTGAAGGTTGTAGTTGAGGAGTCCTATGATAAATTTGAGGTTATTTGGATGCAAACATCATGCCAATGAGATTTGAAAATACCATGAAGGAGTTAGAGGCCTCAATGCCAAGGGTAAAAAGAATAAATATATCATCTAATCCTTCATTTCATGTAGTAGAAAAGGTTTCATACTTACCCTTTGATCTAGGAGGAAGTGTTTATTCTAGGCTAGTTTGTGTTTGAGTTAGTTTGTTTGGTTTGTGTATGTGTTCCATAAGTTCTCATGAAGCACAACTGTGTGTTTGCTTAGTCCCTTATCTTGTGTGTTGTTTTTTGTTAGTTTTATTTTGTTTGGTATATTTTCAAAACTAAAATTTAGTTTCATATATGTGCATAGGTGACTCCATAGCCTAATGGATAGTGGAAGGCTACTGGTCTTTGGAATAGCAAGCATACCACCCTAGAAATCACTAAGAATGTTAACTATTTTCCACAAGTTAAAATAGGTCAAACCCCCTATAGTACAAAACTTGTATTGGGGTATGCTAGGGTCTTATAAGGTGTTTTAGGGTCTTATTTTGGGCCATTTAATATTCCATTATATTGATTACATCCATTCTAGCCCCTTATGTCATTTCTAGTCACTTAGGGTCATGTTTGGGATATTTAATGAGATTTGTATGGTTTTCTGTAGTTGAAAAGTGTTAAAAAGTCTCTCTAAACATGTATTATGTCATATACTTGTTAGGAATGTTATTACCTAATTGAAACTTATAGGCACTACATTGAAACAAGAAGAAAAGTGACAATTTGGGTAGTTTTTGAAGTGTCCTAGATTATAGAGGAAAGTGGCACGTGTGAAAATATTTTGGAATGAATATTAAGCTTATATAACTCAAATTATTCTCTTAATCAAATTTTAAAGTCCAAAATGGTCCAAAACCATTATGCTCCTCCATCACTCCACTAGACATGCAAAACTGGTCAATAGGTCTTCTCTTGGGATGACCAATAAGAGAGGTTTTAGGGAAAATAATATTAGTGGTATTTATTAAAAAATTTATAATTCACATTCATGGTATGATTTATAATAATGGTTTCTTTTTATTTATGAACCATCCTTTAGAAGTTAACTGTCTAATTTTATATGATAAACCACATACCCTGTAGGTTTTATCCTTGTTTAAGCAGGTCCATACAATAAAATTATTTAAAATGATTTAATAGGATGTGGAATTCCTTATTTCCTAGTTTCCATCATTTTTTTCATGTTTATAGGTTATTTGATGGTCCAAACATCTATATTGTAGGTATGAACACCATTACTATGTTGTAGATAGGTTTTCACCATTTATAGAGGTTTCATATCCTTGTCATGGATTAAAATGAAGGTGATATGTTGTATTTAATATTTAAAATGTATTGGAAACCACTTATCCTTCCAAACTCAATCTCAAAGGAGATCATCAATGGAGTTGAAGATAAACATGACAACATAGTCAATTCCCCACTTGTAGTTAGGTGAGTCATGGTGTATGAAAGCTTATTTAACATCCATGAAGAGGTAATGAGAAGTTATAAGGTATTAAAAATACTCTTGGAACATGAATATTTAATCCAAGCCTCTCAAATGGAATTTTATGTAATATGACAACTAATTCAAGCTATATACACAGGCTTACAACATTAATGCATACCTACAGGTTCCCCAATTTGGTCAATCACATTAAGATGAAGCATGTGAACTATTTGAACGTTTTCAAGGTAAAAAATCATCCATTTGGGGAATTTTATAAGGTATAATATGGGTTATAAGACCATAAATTATGCATATTATCTGTGATACACCTTCATTATTCTGTGTCACACTTGCAACCATAACCTATAAGTCTTAACAAAGACTGAGCAAAATTAGAGCACAAGTTTTGGAGCCTTCATGAGCCTTCCTTAAGGTTTGTAAGGGTTTGATAATGTACTATAATATAATTTTTGAGATTTTAATTTGTATATATATTTGGATATTCATGTTCACATATGAAGGAAAGTTTAGGAATCCATTTCCTTAAAATCTCCAAACAGAGACCTAGTCTATTTTTTATCTTTTTCATGATGAAACACTTTGAGGTACCAAATGGTCTAATTTTTCCATCATGTAGTCCAAGTGAAATAGTAGTGATATATATATTTGCAAAGTGTTATTTAGTTAAAGGAGTATGATGATATAAGGCTGCCATTCTGTGCATTCTTACATTGTAGAATGTAAGTATTCTTTGTAGTGTTATAGGTTCAATTAGCCTCTTAATACACCAATATATAATGCAAGCCTACCTTTTCGAAAAATGAATATTATTGAATAAATATGGAATTATGATTCCCAAAATGTTAGTAAAATAGGTTCATATTGAATATTTGATGTAAACCATCACCTACAAATCCCCTTTGATCACAAAATAGTCACCTATAGTCCAATTATAGTGTGACAGTATGATGGAATAAATAATTTGGGTGTTGGTAAATTAAAAAGAACATTTACATGATTCCAAACTAATATGAAGTGAATTAAAACACTTATAATAGGTATTATAACATTAAATCAATTCCAAACACAAAATTTCACCTATAGGCTTCTCCTTTTTTTGAGTGGAAAATAGTGCACTATCTACAAATTAGCCCAATCAGGAAGGTATGCCTTGAAGAGTTTGATAGTGGTTAGGAAGAATGAATACATTTTAAATGCATCAATTATGATGATTTTAACCTCATTATATCCTTATTTCAATAAAATAGATCAAGAATCAATCTCTAATACCCAACTTATAGCCATGTTCATGGTCCATGCACAATTAACATTCAAGAAGTCTATATGGGGTTTCATGAGGTTTTAAGGTGTTATGATGTTTTTATAACCTTTAAAATTGATATATAGTACCTTAATTACCCAATTAAAACCCCCATGTCATTATTTTTCCTAAGCAGATAGGGGAAATACACTCTATTCTTCCTCATAAAGAGTGTACTCCAAGATATTAAGGTCTGCAGGCAAGGTAGGAGGATGAGTGAAAGAAATATTCTTAGGGGATTTGAAATTTGAAATAAATGTGGTAAAATTTATTAAAAACATTAAACAACATGTCTTAATCCTTAAAAATTAAATAAGGTATGCAAAGAGAGATTTAGGTCATGAATACAGGCTAGACCTATTAGGCCTGAACTAAGCCTAAAGCCCTAAGGGGTCTACTACCACTTTTTATGGATATTTGAGATTATCAATACATTGGAACATCTTATTTTTTATTAATAAGGTTATTAAAAACCTTTGGTATGCAAATAATATCATAGAGGAGCCATTTATTAGCTCAATAAGATTACTGAGTGCATAAAATACACTGGAGAGCTCGATAGGCTAACTTTAGAAGCTTGGTACAGTATGAATGCATAACATGGGAACCTGAGAAGATAGGAGATGTTTTAGAGGTTCTTAAGAAATTTTTTAGTGAAATTTGTTTAGGGATTGAATGTCAGGATTGTATGAACAATCATTAACATCCAAAACATCTTAAAACCCTCCAAAACATGGACCTAATTCCTATAGCAATATGCAAGCACTCAAAAAGAATAATTTAAGCATGTATGTATGATAAAATTGAATTTAACAAGATATATGACATATGTAGTGTCTATAAAATATAATAATTATAAACATGAAAATGCATACAATCTATAATTTTGAATTTTTTGAGTAAATATTTTAATGTTTTTTTGTTTTTGAAATATTTTTTTGTTTTTGTATTTTATAGATATAATCTATGTATAAACAACATGAAAATTAACTATATACAAAGATCAAAAGATAAGGAAATTAAATAAAATAAGGGAGGAACAATACTAACCTATGAGTCTCATGGGAGACTCACTATCAATGTGGCTTATGTCAAATAAAGGAACAATGATTGTGCATGATGTATAAAAGGGTAAGTGCAGTCCCATAACCTATTATACTAAGTGATCTATATTTTTCCCTATATATGGAGTGGTGATAGGAATCCAAAACACTTATTGTGATGTCTTATGAACTATATAGGTCTTAAGGACCCATCTAGTAGAAGACGATCTAGGTGGCATAGGTTCCCTATGCTGAGAAATCTAAAAACTCACTAAAAGTAATCTTAGAAGAAAGTGAGGAGAGGGAATCCATCTAAATTTTTTAATATATATCTAACATAGGGGTCTCTCTAATAATGGTCTCCATGGGAGAGTATGTGTATGTGGAAACACTATAAGAGTATATCTTGCCTGTAATGATGGATCCACTGAACTCTATGGTGTATTGATAGGAACTATGATCCAAGCTATAACTTGTAATTGTGTTGTAACTGGTAAATGTGTTGTAACTAGTAAAAGGGTTATAACTGGTAAATGTGTTGTAAATGGTAATTATGTTATAATTGGTAACTTTGATGTAACTACCTATGGGATAGGTACAGGATACTCATATGAAAGACACTCAATTATGATTACCTATTTACATGTATATATTTTAGGCATATGTGCATGGTGGATGGGATGTCTTATAATTATTATATCCATGGCCTACCTAGTAACATTAAAAAGTTGCTTACACTAAGTACTACTAATAATATAATGGTCTAACATGTAATGAAATTACAATCTCCTCGATGAAGCTCTAAATATGTCCACTAAAACCACTAATAACTATGTCTATAAGAGATATATCCAACTCTAAATACCCCAAATTTTGTAGAAGTGTGATAGTGCACATGTTAATGCTTGACCTATTATCAACCATAACACTTTGAATAGGATGATTTTATATGTAGGCTCGTAAAAGTGTATATAAATATAAATCATCATAAAAAATATTTTTATCTAAGAAGTTGATTAGTGGTCTAGCTTTAATTGTAGTATAGTACACACCAATGATATTATGTAGAGGGTGTGCGTACTATGTAGTAGTGTGATATGATGTTGGAGGTGGATATGACTAATACATGTAGCAAACACCTAAAGTGTTCCCTTCATCATTTGATGTATGATTTGAAAATGAATCTTAGAATATTTTCAATGCCTTAGCTTCTATTTTTTGAAGTTTGGGTGCCTCTATGGGTATGCCCACATCAATAATGTTAGCTTATATCTTATGTTTTAATCTGATGCATTTGTTTATTGTATGGCCTGGTGCCCTATGATATTATTAGAATTCATTAGAATCATATTTCTTTAGAAGAGGTCATTTTGTATCAAACTCTTTGATGGGAGGGAGAGATATGAAATTGTATTCCAAGAGATGCTATAAAACACATGATGGAAATTATGGAAGATTAGTGAAAACTCTACATGGAGGAGATGATAAAATCAGGTGAGGAGATCACTTTAAAGTTGCATTAACTATGGCCTTTGTATCACTCTTGTTTTTAGTGGAACTTACCTTGTTTGGAGGCTTACTATAACTCTTAGTAGTTGATTATGGTCCAGTTTTATATTTTAGTTTGCCCATAGAGAGAAGCTTGACTTCTCTTTATTTCATCGTGTGGCATAAATATGTGAATATTGGAAATTTAATAAACAAGATAGATTTATGTAATGCAAGTAGAAGACTCTACTTGAATATATATTGGAGATATTTATCTACTATGGGGATAATTAATTTGGCCAATATAGTCTTATATTATAATACATATTATGAAATAGGCTCATTTGATTTTTGTTTCAATTGTGCAACTTGAGCATATGATATCTTATCACTAATATAATAATTTTAACCCATTATTCATCATATGTAAAGGCTTAGCAATGTGTACAACACATAAAATTTCAAGCAATCAAATCAACACACTTTATTAATCAAACTCCATAAAAATATATAGGAGATATATTTCCTATAATTGGAGATACTGTGATTGCTATAATCACTCAACAAACAACCTCCAAATTATTTATAATATCTACCCATATATTATTATTGTTATTCAAAACAATAACATACCAAATAATAAATTCTAACTTAGGTAATAATATAACTAATAATTACCAAAATAAACTACCTAATATAAATATTAATCCTTAACATGATGTTTATGGATAAGTGTGCTAATATATATATATATATATATATATATATATATATATATATACTAATGGATTGAATGTGGTGATAAACTGATTTAGTATATTATAAAACCACTGAAAGGCATAATACTTTAGACTACATGGAAACAACTTGGTGAAGAGACAATCATTGGACATGTTGCATGAAAAGCTTAAATATGGTGCTTTGTGTCACCCTTACTACCATATATTGTAATCTTATGTGTGACAAATCTGGATGGAAAAGGAGTTACTACTATATGATGTGTAAAAGGTATATGTAAAAGAACATGAGAATCTAAGGCATATGATGGACTAGTGGCTCCTTGCTCAAGATGTAACACCTTAACCTACAAAGTATGAACCTCCTACATATTAGATTATACATTCTAGTGAAATAACTAGCCATAAGAGGTGTAACCATCACTGAAATTTGTTGGGTTATCATTGGTTGTTGTGCTAGTTGAATTGGCCCTAATGTAGGTGTAACAATGTTATTATTTGGGGAGTAAAATATTAACCATTATTTTATTTTTTAATTTCTTCATGATTAATATTGATAATGTCATCTTGAATATTCAAATGTTTGAAAACAAAATCTTGAAATTATCTCTTATGAACTTCATCAAATTGATTATGGAATTTTGCCATTGTAGTTTGGTGAGTATGAAAACAAACTATTGTATATTTGGAATCTTTAAAGAAATTAAATCTATAAAATATTAAAAGAATTAAATAATGAAACAAATCTAAGATTTTATAACTAATATTTGGGTGTAAAAAAAAGATACAAACTTTAAGAGCATCTAGGGTTAGGGTTTAAGCAATGTTCAAAGTAAGTCAAGTTCACCAAATGTTTTAAACTCTTAGGACTTAGCAATTATAAATATTATTTTTTATTAAATAAATGAGTATAGTAAATTAGGTTAATAATATGTAAGAAATACAACCACTTATTTTTTATAGAATTGACTAACTTTGACCTTTCTAAAAATAATAATAAATAGTGCAAGTATTAAACATTAGATAGAAAATGACTAAGATGGATGATATAGAAGTTAAAAATTATGAAAGAGGCTAGTCTGAGTGTCAAAAATAAGATCTAGGTGTCAAAAAATCTCTTGGATAATATCAATCTAATTGGATAGTAATGTCATATGGTTCTAGTGTCCTTATTTTGGTAGTAGTGTCCTCTATATAGGACTATCCTAAGCTTCTAGATGCACTTGCATCTGGATTTATGATGTCTGATCTTGCATGCATGAGTTTTAAAACCCTATATATGGTTAGTTTGGACTAAATTTATGAAAAAACCCTAATCCTCCATGTTTTTAGGGCATTTAATCGATACAAGCTGAAAAGTGTATTTGTTAGTGGGGTAGGCTAGGCATCCTTAACACCCCATTATGATGAGAGTTGCCTAATTACAAATACTCCAAGGAGGGATCTATCCTGATTTAGTTATCCCCACCTAAGTGTTAGTAAAATTTTAAGTAAATCTCATATGATATTTGAATTGAGTGCTTTGAATGTGCTTGAGATCAAAAATCTAGGTAATTTGAGCTTAAGATTGTTGTAGATGGTAGTATGCAAAAATAAAGTAAAATAAGGATTGATACCTTAATTTTGCACCAATTATTCTAAGTTTGTATACGTAATTTGCAACTAACTTCCATCTAGTGGTTAGAGGGTTAAATATTATGTATATGTACTATTTTAGTGCTTGTGTGGGTGTTAAAAGTGGTAGAGAATGAACCTAGGAGGTGTAAGATTTAAAAAGATATCCATTTATAAAATGAGGATGGAAATAATAGTATTTCCATTATTGGGATGATAGCACCATGTGGTGCTACCATCCCTATTATGGTGTTAATATCTAAGTAGAAGAACACTAGGCACGTAGGGCTAGGATGCAAGAATGAGGGTTTAAGATTACTTTAAGGATGACTAGGGACACCTTAGCTCACATGAAGGCTGGATAAGTGTGAAAATAAGATCTAGGATAGGTCTAGGGCTAGGGTAGGGATAAGTGGTCTCAAGTAACATTCTTAGAACTTAATTACCACTTTTAGGTGATTATAGATACCTTCCATGTGATTCCCTCAGGAAATTGAACTGCACTTCCTCTAGACAAGGATATGTAGACACAACATATTGTAATATGTAACTATTTAGTGTTCCTTTCCACCATACTTCCACCACACATCACTCCAAGTAGTTTTCAACTTTACCAAGGTTTTTTTATGCTTTGATAACTATGGAGATTTCCATTTGTTATTTATTGAGTAGTCTTACATGTATACTAAAAGCTAATCATAAAAATGGATAGGTAGTTATACAAATAAGGTTTCATATAAAGAATCATACAAATGTGACTCTATTCATTATCATGTAAAAACTATTGGTCTAATATATTAAATCATAAATTTCTCTTCTATTGTGTCAATCCAATGTGATACATTTTCTAAAGAGAGCTGCTCAAACATCATTTTACCATTGTGCTAATAATTAAAATAGGTCTTGATAATAAAACTAAAATGTTAGCCCTATTCTTTAGTTTTTCTTAACTAAATATTAGTCACATGCCTAAAGGAAATAATGAATCTAATGAGATAACATGTCGATATATCACATGAGTAGTGATCTCACATGCTCATCTAAAACATGTAGCCAAGACTGGTTCTTATCAATTATACCATGTGGTAGTGGATAAACTTAACTTTCTATCTACACTTAGGCACTTGGGTTAGTTACATTTAGTTATCATTACTACAAACATCATATTATGGTTAACCATGTTATCCACTTCATACATTCCACACATTTATAATTAGTAGCATAGAAATAAATTGGCACATATTTTAGAAGTTATAGATAAAAATAGTGATTCCATTGATTTCATTTGAAAATTACATTCACTAATACACCATCACTTACTAATTAACAATGAAAGATTACATATATTATTCAACAACATTTCCTCTTGAGTATTCTCTCTCTATCTCTTTTGTAAATAAAACTAAGAGGTATTTATACATAACCCAACCCCTCTCCTTAAGTTACATCATTAATATAATAGTGATGATTAACCAATTACTATTTTATAAAAAGGATTCATGAAAAGTATTTACAATATAATAATTTAGACTCAAGCCTAATGGCCCTTATATATTCTCTCCATGATAGATATTCATGTTTGTGTTCCTATTCTCTTTCAAACTAGTGCTAAATTTATGCTTGACTAGTCTCCTTTGATGCTTCCACAAATTGCTTCATAACCATCTATGCTTTCTGCACCCTTGTTCAAGTCTTGAGATTTTATCTAAGTCTTGAATCTTTTGTTTCTCTTTGTTTTATATATCCTTATCTCATGCAACTCATTCTTACACACCAAGGTCCTCTAAATTTTTCTCTTATATGCCTTTCTCTCACATGCCTTTCTCTTCCATGCCAAGCTCCTCCACACCATTATATCACCCTTTCTCTTCCTCATTATGGTTCCAAAACCCTTAGAATATATGAATATAAAATTTAGGGTTATACATTATTAATTCATGATTACAAATTGGAAGAAGGTCTGACAATTACCTCTACCCATACAATAAAATGCAAAGACTGACAAACAAGGGTACTATCATATAATAAAATAAGTTGCATATCTAAATTGGTAAATATGTGCTCTTTGATGTATTTGATCATAGTTTAAGTTTATCCATGTTGATCTTGAGATATGAGTTTTACAAATATCATCCTTATTCTCCTTCCTCTTAACATCAAAAGTGTATATGCCTTGTTCTTCATTTGAAAGTGACCTTTTTTTGTGTTAGTCAAGTATACATCAATTGGATTATGAGAAAAGTTATCTTTAATTGAGCTATTTTAAGTTCCAACCTCATTAAATATTCTTCTTCACTTTAACCACAATATTCAATATTTCATACTTTCATTTCTATCATTTTCAATGTTGGGAAGAACACTAGACCATTATGTTATGCATGTTTTTCATCTTGAATTGGATCTTAAGATGTAGGAGAAACCATGTATGATGAAACCACTTTAATTGTAAATAATGTTACCTCTTTTAATATGGTTTCTAACTCTATAGATTCATTCTCAACTTAATCATCCAAATTTATTACTTCCTTTTACATGTATGACGTGTTGACATTTGAAGTTTTACCCGTTAGTGTAGACACTTAATTTTAGTCACTTCTATGTCTAAATTGTAATCAAGAGAAAATTTCCATAATCACATGTAAATTTAACCAAAAATCACCGTTTGACCCAATTTACCTACACAACTACCATTTTAGTCTAAAATCATAATAACACATCCCTAATTGGGGAAATAGATCATATTGCATCATTAATCTTATCTAACACATCCTAAATCAAGTCAAACCTTTGAAAGTGTTATTACATGACAATTAAATGAATATTTTATTGATAAAAGAACATTTCAATTTCACCATTCTTCTAATTTTTAATTAATCACCTTGATTAATTAGCTTAATTATTCCTATAATGGAAAATTTTATGAATTTAGAATTATTTATTTTCCTAAAATCAAAATTGAATTATTCCCTCACATAGATAATGTCAAAGGGGAAAGTCAATGGAATGGAGTGGAGTATGGGAAATGTATATAATAACATGGCCACTTACACACTCTCTTATAACTCTTACACCCCTCTTACACATTCTTTCTCTTATACCCCTCTTACACACTCCAAGAAGACTAATGACTGCACTTTTCTTCCAACATGCCTTCCACACTCTAAAAAGATCTTAAATGACATATATTACACACTCCATATGTGAAATAATTATCTTAAAGACTCACCCTCTACCATTGATCTTGATCTTAGATCAATAGTTTACAATCATTTGCTAAATCTATAAATATAAGGGTCTTTGGCCATTATAGACAAGTTTATTCATGCAAACTTACTCTATTAAATTATAAAATGAGATTTAATTAATTATAATGCCAATCCAATCCAAGAATCAAGTGTGGACAAGGCGATATTATTCCCACATGAAAAATCAAGCATTGTCAAAGAATTTATAGCCTACAAGCTGAGCTTAACCTCTTCAAACCAACTCTCAAGCAGATCTTCTAAAGAGGTATAATGGGTTTTCTCTTCTAATTTACATTTTTTGTTTATTTTCCATATATCTCAACATAGAGATTATTCTTGAGATGTCATTTCTTTAAGTTTCTTTTATTTTCATTCACTAACAAATTGGCTAACCTCTTTCAAAATTTTAATCTATAGTTAGTTTGTCCAAAACAACTAACATGCTATCAACATCATATTCAGATTCATCACTACTCTCTTTGACTACCTCTTACTCTCATAATGAATCATTTTAAGAAAATATATCCTCTTCATCCATTGTCTCACTTCCAATCTCATAAACCCCAATTCCAATTTTACAGACAAAGTCTCATTGGTTAGCCCCCATACCATTGGCTATATATTTTATGTTGGACTTCGATTTAAACATTGATTATTTCCATCTTGTGGAGTCATGTTAACAATAGGTGCTACAAAAATGTCATTTTTAGAAACAACATCATAAGACATATGATAATTTAAAAATGGTAGAACAAGTTACTGATTACTAGTTAAACTAGAATAATCACTTGCATTAGGTGTAACAACAGTGTTATTTTAGGATACAAGGATAATTTGATAATTATATGTTTGAGGAAACATTTGATTTGAAGGAATAGGAAGATTCACATGCATGTATCTTAAAGGTTGATTATAATTTGTATATGTGGTAACTAGGATTGGGTTCATTAGTCGAGTGTTTTTCATGAACACTTGATTAACAACTAAAAATTGATGGCATGTAATTATTTATCCTAACTAAGGTAATGGATCAACACCATATCTATGTGGTATCATTTATTGCTTGATATTTATGGATTTGATATATGTTAATGACAAAGATGTGAGTGTTGATGGAGTTCTTTTAATAAGCATGGAAGTTAGTGGGTCCAAAGATATCAAATAAATTTGAATAGTAAAAGCTTCAATTTGAGTGTATGGATCTTTCAACCTATTATAAAACTTATGGAAATGTGTGTTAAACATGATCATGGTCTCATTAGACTCTCTAAAGGTGGGATAAAAATGATGATATATGACTATAAGATCAATAGGTACCCTAAAATGATTAATGAATTTAGTTTTAAGATCATTCTAGAAGGTTATGTATCCATCTAAAAATCAAGGTACCAACCATAAGCCTTCTCATCCAAGGAATAAGGAAATATGTGGAAAGACACATCTTCATGTTGAATATTATTTCTTATTATACAGTCTTCAGAAGCATGTATGTGTTCTTTTGCAATTTGAATCCCACCATGCACATATTTTTTACAAAATTTATGAACATTCTAAGGCAAATCATGGGCAACTATTATAATGTTCATAGGGTAGTCACCTCCATAAATACAAGAAACAACCATTAGTGGATTTATAATTTTTAGTTTCCATTTTGATACCTAGAATGTCTCTATTTGGGTAAAGTTTCCAAAATGTTAAAGCTAAATTTCAAGTTTAGGCCCTCCTCTTATTGTGAGTTTTTTGATGTGTTGTTTAGACATAAAACAAGGTATGGAAAGTGTAAAGGATGAACACAAGATCATAATAAATCATAGATCCTAAAAAAAATCATTTTGTGCCCTCCTTCTAGTGTTAATTTTTTGATGGGTTGTTTCACACACCATCTTAGATAGGGTAAAAATCTGATCTACCTCTTCCAAAAGGAGATCAAATGTCCCCACGATCTATACTTCCAGGTCTTGGCTTTCTAGATAATATAATTGGTTGATGTGAAACTATTCCATTTCAAGGGGGGCATGTTGAAATAATTGTGAGATGAAAAAAATGAGAGATACTACAAATTTATTGATTTATCAATGTGGGTTTTAAGGGTACAACAAAGAATAAAAAGCATGGAAATAAATCACCCATAAAAATAAATATTTAGTTTTATCATTGAAATTATAGTTGTTTCATTACATTAATTTCATTGCATACATTCAACAGTGCATGAATAATAATTAAAAGGGTTTGTAATCAAGATAGAACTTGTAAACATTGATTGCAATTCTAGATCTATTATAAAAATAATATAACAATTTTTTTTTTAAAAAGAGCAAAATATGAGTGTGAAGGGGGAAGAACTAACTTTTTTTGTCATGTATAAAGGTCCAACTCATTTGATTAAGTAAATCCCCTAAAAAAATTATTCATCATGGTTAGTATAAATGCAACCACAATTAAAAGACAATACAAAAATTTGAGGAGATTTCAGCTATGAAGAATATTTAAACAAAATCACCATATACATGTGCATAAAATTAAATTAATCTTTTAATATCATTCAATTTCATATATATTTCATAGAAAATACTTGTAAGAATTCACCATAACCACTTGAATTATAGAAATTTTAGTAGCATAACAACATAACTCATGTTTAGAGAAAGATAAAATTAAATTAAAATTAAGTAAAAATAAAAATCAAAGTTTTTTTCTAATTGCTTCCAAAATATCTCTAACAACCTATTCTAGTCTTATTTAAATACTTATATAGACTCTTAATCTAGATGAGGACAAGCCTTCTAATGATGAAGTGGGTGAAAAATATTAAATATATGAGTCAAGCTCAAAGGCCCATATTTAGTGTGGAAATAGATTAGTTCAAAAGAATAGATGCCATGAATAAGACAAGAAGGCCAACATTTAATTTTGGTACCAAGAGACAAGTGAAAATTTTAATATTCCAAAATATACATCTCTAAGACAAATACCTTCTTTGAATGCACCCTTTTGGCAACATTAAATGTTGGTAATAAAGGACTATATGGAATAAAATATTCCATGTGTACATCTCCAAGGCAAAGACACCCTCCCTGGTGCATTATCTATCCACATTAAATATTGGTGGAATGTTTTGTTTCCTAGTTAAAATACTTCTCTTGAGTGGGTGTCTAATTTCTCTATCTAATTTTGTAAAAGACAAACAATAAAACATCACATTTTTGGAAAAAATAAACAAAATTAAAATAAATAAATATGATATTTCATTAGCAGTATAATTACGTCACACAAAATGATAGATTTTATTGTTTACATTTTGTCCTTACCAGACCTACACCATCACAAAGCCATCAATACCAACCTTTTAATGCCACTACTGATGTGGACAATGAATTTTTAAGGCCAAAGTTGTGTAATAAGTGTTTTTAAGTAGATTTAAATGTTTTTGAGAAGTTTTTCAAGACTTGATTGCTGTTCTCTTTCAAAAGAAGATTAATATTTTTTAAAAAATTAATAAATATAATAAAATCAATTTAATTTTGAATAAACTTAATAAATTTAAAATTAGATAAATTAAAATAAAATTAAAACAAATAATGGAGAAGGCCAAAAATATTTCACACCATTCCAAACCATTGAGCACATTCACTTGGTACTACCTTCATATGATTTTCTCCCTTTTCATGCCCATTGTACACACCTTGCACAATTAATATCTTTGCTCTTACCACCTAACTTGAGCCCATCTAACATTGCATTATTTTTAATCCCTTTGGGCACACCTTGCACAAATTAAAGACCATTTCATTGATCTTTCTCATTCTTCTTATGAGACATTTAGCACCCTTAGTCACAAAACCCATCTGTTACTTAACATTATTCTAGACTTCAAAGATTGTAATAAAAAATGGGTGATCTTTAAATAATAGGGGCCATGTTATAGCTCTAGTACCTACCATTATACGTAGTGGAAGTTGCCACATGTCAAAACAATTTCCTCTATGTTACATGTCAAAATTTTTTACGATGAAAATTACATGATGAAAAAATTATGTGCAGAAATATAAAGAAAACAAAGAATTCAATCCATTACATTGCATACTTAAATTGCAAACATGGAGATAAATAAATTTATAATAATATCTCAAAAGGTAATTCTAAACAACATTATCTAAAGATCAGATGATTTTTACTAATTTTAAAGTTGTTGGCAGAAAATGATTTATAGAAAGCTAAAAACTTCAAAGAGATTATTCTAAAATTTTGCATTGAAATTGTGTTTTATTATTCTGATATTTTTTCTATTTGTAACACAAATATTTGGACATATTTAGTACAATTAAATTACCAACTTTTCTAATTTTCCCTATAAATAAGTTGAAGAGCATTAAGCAAAATAACAAATCGACATAGGCTTTTCGCTAGATGCCACAAAACATTATTGGGGTTTATGAGATTATGGCTAGTCTAATGGGAATTCACACATGAATTTTAATGACTTGAATCTAATTAAATTTATTGTATCTTTTGTTTATGTTATAATATATAAGAACAAATTTATACACACTCCCTGTAAAATTAGTTAAAGACAAATAAGACATAACCAATATTTGAAAAAGAACTATCAAACTGAAGGAAAAACCAACAAACAAATATACAAAGTGGCATTAATATACAACTATTTGATGTTGTATTTTGTATTTTAATGATAAGATACATTTAAAATGATAATTATGAGAAGGCATTTAAAATTTATAATTTAAATAAAGCTAAAATTATTTCATTGGTAGACACACCAATAAAATTAATTAAAGAGATGCCAATGCTTCAATTTATTTTTGTTGTTAGGAATTAGTTTTTACATTATCATTTACATTTGGATATTTATCGAGTGGAAAATATTATATTTTTTGAGATAATACTTTATTTGTTTATTTGAATATATTAAAATAATAATATATTTGTATATGATCAGTTGGTTAGTTAGGAAATTGTTAGTGTGAGAGATTGTAGGGATCTCACCATCTTGGATATAGGAAATGTATTTCCTATATAAACATTGTAATGTTTCAAATAAATATACAGATTAGAATATAATAATATATTATTGTGTTCAAATTATTTTTCTTGGTGTTTGTCTTTCTTTATTATACAACTTTGGTTTTTACCATTATTTGGTATCAGATTGGGTCAATCAAGGTCTGTGCAAAATGGTAGCATAAAAATCATCAGGGGGCAATCTCATGTCTTTGTGTTGTCCCAATTAATGGAGAGAATTAATTGTTAATGTTCTTTGTATATTTTTCAAACTAGTATGATAATGCATCTCCATATGCATGATCAATTTTGTCATTAGAAAACTCAACTTGAGTGGAACACATGTGTAGGAGGAGAGATGTCAAGTCTCAAAATCTATTATGTAGAAGGTTCTATGGTGTCACTTTAAATTCTTTACCATCATCTTTGTATCTAAAGATAACACATTTATATCTAACATCATGTCATTCAATACAACACCTAATCTATTATTTTTATCTCTATAACATGCAATTTTGATATCGATCTTCCATTCATTGGTATATGAGTAGATATACAAAGATTCCATTTCACCATCTATGTCAGCATCATTCTATGACACTCAACTAGTTAGGATTCTTTATAGATAAAGAAAGATCGACATTTATATGCATTCATTTAGTAGTCAATGTTAATTCAATGATCAAGAAGATCATATTTTGTATACAGTTCTAAAAAAAGATATGTGTTTATTTTCGTAAGTCCAATCAAAAGTAAAATACATCAGTCTTCTTCTCAATTTTAACATAGTTACTGTGATTAAGATTTGCATTAGATCTAGTTTGAATTGGATCAAACCCTAGAGTCTATCGCATTCATGTAAGTAATCTTCCACTCCTTCTACCTTGCTTAGCTTGATTGGGTATATGCCAAATATCCATTCGCCTTGTACCATTTTGAAAACCACTTTTATAATTTCTATAGTTTTTGTTATTTTATATTTTGGTTGATAGTTTTATAGTTTTATATATTTGGTTGGTTATTGATATTCAAAATATTTTATTATAATTTTTTTATCTTATTATATTTTAAGTCCTTAACATGTATCACTTGGATTTAGATTTTTTTTTTTTTATTTAAATCAAAAAGAGTCTTTACATTTAGATATCTCGTTAGGTTTCATAGTTTATCAAGTTTGTATAATCAATTAAGTCTTTTGATGTTGTTTATAGCCAGTATTAGGGTCATATTTTTTTTTATGTTAAATAAGTCATTATGCTTTTGTTAATAATTAGTGAAATTCATTATTGTCATTAAATGTGTCAAAATCAAAAATTCAAAAGTGTCACTTTTTTTGGTGTCATCATTGAGTCATGTCATTTAGAGTTAAAATTGTAAAAAAACAAGCTACCCCACAAATGCATTTTCACTTGTACACAATGCCCAAACTATGGGGGGGGGGGGGGATTTCTCCTCGACAAATTCATGCATATGAGATTCATCCACACATTCATTGAGTAAGAAAATTTACCTATTAGAGGTCAAAATTAATGGAGTATAGAGGCTCTAGAGTCTCTCATCAATCACCAATGATGAGGTTTAGATGATTTGGTCTAGTATGTTTTTTCATAATCACCAAATCATCTAGAGTCTAGTATGTTTTTTCATAATTTATATTATATGTTTGAAATAAGAATAAAAGTACATTCCTATTCAAGTATTATAATTAGTGAGAAATTATAAACATAATTCCTTATTGTAAAAATTTAGTGAAAGAACAAAAAATACCAATGTAAGATAGTTCAAGGATCTTGAAAAGGTTTGTGGTAGATCTTGAAAACCATCGGAGGTGGAAAGTTGATGAGGTTCATGTTCATGTCAAGGTTTTTGGTAAACCTATTTAAAACCATGGAAGGAGTAAGCCTTTATTTGGATCAAGTTCATAATCCAAATATTTGGGTATGCCATAGGGGTGAGCATATTGCAGGTGAGAGTTTGAATGTTTTTACACCATGTAAAATGCCATAGGGGTGAGCATACTGCAGGTGAGAGTTTGAATGTTTTTACACCATGTAAAAACTAAGGGGGGAATGTTAGGAATTAGTTTTTACATTAGCATTTATATTTGGATATTTACTAAGAGTTAAATATTATATTATTTGAGAGAATATATTATTTTTTTACTTAAATATATTTTAGTAATAATATATTCATTGATAGTCAGTTGGTTAGTTGGGAGATTATTAGTGTGAGAGATTGTAGCGATTTCACCATCCTAAATATAGGAAATATATTTCTTATATAGACTCTGTAATGTTTCAAATAAATATACAGAGAATAATATAATAATATATTATTGTGTTCAAATTATTTTTCCTGGTCTTCATCTTTTTCTATTGTGCAACTATGATTTTTACCATTATTTTCTAACTATCAAAGCATTCATAGCTAGATTGACCAGTCACCAATGTGTTTGTTGTGCTTTAAAATGAATTCAATACACATTCATAAGAAGTATATTATTATTAATTTTAAAAACAAACTCAATTTCACAAGTACCTAGGGCCACAAATAACAAATGTCGATGATAGAGAGCCTTAAAATGATTCTAACTGACTATCAGTAAGTAATATGTCACATCTTGATTTCTCTCTAAGTTGAATAACATGTTTTATCTATGGATTATTATGGTTGATTAGTTGATTAACTAATATTTTATTAAGTTTAAAGATATTTATTGATTATGGGATGGTTTGTGTTACTTAATTTACATGATTAGTTGCTATGAGTTAGCAATACTTTTACATTTTATATATTGTGATCATGTTTGATTATTATATTATATTATTTTATGTATATAATGATGTTATGAGATAACTACCTTAATTTTTGTGAGGTTTATGTAAAAATGATTCTTCCCTTAGAGTGTGACTAAGAAAGAGTATCATCAGAGAGGGTGGTTTAGATAAATATGTTTGAAGATAATAGATAACAAATCCAGAAACATTTGCACACACCACATTTGTATTTCATGATTGTGTTGTTTAATAGATAGTTATAGTATGATTTGATTTATTTTTAAACGAATGTCTCATTCTTTTATATTTTCATTAATTTAGTTGAGCTACTAATGATCATGTAGATTTGTTTCATAAGTTTTCACTAATTTAATGATCTTATGTAGCTTATCTTGTTTGACATAATTGTTTGGCTAAATGAGTGAAATTGTTTATGTTTACTTACCTCACTGCCTTATTAAGTATGGCTATATAGTATAACATTATGGTGTTTTGATGGATTCCATAATCATTACTCAATCTATAATATTTAAAAAATAATAATTAAAGATTATTATTACAAAATTATAATTTAAACGTCGAAAGATAAATAACATTGTTTTAAAAGATATTGTATTTGATTAACTATTTAATTAAAGGATTGATATTCATAATATATATTAAATAATTGAATATATTGATTTTAATTATTTAGTGATTTTACTAAATCATTGTAATTACTATGCATATTTATGGATAACATTTCAATGTAAAAATATAGTCTTGTAATGCCTAATTGAATTACAATGCTATATAGTCATTATTGTATTTGGTTGATAGTCATTGCATGAGAATACATTAGTTATGACTAAGTTGATATTCGTTGCATGGAATAAACTTGGGGACTATGTGACGTAAGGTTTATTTGGTCAATGATTGTTTGTTAAGTCAATGACATGTAAATTTTATAAAGAATATAAAATGATTTTTTTAGGGATTCAATAGAAGCCTCAAGATGATTAGGGTTTCTAATCATCTGTTGACTTTGGTTAAGCATAATTTTGGAAAAATCATTGAGATAACTATGTATTTGCATGGCAGAAAATGGAAATAAATAGGGAGTTCTATTGAGCTATTTTAGCATGCATTTATTCAATCAATTTAAGAAACCATTAATGGAGGAGAAGATGGGGACGAGTAGGTGGATGGAAAATAATAATAAAAGGAATGAGAGGGCTCTAAACAAGACATCTCACATAATACAGAGATGAAAAGATAGAAGGAAAAGAAGGTGGTGAACAAGTGCAAGAATAAATAATTAGTTTGACTTTCTTTGGCATTCATACATTTACCAAGTTAGTTATGTAATTAAATTTTTGTGTGAAATATTGAATGGATTTTTTGAATATATATGGTTACTAAGTTTCTTTGTTTAATTCTTATAACTAATGGGTTGTATGTAGATCCATGTGCGAGGTTCGACCTCCATAGAACCCCACATTCAAACTAGGGTAATATGAGGAGGTTTGGGGTAGAGCCATAGAGTTAGCCATGGTAGTTTTTGGTTTTAAAAATCTTTATCCTATAATTCTCTTGCTATTCAAAAATCACGATTTAATTTTAGATGATTATTCTGATGGGCATATATGTAATACTAATCAAGCTAGTTGTTTTGAATAATATTTTTATAAATTCATTTGGGTAAATGAAATATATAGAATTAAAAATGTTTCTCTATATGATCATTCGACTGTTAAACCAAATTTGGACTTTTTGGGTTAAAATGTGTGTTTTAGGAGTTACACACACACACACACACACACACACACACACACACACACACACACACACACACACACACACACACACACACACACACACACATGAGTATATACTCAATTAAATATATATACATGTATGTTGAATTGTCATACTTTAATAGATGCCTCTCTCTCTCTCTCTCTCTCTCTCTCTCTCTCTCTCTCTCTCTCTCTCTCTCTCTCTCTCTCTCTCTCTCTCTCTCTCTCTCTCTCTCTCTCTCTCTCTCTCTCTCTCTCTCTCTCTCTCTCTCTCTCTATGTGTGTGTGTGTGTGTGTGTGTGTGTGTGTGTGTGGGTGTGTGTGTGTGATGAACCTTAAGGATTTATTTGGCATTTAGATTCAATGAATTTGTACATACATGGTAATAGAATAGCTATATACTCTCAGATGTGCTATATTATGCATACTTGTTTATATAAATGGATTTAGGAACTTTGGTTAAGTCAAATTAAGTAACCTGGGTATAGATAGATGAATAAGAGACTATATATTAATACAAGGCCTTGTGCATATAAATGTATCTAGTTATATTATAAGCTCACATGGTAGAGTTAAGTTTTAATTGTGTTCTATAATATATGAACTGCACTTATATCTAAATGTGACTATGTATTATTGATTATTAGATTTGTCTGAACTGTGTAAGATTTTGCTTAGTCAATATATGGACTAGGTACATGGGTTCAATTGTGTGTGTTGCATATTTTTTAATCAACCAAGTATGAGTAATTATATTAAAAACCCAAGTTGGGTATTAGTTGTGTGTTGTTATTATTTTTTTAATAAACAATACCCAAGTTGGGTAAGGATGGTTGTGTTCTTATATTTGCTCATATGAACGATATTTAATTGGCAAAACTTAAATGATTATTTGGATTTAATTGATTAAATAGTTTTGGTGAATAAAGGAGTAACTGAGTTGATTTATAGAATTATGTGTGTAAATAGAAATTTCTCAATTTAATGAAAAACATTATGGGGCCTTTGTTTATGAATTGACTATATACTTAGTATAGACGGAATACTAAGACCAATGAAAATGGATGTCATCTTAGTAGTATATTGTATAAAGAAAACTATTTATAATATATTTGTATGGGTGAATTTAAAATAATTATATATACATATAAATGGTTTAATTTGTATGATTGTTGACTGAGAAAACAAATCGAGAAAAGAGTACACCATTCATATATATATATATATATATATATATATATATATATATATATATATATAATAATAATAATAATAATGCATACGATTATGTTATAAATGTTATTATTATAAAAATGTGTAAATGATGCTTATTTATATTTGGTTAGTATAAAAGCATTAAAATAAATGTATTTAAGAAATCAAATATAAAGCATATATGATGTTTTAGAGTAGTTTTTTTAATATGTGGATTATGAATAATTTCTTAATCCTGTGTTATAATTTTAAATAATATTAAAGGTGCTTAGTGGTTTAAGCAACTAGCAATATAGATAAACAATACCCAAATGGTATGTTATATTGAGAACTATTTTGGATTTTGTTTATTATATGTAATAAACTAGATGTATGGATTCATTTCACTTCATTTGATCGACTAAATGAATGTATGTGATATTTATGTACTTAATATAATTTTGATTAGCTAAAATGAAATATTATGAATGAATCTATTTGATTTTAATATTATTATTTATTTTATCGAATCTTGCATTCATGATTATAATTAAGTAGTGGATGGATTCCACTATATTAATTAGCACTATCAAAACAAGATGAGGAGCAATCTAATAGAGTGGTGTGTATGAATTTGACTGATCCTAGAGATCATTCATTATTGAAAAACTTTGGCCAAATTAATGTTTGATAAACATTATCATTTCATATGTTGATATGGTTTTCATATTTGTGAGATATGTTAGAATGGATTTCTTTATGATAAACATTATGTATTAGATATCTTCAACACAAGGGTTCTAGTTTGTTACTCTAGATTATTACACCATCATTATCTACCCATCTGTAAATGGAGGGCCATACTCTTTTTTTGGAGATAGTGTGGGGGATCTATGGTCTATGGTTGGTGTGAAAAAATACTCAGATGATGTTAACCTTCCCAACTAGAGTACTACACTTGAGATTACATATTGATACTTGAGTCATGGAAACTCTACTTAGAGGAGATTTGTGTCATGTTTTATGATTTGAGATATTTTTTTTATGTATTGTTGAGAATTGTACCATTTATTCATTATACTTCTACAACAGTTGTTGTAATGTTATATCAACCATGGCTGAATTTGTATTATATCATTTATGATGAGATGTAATATTTATTATTATTTTGGTATTGTTGATGATTTCTATATCTATTCATGGTGATCCTTAGCTAATTAGATTAACTACAAACATTTTTGGTTAACTAAATTAATACAACTAGTTAAAGATCACTAGTTAGGTTTCTCATGGTAAAATCTATTTGTTGAATATGAGTAATTAATTAAAAAAATTACTGTTGCATTCTAGTAAAACCAAATGGGGTTGTTACATAATATAGATTATGAAGAAATGATAGGCTATATGTTTGTGTGTGTGTGTGTGTGTGTGTGTGTGTGTGTGTGTGTGTGTGTGTGTGTGTGTGTGTGTGTGTGTGTGTGTGTACACACACACACACACACACACACACACACACACATATATTCAGTAGTGCCCAAATGCATTATAAATTCTTGAATGGCACTGAAGTGAATGTCTATTCTATTAAAATTTATATGACTAAGAAAATAATTGTAACAACTATCAAGATACATGCGAAGTACCAGTGTTGTATAGTGGCTATGATTTGAACCTGCACTGTAGATCTATAGGCACACTCTAGTTTGTAAAACTCTTTGTATCTATGAATATTTTCAAACAACATTTTTGAAGTGTTGGATATTTTAATTAATGGTTTATTAAGGTAGACTATGAGGAGTTTGAGAAACAGTCTTGGAAGAATTTCCCTGAATGTTGTTCATGAACTGAAAGCTATCAAAATAGAAGACACCCAAATAATTTTGTAGAAGAAATATCTTGCATATTTAATCTCCATGTTATTGCCTCTAAGAGTCAAGGTGCCATATAATTATTAGTACACATGTTTGTGATTTCATGGAAAATTCAAAAAAAAATCTTGGTACAAAATAAGTAGTTTATTGTAATTTTATCTAGCCTTTCAATAACTAAATATTGATAAAAAATTATATAGTCTATTCATTGGTTTACCTGTAGACAATTATTCACCATGTAATAACAAGTAGGAAAAATAATAATCAAATTTAATTAAATATAAAACATTAAAAAATACTTTTCTTTCCTTATATCATTTGATTAGTTGTTAACTATGTTGTTCCCAAAATCTGTCACTTGTTTTTGTGGACAATATGTCGACCATTTTGGTCCTATAGGCTGAGAATGGTCTCTTTTTTTCTCAAAAAATGTTCTGAGTAGTCAAGTTTTTTAGTTGTGCAAGCCTTTTCAACTAAGGAAATCACATATTCAACAGGCAGGGTTTCGCAAGGAGAAGTTCAAAAAACACTTAGGCATTTCAAGGATGGTTCAACACTGAGGTTCATTCAAAAGGTTCTTCGGCAAGGTTCAAAGATTTGGATTGAACCATTGAACTGTTGAACCATTGAACTTTACTTCAAAGATTTCAAATTTTAAAGGGTTCAAAGCTTCAATGGTAGAGTTTGATAATTTGGAACGAATCACTGAACCATTGAACCATTGAACCCTGCTTCAAAGAATTTAAAAGGTTCAAAGTTCAAAGTTCAAGTGGAAGATTCCAAAAGATGTTTAAAGTGGAATATTATAGAATAAAGGTTCAAATAATTGGTTCAATGATATGTTGAAATCCTTAAGAAGACTAAGTGAATGTGAATTTTTGTTGTACATAAAAGATTGAACTGCTAAACCACCAAACCGCCTAATGAACTCTGAACCATTAAACCATTAAACTAATGAATATCAAAAGGTTCAAAGGTTTAAGATTTAAATTGGTTCAAGCGACCAATAACATCCCCATGGATGTCAAATTTAGGGTAATGGAATAATCATTGATTTTCAAAGATGCAAACTTGGGAACAAAGCCAACAGAAAGCGAGAAGAGAGCTTGAGAGCCCATAACACCAAGAAAAGACAAAATATAGCAAGGAAAGATGGAATGTTATAAGAAATATAAAAATATCTGTAGGAGAGTTATTCTAGTAGGTGGAATAATCCACCAGGTGGACATTAGAGAGCGTAAGCATTCAAAGGCATGGCCTATTTTTCTACATCAAAGTAAAAGTGAAGGGACAACTGTCTAGGTATCTTAAAGAAGAACAAGCAGCCCATTCTTGGGAGGAGACATTTGAGGTGATTCAAAATTCCAAAGTTAAGGCTAATACCTTATTCCAGCATGGCCCCTTCATATAATTTCAAATGCCTTCAATGCATTCAATGCAGCATGGGCCATTTCATGAAAATAAGCACCCAAGTCTTTCTTGGGTTGCGATATATTGTAATCTCTCAATTTGTAGAAGGGAGATCTCTCTGTTATTAGAAGTGAAACTCTACCCAAATTGAAAGGCATTCCTGAGACTTTGAGCTCAAACTATTAATCATATTTTGTCATTTGAATGAGAAAGCAAGTTACCTTTCAAACTTTGTGTTGAAATAGCTTGTGTTATCTAGGAAATTATTCTTATGTCTATTTCCTAAATAAAATCTTGTCCATTTAATCAAATAAGCAAAACTAGTGGAAATAATCTAGAAGGTGTCCTGAAGTTGACTGTGGGAGACTTTATGCTGTCACAATTATCTTTAGTCTATGTTTTATGTTTCAGTGAAAAGGATTGAGAGTCTTTGAGCTCCCATTATCCTTTTTAACCTTTATCCTATTGTAGTTGAGGTGGAGACTTTGTGATACACTTCATTCTACTATGTTACTACATTTTGATTCAATAGGAGAAGTAACGAAAGACTTTGTGCTTTCATGGGTTTCTTATGATTACCATTACTACCCAGGAAGTCTTCCTCTGGTTTTCTAAACATCATTTCTAAAAGAAGAGAAATGCCTTCAAAAATTACCCAAGAATTCTCCTTGACTCTATGAACATCATCTCTAAAAAAAAAGAGATGGATGGTGTTATCCCACCCCTGAGTGTATTTTTAGTTTATATTACTATATAGTAGTTTAAAGGGAACCTCACCTTGATGAGAGAAGAGATTTATCTCATTATGCTATGGTAAACCTACACATTTTGTTGATCAAATCTCTTTATGCTAAGGTTGATATACCTATTTTGCTGTCAATTAGCTAGTGACAAAATATTCACCCAACAATTTTTGGCAAATCTGCTAGGGAAGAATGCATAGTTTGAAGCCTCAAGCTTCAAATTGAAGTAGTACTAGTTCTTTTCTATTTCCATTTTACACTCTAGGATATCCATGGTATACACGAAGCTAAGGAGCTCAAGGTATTATTAACCCTGTATTTGAGCTTGTGCAGCAAAATAACTTTAATCTTTACCCTCCACAAACTCACCTTTAGTGAATTAGGAGTTTTCCTCCTACCAACATTAGGTCACCAATACTAGGTAAAGATTCTCTTTCCTTTGCTAACAAATCTTTGTCTATACATACCCCACTAAGATTTGTTATCCCTCCTTTCCTTTATCATATCATGGCAGCCCAAGGCCCCTGGAGTAACACTTTTGGTACCCTGAATCTAAATCCACCCTTACATGAACTACTCCATAGTTCAAGGAAGAATTTTTCCAAATTCTATGGTGATGAGAGAGTTCATTCTGATGAACATATTTCAACCTTATGCATAACCTATGGAATGATAGGCATGGAATATGAAGACATAGCAGTGAGACTATTTTTAGAAACACTATAAGGTGTTGGAGCAGACTAGTTCTATCATCTACAAGCTCAAAATATCACTGACTGAAACACTCTCAAGGCTAAGTTCGAAGCTAGGTTCAAATTTGTAGAAGATGCACATGCCCTATTATTTTAGCTTACCTATGTGAGACTTCATTGCTAAATTTGATAAGCTGAGGAACAGGATTCCTACAATTGTTCAACCAACACCTAAAAATCTTAAATGCTTCTTCATAATTTCTCAGCTTCCTGAAGTGAGTTTCTTGTTGAGGCAGGCTGGCCACATAGACCTTGATGAAGCTCAGCATTTGGCCACTGAGGTTGAAGATGATCTTATCTTTGCAAGAAAGATAAGAAGAGATCTTAACAGAAATAAATCTTTTTCATCTTCTAAAAAAATTTCTACAGGCACCACTAATCCTATGGTGTAAAAGCTGGCTAATGAGTTGCTAGCTCTGAAAAATCAAATGGCACAAGGAATTTCTATTCCTTCTTATTGGGATATACCAAAGAGGACATTTCCCAACTAGTCATATCAAGGCAGTGTTGCCAGGAATCAAGGGCAACCAAGTCATCTTCCTCCCCCACAGGGGAAGCTCACCATTAAAATAGCACCAACCAACTTAGTAGTTGGATATCTTGAAACTGAATCTAATTTCTCTTTCCAACCTAAGTTTAACCAAGAAGATGATTCTAATCTCTTCATAAAAGGAGAAGAAGAATTAGCTGGTGACTTCAACATTAGTTTTTTGAATTACTAGGATGAAGCTAAAAGTAAGGGAGAAGTGTGTGAGGGATCATATGTTGTTCTTATCAAATCCTAAAACTATCCAACTCAAAAAGCTAATAAATAAAAAATAGAGGAAGAATATCGATTAGAAATTTCAATTGCTAAATGGGGGACTTCTCTACCTTTCCAATCAAAGGACCCAGTGATCAATAAAAAAGTAAGTACCTAAAATAATCTTATTCCTTCTACTTCAAATTCTCAAACTAGTACCACACTCAATAAAACCTTGAATGATGGACTTCCTTTCTATATTCCCAGTTCTTTTTAGTCATTTGATATAATTTACCATACTAGGAAGACCAAAATCCAAATGACTGAGTTTAAATATTTACAAGCCAACCTTGAGTAATTGGATAGGTTGGTCGAGTGTGTAAAGAACAAAACTATCCCTATGGGACAATATGTTTTCAAGGAGGCTCATGATCCCCTAAATAATACATCTACCCAAAATAACCTTGTCATTACTCCTCCTAAGAAAATAGAACCTTTCTATGTTTCCCTATTGATAAATGGACATAAACTGACCAATTGCATAATTGTCTCAGAAGCCTTTGACAATGTCATGTCTGCCAATGTGGTAGATTCTCTCAGCCTCACTTTGACTATAAATTTTAAGAGATGTTTCTCCATGGAAAACAAACAAGTACCTCTATTGGGTCAAATTAAAGATGCCTAATTTGCATTTGCAGCCTTCCCAGAAAAAAGGATTAAAATGACAGTCCTGGTGGCCTACGTTCCAGCTTCCTATGGCATTTTGCTTGGATAAATTTTTTACAAAGATGTTGATGGAGAATTGAACATGGATGTGTCTGAGGTGAGGATACCTATGAAGGGCATCATGCAAAGGTAGCTTCCTAAGAAGGAGGAAAAATACATTGTTACTTGGACATCAGATATTGAGCCTCAAATTCTATTTAAATATTCAAGAATGGGTAACTATTTTCTATCTATAGAAGGTGTTTCTATCTCATCAAATGAGAATCTTGTAGGTGAAAATTCAAAAGGTTCAAAAAAAAGACTAGAAGAATTGGTAGAGTAAAATGTAGGTGCAAAAGAATCCTCCCTCCCTAATGAAGAGAAATCTAAAAAGAGATCAGATCCTAATGATGTTTGGATTTTAGAATTTAATGGCAGCAATTCTTCTACCAATTCTAGAGCTAGAATTATTTTGATATCTCTTTAAGGAGATATTTTCCCTTATTCATACAAGTTGTAGTTTAGCAACACCAACAACAATGCCAAGTATAAATATTTGTTACTCAGCTTGAAGGTGGCTCAAAATAAAGGTCTTAAGCTTATTCACGCCCAAGGAGATGTTGAACTAGTGGTTTGTTAGGTAAAAAACCCATATTAAATCAAGAATGAAAGATTACAACATTATCACAATCTTGTATGGGACTATATTAAAAGTTTTGATGCTTTCAGTATCTCTGTCATGCCCAGAGAGTTTAATGATCGAGCAAATTTATTAGCTATTTTTGTGACCCTCATAGTTTCTCACATTGATTTCAAAGGGAACAGGTACACTATCAAACTGATCTTTCAACCAAGTGTGCCTGATAATGCCAACCATTGGTAGGTATTTTATGGTGATAATCAAATCATTGCCTTTCTAGAACAAATGGATAGCTTTGAGGAGCTTTATTTTGAAGACAGTAAGTCTCCACTATGAGAATCAACTGCTAAAACAAATTCAAATGCTGGTGAATAATGCCTTTTATCTCAAAGGAAATAAAATCCCAAAGGGATTGGTTTCCCTTGAAAAACTATTTGATAAGCATGACAGGTTCATCAAGCAACAACAAATGGATTCAAGTTCCTCTCAGGAGTTTGATCAAATAAATTTGAGTATAGAAGAGAATCACAAGATGGTCAACATTGGGAAGTGTTGCACTCTTGACAAAAATCTCATATTCACTATTCTGCTTCACCATTACATTGATGTTTTGGCGTACTCCTATGATGATAAGAAATCTATCAAGCCTGAATAAATTTGACATGAAATTCCTCTCAAAATTGGTTCATTGCCTCATAAGTAAAAATAAAGATAGTACAACCCCAAGATATCGAGTACTATTCTATCTGAGATTTAGAAAATGTTAAAAGCAAGGATAATTTTTCTAATCCATCATTCCACCTAGATTGCAAACATAGTCCCTATGAGAAAAAAGAATGGGGAAATTTGCCTCTATGTTGATTTCAAAAATCTAAATCAATCATCTCTAAAGGACAACTACCCCTACCCATCATGGATCAAGTCCTACAGATAGTGACTGGTTTAGAGATGTTATCAATGTTAGATGGTTTTTTGAGGTATAATCAAGTGGAAGTCAGTGAAGCAAACTAACATAAGACTGCTTTCACTATACCTTGGGGCACCTTTGCATATCGTAGAATGCCTTTTAGTTTGATTAATTTTGGTGCCACCTTCCAGAGAGCCATGGATCTTGCCTTTAGAGACAAAATGGGGAAGTTTGTTGTGGTATATCTTGATGACCTAACTGTCTTTTTCAAACATCATCCTGATCATGTGAATCATCTACAACAAGTACTGAAATGATGTCGATAGAATGGCATTTCCATTAATCCTAAAAAATCAATTTTTGGGCTTACAGAAGGAAAACTTCTCAGTCACACTATATCCCAAGAAGGCATAAAAATTGACTCAAAAAGATTCAAATCTATTTAAGAGCTTACTATGCCTACTAGTAATACTGCAGTTCATTATTTCTTTGGAAAGATGAATTTTCTATGAAGGTTCATTCCTGAGTTTGTAGAAAATACTCACCACATCATTGACATGATGAAGGGAAAAGCTAATTTTCACTAGACTGAAGAAGGTAAGTCAATATTTCAAGATATCAAGAATTCTATTGCCCATGCCCTGGTCTTAGTTTGCCTGGATTACACCAAAGACTTCATAGTGTATAGTTATGCTTTTGAACACACACTTTCAGCCATTATGGTTAAATAGAAAAAAGAAGGTTTGGAATCTCCTATATCATTCATGAGTTATCCTTTCAAAGCTCATGAATTGAAATATTCAAATATGGAGAAGCATGCTTATGTTATGGTTAAGACGGTGAAATACTTTCGGTTCTACATCCTAAACTCACACACTATTGCTCTGGTGCTTGATATAATAGTAAAGTCTATTTTGACTCAACCGGAGTTTGGTACCAAAAGGGGCAATTGGATAGCCAAAATCCAAGAGTTTGATTTTGTTATCAAACCTATGAAGCTTGTGTATGGAAGAGGCCTCTACCAATTAATTGTTGATAACATACTAGAGGAAATAGGGCATAAAGAAATAAAGGCTGAAGACATGCCTATAGTTCTCTTTGTCACTACTATAGATGAGTGGTATTCTAATATCGCTCATTTCCTTACCTATGGTGAGTGTCCTACCCACCTATCTCATAGATAAAAAATAACTGCTAAATTGAAGGTTGTTAACTATGTCCTGTGAGAAAATGGTTTGTACAAGAAGAGCCTTGATGGGGTATTCCTTTGTTGTGCAGATAAAGTGCAGCAATTTAAAATATTAGAGTCTTTCCACAATATGGCTTGTGGAGGACATTTTTTTGCACCTATGATTGCTCATAAAATTATATGAGCCAAGTATTATTGGCCTACTCTATTTCAAAATGCATACACTTGGGTGCATAGATGTGAGTTGTGTCAACAGTTTGTTGGGAAACCCAAATTGGTTGCATTGCCTCTCAAGCCAATGGTGATCAAAGTGTCATTTCAACAATGGGGTATTTATTTCATTAGTGTTATAAACTCATCCTCAAGTGTTGGACATGACTATGTTGTCACAGCCACAGACTACTTTACCAAGTGGGTGGAATCCATTCTAGCCAAGCATGCTACTTCAAAAGTGGTATGTAATTTTCTCAAATAAAATATTATTTCTTGATTTGAAGTCCTAACTAAGATTGTAATAGATAATGCTTTTGTTTTTCTTCTCAAGAGGTTACTAAGTTTTGCTACAATTATGGGATTATCCTCTCCCACTCCTCTGACTATTATCTGCAAGAAAATTGTCAAGCAGAATCAAGCAACAAGAACCTAGTGACCATTATCAGGAAGCTGGTAGATGACAATTAGAGAACCTAGCATAAAGCATTATTTAATACTTTATGGGTAGACAAGATTACACCTAAGAGGGAAATAGGTATGTCACTATTTTAACTTCTATATGGTTTGAATGCAGAGATACCAATCACCCTAGAGCTACTAGTACTGAAGTTGGCAAAGGCATTCGATGATCAAACATTTAAAAATTCCATTGACAAGAGGATCATGTGCTTGGCTAAACTAGAAGAGTAGCTAAATATGGTAGTGGACCATATTTATACACATCAAAGTCTGGTAAAGAAGCTCTTAGACTAGAAAGCAAGGATTCATGATTTTCAAATTAGAGATCAAGTCTTATTATGGGACAAAAGCAGAGAACTAAAATGGATGCATGGAAAATTAGATTCCCTATGGAGAGGTCTATTTGCCATTCACCAAGTAAATGGTGAGAATATTTTCTTACTAAAGTATCAAGACAACATGCCATTTTCAGTACCTTACAGTGGGTAGTATTTGAAGCACTTCAACTCTTGAAGTATCAGATAATTCCAGTTGTACATATGTATAGTCTTTAATTTGTTTTATGTTTTTCATTTCATTTTTGGCATCTTTATCTTTTTGGATGGCATGAATTCATAGCCTAATGGCATAGATGAAGGCACTTAGAGTCTATATTCTACTCCCTTTGATCATTTTTACAATCGATGGAAGTTCCCCAACTAGAGCCAGCTGTTGTTCCCAAAATCTATCACTTATTTTTGTGGACAACATGTTGACCATTTTGGTCTTGTAGGCTGAAAATGTCTCTTCCTTTCTTAAAAATGTTTTGAGAAGTTAATTTTTTTAGTCACATAAGCCTTTTCAACTAAGGAAATCATAGGTTCAACAGGTAGGCTTTCGCAAGAAGTTCAAAAAACACTTAAGCATTTCAAGGATGGTTCAATGTTGAGGTTCATTCAAAAGGTTATTCAGTGAGGTTCAAAGATTTGGATTGAACCATTAAAACATTGAACCTTTGAACTCTGCTTCAAAGAGTTCAAATTTCAAAGGGTTCAAATATTCAATGGCAGAGTTTGATAATTTGGAATGAATCACCGAGCCGTTGAACCATTGAACCCCACTTCAAAGAGTTTAAAAGGTTAAAAGTTCAAAGTTTAAGTAGAATATTCCAAAATATGTTTCAAGTAGAAGATTCTATAAGAAAGGTTGAAACAATTGGTTCAATGATACATTGAACTCCTTAAGAAGACTAAGTAAATGTGACTCTTTGCCGTACATAAAAGATTGAACTATCAAACCGTTAAACCACCTGATGAACTATGAACCATTGAACCATTAAACTAACAAACATCAAAAGGTTCAAGGTTCAAAGTGGTTTAAGTGACCAACAACATCCCCATGGATGTCAAATTTAGGGTAATGGATTAACCGTTGATTTTCAAATATGTAGACCTGGGAACAAATCTAGTAGAAAGTGAGAAGAGAGCTTGAGAGCCTAGAACACCAAGAAAAGACAAAATATAGCAAGGAAAGAGGGAATTTTATAAGAAATCTAGAAATATCTATATGAGAGTTATTCTAGTAGGTGGAATAATCTACCAGGTGGACATCAAAGAGCGCAAGCATTCAAAGGCGTGGCCTATTTTTCTTCATCAAAGTAAAAGTGAAGGGACAAGAGTGTAGGTATCTTAAAGAAGACCAAGCAGCCCATGCTTGGGAGGAGACATTTGAGATGATTCAAAATTCCAAAGTTAAGGCTGATACCCTATTCCAGTATGGCCCCTTCACAGAATTTCAAATGCCTTCAATGCATTCAATGCAGCATGGGCCATTTCATGAAAACAAATACCCAAGTCTTTCTTGGGTCGCTATATATTGTAATATCTCAGTTTGTAGAAGGGATATCTCTCTGTTATTAGAAGTGAAATTCTACCCAAATTGAAAGGCATTCCTGAGACTTTGAGCTCAAATTGTTAATCATATTTTGTCATTTGAATGAGAAAGCAAGTGACCTTTCAGACTTTGTGTTGAAATAGCTTGTGTTATCTAAGAAATTGTTCTTATGTCTATTTCCTAAATACACTCTTGTCCATTTAATCAAATAAGTAGATCTAGTGTAAATAATCTGGAAGGTGTCCTGAAGCTAAATATGGGAGATTTTGTGTTGCCACAATTGTCTTTAGCCTGTGTTTTATGTTTCAGTGAAAAGGATATTTGAGAGACTTTGAGCTCCCATTATTCTTCATAACCTTTATCCTATTGTAGTTGAGGTGGAGACTTTGTGCTACACTTCATTCTACTATGTTACTACATTTTGATTTAGTAGGAGAAGCAATGGACTTTGTGCTTCTGTGGGTTTCTTGTGATTACCATTACTACCCAGGAAGTCTTCCTCTAGTTTTATGAACATCATTTTTGAAAGAAGAGAAATTCATTCAGCAATTACCCAAGAATTCTCCTTGACTATGTGAACATCATCTCTAAAAAAAGAGAGATGGATGGTGTTATCCCACCCCTAAGTGTATTTTTAGTTTATATTAGTATATAGTAGTTTATAGGGAACCTCCCCTTGATGAGAGGAGAGATTTATCTCATTATGCTGTGATAAACCTACACATTTTGTTGATTAAATCTCCTTATGCTAAGGTTGATATACCTATTTTGATATCAGTTAACTAGTGAAAAAACTACTGGAGATGAAAATAATAGTACTTCTATGGCATGTATTAATAATATAAAGGTGATTTTATGGGTGAACTTTAGATAATAATATAAAAGTGATTTTAATCTTTCTAGTGTAATGTTGTTGGAGTGTTCTCTACTACCTTTTTTTGTGAATAGTATTATATATGTTTTTTTTATAATAAAAACAATAATCATTATTTCATAAAAAAAACGTTCCTTGAAGTTAGACAAGCATAAGCCCATTTTTTTCAATTTAAATTTATTCAAGCACACTTGGCTAACTTCACCCTTTTCATGCATAGGCTGCACACTTTATCCCAAGATAGTTTCTCTCTTTGAAAACCCACTCAAAACTTTACCTTCTTAGCACAACTAGTCAAAGACCAATTCACTCCTTTAGGGGCATGATTGTCCCAAAAAAATGGAGCCCAAAAACAAATTTTCTAACAAAGTGTTCTAGATGAAAAATTATCACATGTACTCACTCTACGCAAAGCAATAGTTTCTAGGACTTAATATTTCCAAAAAAATGAGATGTATCCAAAATAATTATTGCACATGAAAAAAACAACTGGACACAAAAAGTCAAGGTGAGACTCAAGTGGACTACAACAAGCAAGACTAGACTAAAAAAAACTAAGTACCCTAATTTCACTAAAATTAGAGCATTTTTTGATTATAACAACATTATATCCCACTCACCTCTTACTTTTCCTATATAAAGAGTCACATTTGTGTCTTTGTTTGAAATGGAGCTTAGAGTAATTTATCTATAGCTAGTGGAGTTAGAGTCTCTTAGGAGATCGAGTTCTAATGCAACCATTGTTGGTTTCACATTTACATTAAACATTAATTTTTTTAGCTAATAGAGTATCTTTAATTGGTGAATATTTTATCTTCTTAGTACATAATTGTGGATGATGTGTTATGTTTACATTGTATATTTTTATTGGGTCCTCAATTATAATATGGCCTCAGAGAAATGTTCTTTTAATATCATATCTAAGTAAGATCTATAATCTCCATCTCATATTGTTTTAGATCTAGATGTTTCTTTGGTTGGAGTTATGTTATTTGTATATCTACATATGTAGGAGTTACATAGAATATATTTCTACCTTTTGTTGTTTGTGAGTGTTTTTGGTGCATATCAGACATTCATATTGCATTTAACATGATAGAAAGTCATTTTTATGACTTTTTCACTTGAATCAGACATTATGAGCCCATTTTTCAAGCCATGTAGATCTCCTATGTCGATCTAGATAATTTTAAAGGGGAATAATGACCTAAAGGGAATGAAAATAACATTTTTTGCTCATATGACATGTTTTCATGCCCTAATTTTGTGTTCTTTATGTAACTTGTGATGATTTGTTAACTTTTTATATTTATATATAGATTTGATTTTGGTCTATTAAGAGGGTGTTATTTTCATATTTCCTAGTTTTTTGATAAATTCATAGTTGTTGAGTTATTCATGTGGCATATTTGGCACTCTCACTTAAGGATTCTTATTTTAATTTTTGTAAAAATTCCACATTGACACTTTTGGATACATTTAATTATTTTTATTTACTCCCTAGTCAGTATTAAGAGGGGTATTAAGTAATAATAATTCTTCACTGGTAGTTCAAGTTTCTTATGTACCTTAGGTTTGTTCATGTATCATATGTGGATGTAGAGGTAAATATCAAAATATAGAATTTTTTTAGCTATATTTTCTATTATTAAAATGTAGAACATCATGTCTAAGGCAACATTATTTATTGATATCAAAACTCATAATGTCATTTCTAAGCCAACATTCATTTATGGCATTAAAAAATCAAAATAATTTAGAAGTAAACCCTATTTGGTTAATTTTATTAATGCATTCTTTCCATACAGAATAAATGCCTATATTCGCTCATGTTTACACAACTAGATTCATGGAAGACACTTTTGATTCATTCCTTTAGAGGCATAATTAGTTTTAATAGTCATGTATGATAGATTATTTTTTCTATTTCATTATATATGGGTACACCATCAGGCCTAGTTTTTAGAACCCATGCTTATGAGCCTAAGAATTATTATCTCTTACCACATGACCTAAGTTTATCTTTATGTGACGTTTTGGTGTGTGTCATGTTCACACTTATTGTGAAATCCAACTTAGGTACTATTGTTACCAAGGTGAGATTCGGTATGTGCACAACATTTTTTAATTCATATTTAATGTGGTAGTTATCCTCATATGGGTGAGAAGGGTTAGCTATAACCTGGAGAATAATCCTAAGTTTCACCTCATGAATAAATATATCTCACTCACCTCTTACCTTTCATATATAAGTAACCTTTATGTCCTTTTTTTAATGGAACTTAGATTAAATTATCCATAGCTAGTGGAGATGTAGTCTCTTTGGATGTCTTGTTCTAGTGCAACCATTGATATTTGTACACTTACATGTTTTATATTAAGTTTTTAGTTAATAAAGTGTCATTATTTTGTGAATATTTTTTCTTCTGAATACACATGTTTGGATGGTGTGTTATGTTTATATTATGGAGTTTTCTTAGGTCCTCTTCAATTATAATAAACATTATTTAGAGAGTGACTTTCTCAACAAATAATAGTGTGAACTAAAAATGCATAACTATTAGTACCTCAATAGGACATTATAATATCAAGATTGATATAGTGGTATAAAAATAATATTGATAATTATATTCAAAAATACTATTATTATTAGCATTCAATAAGGACAACCAAATGAATATCTTTCAAGCAAGGAAAAGATTGAACGGTGGCATCAACTTATAATTTAATTTCAAGATCAATATCATGTTAAATTATGACACATATGAAACTTTACTAATTTTAATATCTTATTGGAAAATCTGCCAAATGTGAAAATGAACAACAAACATTTACAAGGAAATTACCAAATTTTAATTATTTTTAGATATAGTGTATTATTTTCAACCCTATTATAGTCTATGTGAAACTATCAATATCTAAAATCTCAAATAGTGTAAAATACTTAATTAAGTATAGAAGTGAGAAAAAAATAAAAAATGTAATTTAGATATTAACTTATTGATAAATTAAGTATGAAAATATGGCCCCCACTAGAAAAAATGGTGGTAGTCAATATTTGAAACAATACTAGAGAATACTTGTCAAAAATAATATTTTAAGGAGCGATGTAAAATTTTACAATAACAAGACCTTGTATAGCTACTTACCAATTTACTTGTGACCATTGTAGAAACTAGATATATGGAGGATGTTTGAGTAGTATATGAAATAATGGGGGTTTTATTAGTCAACAATGGGGGATTTGAAAATAAAACATCTAAAAATAAAGTGGTCACCCATACATAATAAATTGATTTTTATTTTTAACAATTGAAATTATTAAGAAATAATGTGTCCCACATGACTCATTCCTTTTTGATGTTTAACAAGGAATTTAATATTAGTGACCTTGAGGACTTTCAAAACTTTTATTCAAATAATTTCAACATCATAAATAGTAATATCATACTTAGACATGAATATATTTTGGAAACTTGGTACACTAATATCATATCTAGACATGAATATCTTGTGGAAACTTAGTGTGTTCACTAGGAATACTTGAAATAATTACTTAATGGAATATTTTAAGAAATAAGGAACATGTATTTACTCAGACCAATTAAACATGGGCCACATATGTAGATTAAATAGCTTTCCAAACTAGTAGGAATAAAGAGAGATATTATTGCTAGGCACATTGCTAATGTAACTAGATAAAATATATGTAGTAACTTATTCACTAAGATATATTTGGTCCCTTGTGCCTCTTCTATTTCCTTTAATAATGTTTCACTAAGAACAAACATTTTTATTAACATGTGGTTATGACTTATATAAGATTGTTGCTTGAATCTTTATAATTACCTCTATATCCTTATATGGATTTAGATTATATAAATAATCCAGGTGGCCCTAATGTGGATAGTATAAACTAAAATTTCCTTCAAAAAAGTTTATAAAAAATTCACTTTCTAGTGAGGATCCTATTTTTTTTATATATCTCCCAAATTTGCTAAAATGATGCCTGTAGACTATAAGATACTATATAGAAGGCCACATTCTATACAATTAATCTCAATGTGTAAGGGTGTTGATGGATATTATGTTTGGCTTATATTTTTTGTAAAAATATACCCACTTTTCCAACAAATTAGATGGCCAATTCTTGGAGAGAATGTCTATCTTGCATGTGGAAGGCCAATTTATATATTGTCACAAAAAATCATTAAATTCTCAATGTTGTATATGTTTCATAGTACCAATAGGCTCTAATATTATTTATTATATCCCTTATTTCCTTGTGAAGTATGGGCATTGAGTGCTCATTAATTTACAAATACATTGGTGGATAAAAATGATCACAAATTGAATGCAATAATTTTTCTTAAGGTAGGTTGATTATCCTTATTAAAAATCATAATGAGTAGACACAAAAAAAATTATTTACATGGTTAATTGATTCATAAACTAGTGTTTAACCATAAAATATAAGTTCATATTGGTGTTATCTAGATTATCAAAGGGTTATAGAAAAATGAAATGGAACAAGGGTGATAAATAGATCTATAGTAGGTAAATTAGATGCTAAACTTAGATATAAGCATACACTCAGTTTACTATGTTTAGATAGTCTAAATATGAAAAGTATAACTATGCTAGATATAGAAATGACAAAGAAGTGAAGTACTTATCTTATTCTAATTCTAATTTATTTTTGGATCTGGAATAGGTTGAAAGTAAGTAGGGATACTATTTTATAACAATTGTTAGATTCTAAATTTGATGCTTTTGGATCTCTGGACATTAACATCAACCTGGGATGGTTATGTTAATGTTACTATCTAAGTTCAACACTAGTGTCCTATATGGAATATATACTAAAATAGGATGTGATCACTTGGATGATTCTAATTTTATCTTCACATTCACTCTATTGCATTCATATCTAGGTCATGGACAATCACTCCTTATGAAATGGAAAAACCCTATATTTCCATCTTCAATGTGACCTTGGGGGAAATGGATTAGTGGTAATATGGTGTCAATATGAACCAAATTACACCAACATAAAAGGGCACTACCTATATAGATAATAATATAGAAGAGGGCCTCAAACTCATGTAATTATCCCCTACATGTTGGCTTGTGTGTGAATCATGAAATATGTATAAAGTAAGTACAATAGGTTCCTAACTTGTAACTTAGCAAAATAAGATCTTGGGCTAATCCTTTAGTATTCCAAACTTGTAGATGTGAAATTCCTATGATTGGTATGAAAATAGGAATAAAATGGAAGCTTTATTCAATTGAATGCTCTTTTATATGAATACTAAGTGTCTCGATATTGCTAGGTGAAGAATGAATGAGGGTTAATATTGTATTTATATCAATCAATTTGGAATAATAAATCACATAAAATAAGTTAAGATGACATTAGGATATATTTCATTCACAAATTTGATGACTTTAGGGTATTGGACATGTGCATTGGGTCAGGATAGTAATATCAACACTACTATCTGACCCAAACATTAGTGTCTAGGGAGAAGGAGAACATATACAAGCTCAAAACTTGTAGAGGTGGAAGATAAGTACATTTTAAGCATTCTAGGTAAGATAAAATCCCTAGGTCATTAGTCAAACTAATATATAGGAATAGGGGCACAAGATAAAGTAGATGTAAGTCTTATAGAAGCAGGAAAAGGTAGATAATTAAGAGGAACAATAAAGGTATAAACTTTCCAAGTGTATAAAACTGAGGTGATATACATAACCATAAAATATCATCTATATTTCCCCAATAATGAAATTTCTAGTTTAAAAGAAAGGAATTCATACTTGGGTGTGTATGCACAACTTATCTTTGTGTGTGCCCAACTTGAGTACTTTGTTGGTGAGTGACTTGTAAACAAAAACATGTTATAGTATAAAATAAGTGCATATAATATGGGTTGAAAGTACTTGAAATAGATTAAAATTAAAAGAGCAAGGTTTAGGAATACACATGTGTGTAAATGTAACTACCTTTCCCATTAACAAGTTATTTCAAAATAGATGTATCATTGTAAGGATATGAAACCAAGATTAGGACAAATATAAATAAATATTTAAAGTGCATATATCCAAGGAGATAAAGAGAGACTGGAAGTCACATGCCCCAACTCTAGATCAAAAGTGAGTTACCACCTGGTAGTTGAGATAAGATTAATTATGTGACCCAATGATAACTATAACATGGTGAGGTTGGTGTTTAAATTATTTTTGTTCATTTTATATATACAATAAACTACTCAAAAATTTGAAATAAGATACAAGGTTTTACAAGACTACCTATGATTGGAATGGCTTGTGCATCATATCTAGTGATGTGAAGAACTCCTTTTTATCTTAGAAGGATTACCTACAAAAAATAGACAACTTAAACAAAATATATATTAATATAATAAATGAGTGGGATGCATGTTACAAAACTAGTCCCAGGAAGTGGTACACTTCCTTGTAAGGATGTCATCCCACTATCTTAGCAATTAAGAGGATAAACATAACTACAATTAAAATAAAGCATTCAACAAGATAAATAAGATAATGAAATGATTTAATATTTAATCTACATTAATTGGATGAAAATTAGTAAATCAAACATTTTAATAGACTTTGACAACATCATATTCATCCTAGATCACTTCTAACTAGTCTATAATTGATTTTAGGGTGGAGGTGAACATAATAGCACAAATTCATAGATCAAATAAAATGTTTCTTTGGTTTAAGAAAAGGGGATGCAGAAATATAGGTAAATCTTAGATAGTGACCACTTAGTGAATAATTTTAGGAAGAGTCATCTACAATAAATCCATAGCTTTAAGAAATAGTGATCTAAGATGTAAATCAAACTACTAAATAAAAGGGATTTGGGTACAAATAGAATGGTATTTTGATATATATTGATGTTGATTTGTAGGATTGATGTCGATTCAAGGAATCGATGTTGATTCTATAGATGCAGAAAAAGCTCATAGGAAAGGTTTTTAAGAGATAATTTTAATGGATTTTAATGTGGTTTTGGGGTGTGTAGGGATGACTAAATATATTCTAACTTAAATTATAGGGATAAACTAAATATAAAGTAACATACAAATAAAATAAATTATAGAATGAATTAATAAAATAAATGATATACTACCCTTTTCAATGCTTCCAACTTGTTACAGACTATAAATTTGATAGCATGATTCTTGATCTACCGACAAGGTGGATTAGTTGAAGCAGGTATCAAAGCTTCTTGGTAATTAATAATTCCTTAACTAGATACTCTAGATAAATTTTGTCAACCTTATGGTGTAATAAAAACTACAAGAAACTAGTACTTTAGCCTAGGGGTGGTTGTGGTTAAATTGATGTCAATTCAATAGAATCAACATTGATCGTGGGGATTGCTAATGATTCCTAGACAAACTTACATAAGTTTTTTAAACAATCCAACTGATAAGTTAATTTAATCTCTCAGTTGTTTAAATGATTTTAGGATTATGAGGAGGTTAAGGGTGGTTAAAACAACCTAATTTTCATTCTATTTTGGGTATATTTATTTAGATTTTATCATAGGTAACTAGTTAAATTAATTTACTTAGGTCAAAAGTAATTAATAAAACTTAATTACACAAGATAAATGGTAAAAGGATAATTAAATATTTACATCGGGTAAAATAGGGATAAATAAGAAGGGGACCTAAGACCTAAACTAGCACAAATATTATCATTCAAAATCCTAGTGCCTACATTTACCCTTTTTTGTCAAATAGTTTATAATAAACTACCATGAGAAAAAAAATAATATAGTTATAATTCCCAAGGTTTATATGAGGAGGTATCCCCCCTCAAACCAAGAGTTGATGAAGGATGAAGAGTTAGAAATAGGTTTAAAAATGAGGTGGTAATGGATAAGGTAGATAGCAAATGAGCATCTAAGACATAAGGATAAACATGAAGTATAATGATGCACTAAAAAGATATAGGATATCTAAATAAAAATTCCCCATGGCCAACAAGTAATGGATTATCACAACTATAGACATGTGGGCTCAATTGAAGGAAATCAAGTGGAGAAAGGATAGTATGGGATGATCAAAGCATGTGGTGTGTTTGTTACATGTGTGCTACCTAGAGACAATTTCTCTCAAAATGAGGTAAAATTTTAGGATCCTACAAGGGATAGACTCTAAAATGAGTGTAGACCTCTCAAAGGCTATGAGACTAATAAGGGATCTATGTTTACTAGATAGTAATGCTAGGTAATAAGGAATGGGACAACTATAATACAAGATAATTTAAGTCGCCTTGGGTCAATACTAGAGGGTTTTAAAATTTTTGTAAGTAGTACAAAGAGCAATCCAAAATACATATAATCAACATCGATCCATAGGATTGATGTAGATTCTAAAGAATCAATGTCAAGCACAAAAGAATTGATGTTAATCCTTAATGGCTATAAATAGGATGTCTAATGTGTTAGGCACTCATTTTAATTCAAGACCATGTGAGCATGAGCCAAAAAAATTGATACCCATCTACATGTCAACATGAGATACAAAAGATGGAGTAAGAGTGCATAGAGGATGTGATGACAATCTTACGATGAGGTATGCATGGATTTTTACTAATTTTGTTGAAGTTTTTGAATTTTTACATGTTTTTAGTTTTTTATATTTTTATAGAAGTTTTTGAAATATTTAAAAAATTTAGAAAGTTTGTAGATTTTGTAGGATTTTTAGAATGTTATATATTTTTTAGATATTGTTGATTTTTAGTTAGATGTTTAGATTTGGGGTCATATGATACATGCATGCATAAGGGCAATGCCAATCTCTAAAGATCAATGTCGATTATTTGTTAATCATTATTGAGCACACTTAATTGGCACTAATCACACTTAATTGACACTGATATCACTCAATCAGTACTGATCTTGAAGGATTGACATTGATCATTTAGAATCAAGGATGATTGAATCTAGGATAGAAAAAAGTTTAATAAAACTTAGGAGCATAATTAATAAAAAACGTTGAGGCTAACCTTAAATTTTAGGCATAAATATGACTTAAAATATAGGACTAGGTTCCACCACTCTTAGAGTGGCTATGTGATTAGATGGATGATGATGAATGGATGCATTTAGAGGCTATTATCTTGGGAGTTATACACCACTATCATAAAGTTCATAAAGATGTGTGGCTTCTAGTAGCATTTTTAGAGCGATGGGATGTAGTCACAGATACATTTTGGCTACCAACTAGGGAGATCACCATGATGGTGGAGGATATCTATTTAATACTATGGCTACCAATAGAAGGTGAAATGATAGTACCATTTGATGAGAGGGGATGTGCAATATCACTAGCATGACTATATGGAGATGATGCACTAAACATCACTTTCACTATTGGGGGTTATGGTTTTTGGAGTTTATATGATGAGGACATGGAGGGTATATTAGTTATGACTATGATGATGTGATCCATCTCTTTCTATGTACTACTAGGTTTAGCGGGAGGCTAATTTCCATAGTGCTTGATAGGTGTAGTAGTATACATATGTGATCATCACAGTATATTTACATGGGCTCCTACTCTTATATCATACATATATGGAGAGTTATGAGGTTACAGGACACACCGATAATTTTTAATTGATGTTAATTTTTTTATAAAATATTGGGCATATGAGCACATTAGGGTGGTGCACCTAGTTGGTACCCCTTCAGTATAGTGGCACTACATAACACATAATGTGGGATTATTTTAGTGAAAGGAAGACCTTGTTGAACCTCATATAGATGGAGTTGTATGAGACTTAGCATATTATTAGGGGGTGTTGGAGGGTTTACAAGAAGGAGATGTTATTTATAGGTCATATCTATGTTTTTTAACATGGACAAGGGTGGAGAGGGAGCTATCAAATAGACAACTAGATAGGTGGTTATGAAGGCAAAGAGTGGAGCACCTAAAGTACTTCCAATTTGATAGGGTGTGGTGTTAGTTTGAGTTGATATATGGTATCCTTGATTCACCTTAGTTATGTAGGAGAGATGACTCAGAGACTGGGTTACTAGAGGCCCATTATGTTGAGATATAAGTAGGGCTAGAGGAGGATCCAATAGCTATAGATGGGGATGATATAGGAGTTACATTAGCATATTCATTGTGGTTATTGGGTCAACTAGGAGTGAGGTAGGAGAGGGTAGTATGACCTTGATAAAATGGTGATTATGTGGATATAAAGGAGGTTAGGAAGAAGGGACTAGTAGAGGAAGGACAAATAGAGGATGTGCCAAAGATAGGCATTTAGGGGCATATTATATGTCACATGTACTGAGGGTAGAATAAAATACTTAATAAGGCTAGGTTACTACATTGTAGGCAGCTTTAGTAGAGACATAAAGGAGCCATGATGGCTTATAGGTTTAGTTTGAGGTTTTATAGGGGATTCATGATTAGGTAGTGTAAGATCATGATATATACATGATAGAGAGGGATAGTTTGTAGGGAGGGGCTATGGTGGTCATAGGTCAGAGAGGTATAGAAGGAATATGTTCAAGTATGTGATAGAGAGGGATAGTGATCTTGAATAGGTACCATGATGTCCTCATATAGATATGATATTATGAGAGGATTAGGCAAGAACAACTATTATAGGTACCTTGATATTCAACTTATGTTTTGACATAGGAAAGATCATCTCATCAGTCATAGGGTAGAACACCTAGTTTGGGGAATGTGGTATAGGGGAGAGGTGGTAGGTGTTTCACTAAATTTTGTTTATTTTAAGTCTAAGAAAAATAGAAAGAAGGATGGGGATAAGTGATTAGATTGAACCCAAATTTGGTTTACACATTGTATCTAGATGTTATGAGCACTCCTGTTTGGTTGGGGAGGACTACCTGTAAGTAAGAAAACACTACCACAAGATGTTTGTTAGCAGATAAATGAGTGGGCTACCAAGCTACACACTTGTTCTAGGAAGTGTGAAACATCCCTAGAGATGAAAATCCACTTTTGAGAAATAAAAGAATAATAAATAACTAAAAGAGAGGTAAAAAGAGAGTAAAAAAGAGCAAAGATTACCATTATTAACATCTTGTATGCAGTAGAGAGTGACAGGGTGTAGGTGATGTACTCTATTTGTGTTTTAAAAGTTGTCTATGTAGGTTTTGAATAGGCTAGGGAATTTACAGTCATTGACGTCGATAGGGGAGTGACCGATATTAGTTATACTACTAAGGTTGATAGTGAGGTGACTGATGTCTATTAGGCTATCAAGGTCATTAGGGGTAATAATTGTTTGGGAGCTTATAGAAGGCTTTCCTAGGTTTAGGAAATGGTTTGGATCAGTTTAGAGAGGTTGGGAGAGTTATGAGAGGGAGATTATATCTTGGTTAAGTCTAGTCAAAGGTTTGGCATGTCAGGTTAAGGGGAAATAAACAAGGAAGATTTGTAACTCCCTCATGAGGGTATGGTCAAAAGTGCATAAATTTATATAGAGTAGATATAAAGAAATAGTATAATAAATATTTAAATGACCTACAGTATCAGTGATGTACTTAGCTGTGGTGGTCATTGAATGATAAGTTCTAAGTTGATGGTCCTATCAAGGAGTCTAAACCTGAATGCCTAAACAAAGAGAACAAGTGGGTGTTATTGGTCCTTAAGAGCTCAGTTGTTGATTATGATTGATTTACATAGGGTGATTGTAAGCCTAGATGTCAAAAAAATGAATGCCAAGACCCTGAATGAAATTAAGAATCAATTTTTTTAATTTCTATTGACCTAAACTATAGGTTAGAGTTTGGTTTATATTTTTGACATCGATGATCCCACTGATGTCAACCATGGGTTGACCAATGTCGACAGCCCTAAAATATGTAAACCTTACTATTTTTGGCCTATTTTCTATTGTTGTTCATGCCGAGTGTGATACCCATTATAAAATAGTAAAAATAAGAGGTTAGGAAGGAAGTAGTTGATTAGGAATTTAGTTTGGAAGTGGGAATGAGTCTTGGGTAGTAAGGATGAGGGTATTAGGTCTTAAGGTGACTCATCGGGTGAGAATTAGCCATAGGGTGAGGTGGCCAAGTAAGGTGACAATAAGAGTTTTTAATTAACTTAATTAAGTATTTTAAATTAATTAAATGTGTGAGGGGTAAAAGTATGGGCTAGAGAGATTAATTATTATTATTGAAATAGGCTTAAGGGGGTTTTGACATAGGGAGTTACACACATGTGTGTGATGTAATTTTGGTGTCTACATTTGCCCCTTTTTGTATTTTAAGTTTTACTAACATGTTGTAAGATAAAAATAGTAGTTAGATGCTCCAAGTATTAGATAAGGTATCAATATCCCCCCTCAAAATAGGAATTGATGAAGGAAAAATTAGAATCGAGTACCAATTTGACAAAAAGGTAATTGTGTGAATGGTGGAGAATTGAGTATCACTTTGTATGTGTATACCAAAATGAGCTATAGTCAACAAAGTCAAGAATAGGCAAAGTTAAGGAGGACTTAGATAGAAGTAACCAAAGCATAGCTTGTAAGCGATAACTAATAGGTCAAATTAATCAAAGTTGTAGCTCCAATGGTTAATATGTCCTAGGTATTCAAGGTAAGAAGTGTCCCTAAGAAACACAAAATGATTGAGGGTCATAGGATGGGCTTGGTTTCCATCTACAACACCTAACATACATGTGTGTGCACAATGGCCAACTATAGTGGAATAACATAAGCGGGCATGATAAGCAATACAAGGTTGGTATAAAAGGGCTAATGAGTGAAGAAATATTTATAATATCCAAGTAAAATCATCATGGTTGAAGATTTACGTGATCTTTAATGTCATTTTGTCATGGTTGGGGGAGATATATGTGATCTCTAGTTGGCCTAGTATATGGGTAAGGTTTGAAAAGTTGGGGGTATTGTGTTGGTGAAAATAGTATTGGAATGGTGCTAACATTGGTTATATGTGTCAATATCAATAATAGAAAGTGATGACATCAATAAACCTAGGGAAACATTGCCAATGTCAGTAGGTAGAGGCACTGACATTGGTAGATTAGGTCAAGAATGTTGACATTTCAGCTAACCAAACCTGACAAAATGGGGTTTGCTAACCAACCAAACTCATTTGTAACTTGGTGATTGGTGATAATAAATAGATATTGAGAATGATTTGAGATGGAAGCTCAAGGAGGAAACCTAGTAGGAAGTGCAAAACCATAGGTGTCGATGGTACTAGTCAAGAGGAGATGGAGAGATGAGGTAAGAGCCTACACTAGTTTGATTTAATATTTGTAATTTTTAGGTTAAATGAGAGGTGGGGGTGTAGAAAATGTTAGTGGAGGGGTAAAAAATAGGTTAGGGTAGGTATAGGTTAAGTTATGGGGTTTTTTGGGTAAGTTTTTGAGGGAAATGGGTAAGGTTGGGTATGGGTTGTTTGGCCTTGGGTCCAAACCAATCATCAACATCAATGAGGTCGACCGATGTTAGCTGACATGGCACCGAGGTCAATAGTTTCCTATTGATGTTAGTTATTATGTAAGTTGATAAAGCACCAATGTCAACATTAATGTTGATGTTGATGACTATTGAAAAGTAGAAAAATAGGAAAAAGGGTGAGTTTTAGATCTCTAGTGGAAGTAGTCAACTAGCCTAATGGTCAAGTTAGCCTCAGAAGACCTTATGTCATATAAGTGCTACCTACATAGCCTAGTTCAGGGCCTCAAGCCAATGTAGTTCTCCCAAAACCTAGGAAAAAGATCTAAAAAGGTGTGGTTTAAGGACAAAGGTAAGTTGAGATAGTTTGAGAGGTTTAGGGCTTAAAAGATTGGTCATATTGTCAAGAATCAAGAATATAGGCTATGAGGCCTAGGTTTGGGATAAGTAGGTAGGCCTAGGGTAGAGAGAGAAAGGTAGTGAATCCTAGGGTAGTTAGTAAGGTGGGTATATGGTTGATATATCCTTAGAATACCCCATGTCAACTGAGTGCTACCTACATAGCCTAGTTTAGGGCCTCAGACCAATGTAGTTCTCATAGTGGGAAGGGAAAAAGGTGGTGATAGAGTAGATTAAAATGTATGTAACATGATTTATTTTTGTGTATGGATGAATGTGAGGATGGAGCTTACACTATAAGATCATCTATTGAGGATATTGATATGCATGAGGAGGGATGTCTCTCTAGATGAGTGGGAGCATATGGTGGATATGAGATTAGGAGGAGTGTGATGGTACTATCAAGTTATGTAGGATGTGTCTCTGATGATAACTTTGATTGAGAGGTAAGATCTTACCACAAACAATTTCCATCTACCAACTGAAGAGTTGACAGTGATGCAGGAGGATGTGTATAGGATTTTGTAGCTACCACTCCAAGGTGAGGAGATTTTTGCATTCTCGAGAGAGGAGCATGATAAACACATGGTAACTTTATATGGAGAGCATGTCAATGAGGTGACTTACCACTCTACAAGTTTTTCATATGAGCCACTCTATATGGCTGATGAGGAGTAACATCATCTGAGCATCCTAATGATGATTGAGATCATGGTGTATACATTACCAGATGTAGATAGATGTAGATTTATGATTGATTTGATAGGTGTGCTTACACATATGGTTGATCAATGGACCATTTTTGCCTGGGGTCCAATATTTTTGGCATAGTTATGTAGAGATCTATGGGGTTTGAGGCTGTAATAGAGATACAATTTATATGTCGATCATCTACTATATTGTTGGGCATATGAGTACATCATGGTGATATGACCACTAGGGTTACCTACCACTATCTTGGCTAGCTTCAGGGTTAGTTTTAGATGGTGAAGAGGGATGACACAGACCTGAGTAGATGATGTGGTGTGAGACATTACCTACTATAGGCACATGATCAAGGGTTTGAGCCCTATAAATATTTTATGGAGACTGTATCTGACATATCCAATTCTTAGAGGGTAGGTAGAGTAGCTTATTAGGTTGTAGAGCACATAATGGGTCAGGGGGAGATGGGCTAATGAGTTAGAGATGATACCTATAGCACGAATTAAGAGGTAGTTTGAGCTACTATAGGATATTCCACTTACCTTCCCTTGATACAAGTAGGATGACATAGAGGCACCCCTACCATTACCCCAAGAGATAGATGGGTTAGATTTTGAGGAGCTACCAGTAGGGCCAAGTGTTAGGGAACTAGGGTGTATAGTGGCCTATATAGCTTGGTGGGTTGGATTACATCTAGTGGTGGAGGTAAGGAGACCACCACTAGATTTATACGAGTTAGTTAGAGAGAGGGATGGAACAATACAAGCTTGAGATACATTAGTATAGGCTCAAGATGCAATAATGCAAGCTTGAGAGATAGCCCAAGAATAGGTTTTAGCCTTATAAGGGTAGGTGGTGACATTACAGGGTTAGATTGGGCTCTACAAGGTTAGGTTATAGCACTAAAGGGCCAAGTCATTATTTTACAAGGTCAAGTGACTATAATGATAGTAGACAGAGACAATTTGAGAGTAGTAGGCCAAGCTACTCCTCCTCCTCCACTACCACAAGGATCAATATAGGTTGGGCCATCATCAATTATTTGGGTCCTCCATAGACTATATCTATGGTGAGATATTAGACTACCCTATATGAGATTGCCTACTATGAGAGGGTGAATAGAGAGTTCTCATAGATATACAGATATTCAAAGTTTAGAAAGTAGGAGAGGTTGATGTCATGTGTGATGGCTTCTACCTCATGTCGACGTAGATGGATGGATAGTGGTGATGATACTGCCTCCTCATAACCACATGGAAATCCTTGAGGACCTTGAGTATCAGAGTTTGCCATTTTTTGATTATTTATGTTGCATATATACTAACCTATGAGCCAAAGATGTGAGATGTACATTTTGAGAGAGATTTATGATGTTATGACGATGTAAATGAGGAATATGTACTTTAATCACATATTACATATATGAGATGTTCATTTATTGCCATGTGTTCATTTGAGATGTGTTTTTTATGATTATGATGATGATATGGATGATGATTATGATATGCTATGTTAATTTTGATGTTAATGTTGATCATGTTATTTGAGTTAGACTAGTGTTTCCCATTTATGTGATAGTATATGCATAGTTGATTGTTTAGTTTCATATTAGCATTTTACAATATTTGTGATGGTGTATGATTAAAATGAATATATTGGTTATGTTAGTTTATTTCAGCATTTTTCCATATTTGTGATGGTGTATGTGTAAAATAAATTGATTAGGCTTTGTTAGTGTTGATATGACATTATTTCTTCATCTCAAATAGAGATATCAACATGTGATGTGGATGGGAAAATAAAGAGGAAGAATGCTCGTGCATTGGCAAAGACCAAATTTAGAACATAAATAGGCTCAAGAAAATGAGCCTCTTTCATGCCTTATATCTTTGAACCATTGTTTTTGTTAGAGAAGCATCATGTTTACCTTATGTTAAGTGAGCTTCATATTCCCTTGAAAGAGTATGAGTGGAAAAAGGGTACAATTAGGGAAAAAATGTTTAGGTAGCATAACCTACTAAGTAGAGATAATATGTCCCTTTTGTGGGTGACATGAGAGCTAGTATAGGCAAGTCCATGACTTAAATCTTTCTTTTTTAGTGTAAGTTGATCAATGCGGGAAGCTTAAAATGGGATTTTATATGGGTTAAGGTCGCATAAAGCTGTGAGGAACCTTTTTCATTTATTTTTCCCTTTGAGAACAAATCTTGACTTAGCCATCTTTCAAGGGAGTGGTCTAAGTGTTTGTTTTTAATTTTAAATAGCTGTCCTTTAAGGAAGTAGTCTATTGATAGGAGAAAAGGGAAGTCATGTAGTTTTCATTCAAGGGAGTAGCCTACATTGAAAATCATGACCTGAGATTTTATAAATTTTTCAAATATCCATTTTTTTTTAAAGTCATGGACAAGACTATAGAGGCTGAGGAGTTTTCCACTGTGAGGATAAAATCATACCACTATGTAAGTTATCTAAGTGCATAGGAGTAAGCATGAAGATGAAGGGAAATGAATGTAATAAGAATGCTCAAGGGATGAGCTCTAGTTAAAAATGAAGTAAAGTGATGTTGGTTTAACAAAATAATGGTCATAGGTGTAAGGCATTTAAAGGCTCAAGTTTTGGCCTTCTTTCAAGAGAAGACAAGTGATAAGTTCCTAAACCATACTTGTGAGTTATGATATAAGGTCTAAGCCAATGAGGAGAAAACTTACCCCATTTGCTTTTCTCCATGTTCATCACATGTTAATTTTCTTTTAAGATGAGATCTCCTATATTGAAATCTCACTCTTTGAGGCTTTTGTTATAATCACGTTTGATACACTCTTGATATATTTGGAAGTGATTGAGGGCTATGAGATGGTTCTCATCAAGGAATTAAAGTTGGGACAAACATTCTTGGTAAAATTCATCGTTAGTAAGTATTTCATGTAGAGAAATATGAAGAGAAGGAATCTAAACCTCAAGAGGTAAAATAGCCTCTGTCTCATATACAAATGAAAAAGGTGTATCACCTGTAGGGGTTTGAATGTTAGTGTAGTGTTGATGATTTAAAATTGTGCTTGATCTTAATCAGTTAACAATGGGAAGTTTCAAGCTATGGGACTATGCAGCTTGAAACAACCTCCACATTTTTGAGAAGCTGGTCTCTTCTTTTACATTGGGTGTTGGGGAAAAGGGATAGGAGATTAAATAGAAATGTAAAATGCAAGAATTGAAACCTAACTATGGTGATGCGCCTAAGTGTAATCCTAATCCTAAGTTGAGCATAGTGAGACTATTATAGGATTAAATTACATTTAAGAGCAAACAAGTGCATGATCAATGTAAAAGGTTGGAATAACAGAAACAGAGGCTCACAACAAGGAATTCTTTTGTTGAGACACAGAGAATGTCAATAAAGGCATAGTGTTCAATCTTCTTAATAGAATTTTTTAATCACATAAGAGGCACAAAAATTACGTACAGTTATGTAAAACTTTCGATTCAAGAAATTGAGACAAAATCAAATGACATTCTTAATCACAACTCTAGAGAATATACAGTATAGACTACTTTGCAAATGACACAGATAACACCAACCAAGGCATGGAGCTCAATCTTCTTAATTCATTCAGCCACATAAAAGGCACAAAAACATGCATAGTTATATTAACTTTACAACTCAGGAAAATTGAGACAAGAGCAAATGATATTACTGGTCAAAAACTCTAGCAAGTCTAAAACTATGGAAAAATTCCCCCCTTTTTTTATTTTAAAATTCTTCCTCTTTTATAGCCTCAGATGCCTCCTTCCATCACTCCCCTTTCCCACATGATTTCACTCTATCCTCCACTCATAGGGGATAAATAGATGACACCTTCAATGCTTTGGGGGCTCCAAAAATCTACCCGATGAACTGTTTCATCTACTTGAATTAACTCTAGCCAATTTTCCCTCCATTTTGCTTTGTGGCCACAGATACACGGGACACTCTATTATGTTGAAACAAGAGAGGACACTTAGTCAATTTTCTAAAAATCCTCTTGTTATTTATAAGGCACTAGAAAATGACACTTGGCACTTTCTACCAGATCCATCAAAGACACATGACTCTCTCCATTTCTTTAGCTGTGCTTTAGTATTATTTTGGACACATATCAGACTCTTATGGATGGTGACACTTGGTAGCTTCTACATACTTTTGAATTAACACTCGGGGCCCACCACAATCTTTATTCTATAATGAATCTCAAAGATGGTCTCTCAAAAGTTGATGTGTGGCGACCTCCACTACTCTTGGGAAGATATGTGGTGCTTCTCCTACTAGGGGTATGTGGCACCTTCTACTTTCTCTAGGGATGGAGTAATAAGGGGCTCAAAGAGTGACACTTGGTAGCTTCCACTGCTTCTTTAAAAAGGTAGTTCAGGGCCTTCACAACTGCCACTTGGCACTTTCCACTTTTCCTACTACTAAGCCTTTTGAAAACATTTGCAAAGAAATAAAATGAATGCGGGTGCTGATACGAGACACGTATGCCGACACGTGGTGACTTCAACTAAGTTGCTATTAGGTACGTGGCATGATCTACGGTTCTCTAGAAATTTACAAAAGAGTCTCAAAAGATGCTAGTTGGCTGGCCCCATGTCTCAAAAAGTGACACTTGGTAGCTTCCACTCGAATTCAAACATTTAGGCAAAATAAAATGAAAGAAACAAAAGAGGAGTAAAGAGGACCTGCACTTAGAAAGTGACACTTGGTAGCCTCTGCTGCACTTCAATACTTAGAAAATTAAACTCGTGCTCTACCCCAACTCTACTGCTATGACCAAGGTATACAAAGACCAAAACTACAGTGCTCGACTAAAAATTTGAATGCAACGTAGAGTAAAAATTTACTCTACAGTTACTGGTGACCCTCAAGACTTTTGAGCCTACTCAAAAAGAAAACTCCACCTCCCGCTAGATCAAAATTGTGAAAATTACAGCTTCAAAAGAGCCATTGACGTATGTTTAAAACACTTATTTAAAAGCAAAGTGGGAAAACAATAGAAAAATAATGCGAGAAAGGGAAACTATTTAACTACAATACATGAGAGACCCAAGTCAATTGAAATGTTTCAAATAGATTCTATTTATAGGAATATCTTTAGGTTCTCCTTCCATCAACTCTAGCTCTAAAGAATTCTTCTACTTGCATGCGTGAATTCTATATGGACTAGTCCATAGTGCTTCGAATTTGGTATGCTAACCCAGCTTGGCAGCCTGTGCATCTCATTTCAAAACAATCAAGCCCACCTCAAAATTAGGATTCAAAGTCCTTTTATCAAAATAGTCCTTAACCATTCCCTAATGCTTGATCAACGAATCATGGGCTATATCCCTCTTTTCCTAAACTTCCAAAAGTTTTACAAGTTTGACCTGCATGGGGCCATTTTCTTTAATCTCAATTTTTTTGATCAGCTCAAGAGCAGGGATTTTCAAGCTTAGGGGAATCACAGTAGACTTTCCATATACCAAGTCATATGGAGACATTTTGATCACCTACTTGGGTGTGATTCTATCAGCCCATAGTGCTAGATTAAGCACTTTATGCCACTTTGTAATGATCAGCCCCTATTCTTTTGATGAGTCTTATCAGGTTCTTGTTGGTTGATTCTACCAGACCATTACCTTGAGGGTAATAGTTAGATGAAGTTTTTAGGTATATTCCATGTCTCAAGGCAAAGTTAGATACTTTAGACCCCAAGAATGCTTTAGCATTATCTGATATGATGGTGTGAGGAGCCCCAAAGCAAGTAGTGATACCCCCTAAAAAATATAAGATCATATTATCTGTTTCTTCCTTAAGCTGGACTGCCTCAGTCCATCTAGTGAAATAGTCTATGGTAGTTAATATCTATTTGTGACCCATGCTGGACACTGGATTTATCATTCTAATGAAGTCAAGACCCCATTGAGCAAAAGGTTCATCCACAACTATAGGACTAAGTGGCATGGCTGCGTTCCACCTTATCCCCATATAATACTGGCAGGATTGACATTTTCTAACTAGCTGATAACAATCTACAAATAAAGTAGGCCAAAAATATCCTACTTCACTTATCTTTATGGTTGTGGTCTTTGTAGAAAAATTCCCTCCTGCTATTTCATGATGCATTTCATGTAGTATCCTCTTAGCTTTAGCCTGTTCTACAGATCTTAACAATTTCCCATCAAAATTTCTTCTGAAAAGGACTTGTTCAATTAAAACAAAATGAACTCCCTATATCCTATAATATCTCCTCTTGTTTTGAGGGAGTTCTCTCAGATAAACTCCATCTTTCATAAATCAAATCCTACTTGTGACCCAGGATTCCTAATCAACCTCTTGTAATTTTAGCACCATCTCTATTTCTCCTTCTGAATCTACTTCCTCAGGTAACATCTTTTCAAGCTATTGTGTTATATATTGGCATAGCCCCCTACCTCTAACTAGCTTGGTGGGTCTGACCTCTACATCATATTCAAGGATCTTAGTGATCCAATTGGCTCTTTTCTTAGTAATCTCCCCCTCCATGATGTATTCCCTGACACTTGGGTGAGCCACAAGTATCACAATTTTATTCTCTGATATCAAATGCCTAAATTTCTTGAGGTATTTTACCACGGCATAGGCTTGTCTTTCCAAAATATTATACCTGGTCTCATAATCTCTAAGATTTCTTGAGAAAAAGGCTATTGGGTGCTCCCCCTCTAGCCTGTCGTTCTTTTGAGTCAAGATAACAGCAATACTTGACTCTCCTCCATAGACATACATTACGAAGGGCATGGAAAAATCTAGGTTTTTTAGCACTGGGCCTGCTGAGATAGCCTTCTTGACCTCCTCAAAATCTTGCCTTCTTTTTATAGTCCACTTGAATACCAGGTCATTTTTTAGCAAGAGTGTCATTGGTCTAACCAAGCCTTCAAAATTAGATATGAATTTACTGACAAAATTGATCTTTCCTAAAAAGGACTGGATTGCCTTTTTATTAGTTGGAAGAGGTAGGTCCATTATAGTTGTGATTCTCTCAGGATCTATAAAAACTCCTTCCTTAGATACTATGTGCCCCAACAGTTTACCTTGAGGTACAACAAAAATATATTTCTTGGGATTCAATGATATCCCAAAATCCTGACATCTCTTGAAGACAGATTCTAAATGATCAAAATGATCATTAGCATTTTTTGAGAAAATAGTGAGGTCATCTAGATAGACTAGGATGACCTTATTTAAAAGTTCACCAAAGGCTATATCCATAGCTCGTTGAAAGGTGGCTCTTGCATTTGATAAGCCAAATGGCATCTTTGCGTAGGCAAATGCTCCCCATTTGGTAGTGAAAGCAATTTTGTACTGGTCTTTCTTAGCTAGCCAAATCTGGTTGTATCCAGAGAAACCATCAAGTAAAGAAAACCTCTCTCATCTAGCCACAATTTGTAGAATTTGTTCCATGGAGGGCAAGGGATAGTGGTCTTTCAAAGATGCTCTATTTAGATCTCTGAAATCTACACACAGTCTTACATCTCCATTCTTTTTCCTAACTGGGACTAGATTTGATACCCAGGTTAAGTGCTTGATTGGAAATATTATTTTTGAATCTAAAAGTTTCTGCAACTCATCTACCATTAGAGGCTCAATCCTTGGATTTACTAGCCTCTATTTCTGTTTGATGGGCTTGGACCCTTTAGCCAATTCTATCAGGTGCTGAATAATGTCTCTATTATATCCATGAAGGTCTTCATAGCTCCAAGCTATGACTCTATCATATCTCTGGCATAGTTTAATTAGTCTTTCCTTCTCTTCTTGAGTTGTAGAATTCCCAACTTTTAGCCTCTTCCCGTCACTCACCTCTACTTCAGAATAGTCTGCTTTATCTACTTGGAACATTTTCTTTTCTAAGCTTACATCCTCTGTGTCAAACAAGTTTTCTAAGGTGATCAATCCTTTGGGGACCTTATTTTTCCTTAATTAAATAATCTGATCACCATATGCCTCTTTAATTTTAGTTTGCAACTAATTAGCAAACTCATCTGATTGTTGTAAGAAAGAGACTACCTGAGCATCATTTTCAAACACTTGCTAATTTTCATCATTGTCTAGGATGGTCAGCCTCACTATAACTTTTACTGACTCGTTGTTAACCATTAGGCCAGTTGCTGGATTAAAATGTGAGCCAATCTGAGCCATCCTATCAACCTCAGTGTTTTGACTTCTAGGGATTATCTCAATATTAAAAGCTTAAAAATCTTCTATCAAATCCCAAATCCTATGCTTGTAGGATCTCATTCTCACATTTTTGGCTGCTGCCTTTTCCCTAATTTGCTTCACTACTAATTCTAAATCTCCTTTTACTTTTAGGTTCTTTATTCCCTTTTTCTTGGCCAATAGAATCCCATGTACTAAAGATTCATATTCTACATCATTATTAGTGCAAGCAAATTAGAATCAGATAGCCCTTAAAATTTTATCACCATTTGGAGCATAAGACAAATTCTTGCCCTAGCACCATCAAAATTCAAAGTCCAGAGCTCTGAATCTTGAGCAGTAGGTACCTCTTCCCTTTGAACATTTGGGATCTCCTTATCTTCATCAAAAATGACATACGTGCCCAAACTAGTAGAGTCATAGTTCCCATATGGGTCGCTATGCATCATAGCCAACAACTAGCTATTTTCTTCTTCTTAATCATGCTCAGTCTAGTCTCCTAGTTTTTTGACAAAATTTCTTTCTTATTTATTCAACATAGCATGATTTGCTTCTAATCTTGTTGTTGGTTCACTAGTGATGTGGCCTTTTGATAGTGGTTAAGATAGAATTTTCATTTTTGAACTGTATCTAGTTCTCAGAATGAGGCGACACCAGTCAAGAGACATATATCCTCCTATTTTTGCTGTAAAGTCTCTGGATAAACATAAACCAAAGACAGGAGGTATATCTATGACAACTATATCTTGGTTGACAACTATGTTGGGACATGTGTATAACTGCAAGGGGAGTTGTTTAATTCTCTCTATGGTTTGCACTGTTTTGCCATCTAGCTACACAACTCCTTTTACAAGGGGTTCATAATTTATTTTCAAAGCATCATCTATTTGCTTGGACATCACAGTTGTGCTAGCTCCTGAATCTATCAATACATTATGCAGGAGTTTCTTTCCAATTATCAAAGTCAAATAGAAAGGCTCTGGCTTGGATTTACTTACTTGTGCTACATTGTTCACGAAGATTGTTGTCATTGGAGGAACCGTATCTTTAAGCTTTTCCTTTTCAACATGTCCTTTGATAATGACACCTTTGGGCACTGCTTGCCCTTGCAAAGCTTCTTACAGTAGTGTCTTTTGTTCAAGAATATCCAAAATATCCCATATCAATACTTGTGCCAAAGTCCTCTTTAATTGATCTATTACATTAATCGGTCCCAAAGACTGAGTTTTTTGGTAATAGGGATACCTTATTTTTTCCTAAATCTTGGTAGGAATCTCTTGATCTCATACCAACTGAGGCACTTCTTGTCTAATATCAGCATTTTTTTGCCCCTAAGATGGAGGATTATTCTTGACTTGACCACTTACAATCTCAGGATGCTCCACCATCTTCCTCTTTGATCTGGTGTAATAATCAAATTGCACTATTGGCCTCTAGGAGGTAGATGCTTCATTCAAAAAAAATTCTTCTGCATCCTCAATCCATGAGAACAAAGCATGTTCTAGGGCTATTTATTCCTCTTGTTGCAAGAACCTTCCTTGCATCTAAGCCACTAGCACTAAATTTTGCATGTTGAGAGACTGGTAGGCTTGTTTTTTACTGGTATTGGCAAATTGGCCATCCATTCTTCTCTACTCAGCCACCCTTTGTTGTAGATTACCTCTAGGACAATCTCTAGGGGTGTGAACATCATTGAAAGGGAAACACCAAGCATTAGTATCATCCACATAATTATTCTAACCTGAAACCATCTCCCTATTTGAGTTGGGAGGAATGGTCTATGAGGGTGTGGGAACTACAACCAATTGATTTGCTGGTTGATGGTTGGTTTTCCTTGGAGGGCCTTGATACTAGTTTGGTTAGGATGAAAACCTATTTCCTTTATATCCTTGATAAGGAGTCTTAGGGAAAGTATTATGTTACCTCTTTATATTAATCATCTCATTAGAGAATGTCCTTAGCATATTCTTGATATCATCCATCTCAGATGATAGAGCAGGGACCGATTGCTTCACAGATGACAGAGGGTAAGTATACATGGACACAAGTGGGCTTACAGATTTAGGAACCTCTTGAGGTAGGGGCAAGGTAATTTCTTGGAATACAGGCATGGGAGGCCTTGGAGGTAACTTCCCAGCATTAATTAAATGATTCTTAGCTCTAACTGCAAGGTCTTAAGCTGCTGGCAAAGTGTGTCCTCCCAGTGACTGAATCATAATAGATATATCTGAATTTAAAGCTTTGAGATAAAACACTATGGCCATACCAGGTGGTGGTTTAGCTACAATGGGGATTCTATCTCAAGTTTTCTAGAATCTAGTGTTGAAGTCAGTCATGTCTTCTTGTGGTCCCTTCTGAATGGTGATCAACTACTGTAATAAAGAAGACTTATCACCTTTCTCTACAAATCTTTCAAAGAACTAATCTTTGAGCTAGTCCCATGTGGATATGGTGTTTGGGGTCAAAGACCGATACCATTCTAAGGCCTTCCCTTTGAATGATGCTACTATTAACCTTAGGGCCACATTTTGCTCTGTGACACCATGTATGGCATAGATATCTTATACATCTTGAAGATGTTCCACGGGTTTTTGTGAGTCTTGCCCACTAAATTTGGGTAGAGCTTTTAAAGCATTTACTGGGATAGGATCCCAAATAGCTGGTGGTTTTGGGAGGATTAAGGGACTACCAGTATTCTAGCTTACATAATTTCTTAGGGGTATAGGGGCTACCATGTTTGGTATTGGTACAAATTGGTTAGCTCTTCTTCTTGGACTAATTACCAAAGGTGGCAAAAGAATACCTAGATTTGTAGCAAATTGCGATACGGTGACTGGTCCACAGCTCTGACTCCTCGTAGCTCTCTGGTTCATGTGGTCTTGAAAGAAACTTCAAGACTGGTCCCATTGAGCATGCCAAAAACTGTTGATGATTTAAAATTGCACTTGATCTTAATCAATCAATAATGGGAAGTTTCAAGCTGTGGGACAATGCAGCTTGAAGCAACCTCCAAATTTTAGAGAAGTTGGTCTCTTCCTTTGCATTAGGTGTTGGGGAAAAGGGATAGGAGATTCAATAGAAACACAAAATGTAGGAATTGAAACCTAACTATGGCAATGTGCCTAAGTGTAATCCTAATCCTAACCTGAGCACAGTGAGACTATTATAGGATTTAATTACATTTAAGAGCAGACAAGTGCATGATCAATGTAAAAGATTAGAATAACAAAAATAGAGGCTCACAATAGGGAATTCTTTTGTTGAGAAATAGAGAATGTCAACAAAGGCATAGTGTTCAATCTTCATAATAGAATCTTTCAATCACATAAGAGGCACAGAAATCACGTACAGTTATGTAGAACTTTTGATTCAAGAAAATGAGACAAAAGTAAATGACATTCCTAATCACAACTCCAGAGAATCTACAGTATAGACTAATTTGCAAATGACACGGATAACACCAACTAAGGCATGGAGCTCAATCTTCTTAATTCATTCAGCCACATAAAAGGCACAAAAACATGCATAGTTATATCAACTTTACAACTCAGGCAAATTGAGATAAGAGCAAATGATATTACTAGTCAAAAACTCTAGCAAGTCTAAAACTATAGAAAAATTCCCCGCCTTTTTTGATTTTACAATTCTTATTCTTTTATAGCCTCAAATGCCTTCTTCCATCACTCCCCTTTCCTGCATGATTCCACTCTATCCTCCACTCATAGGGGACAAACAGACGGTGCCTTCAATGCCTTAGGGGCTTGAAAAATCTACCCGATGAACTGTTCCATCTACTTGAATTAACTCCAACTGATTTTCCCTCTATTTTGCTTTGTGGCCACAGATACACAGAACACTCTATTATGTTGAAATGGGAGAGGACACTTAGTCAATTTTCAAAAAATCCTCTTGTTACTTAGGAGGCACTGAAAAATGACACTTGGCACTTTCCACTAAATCCATTGAAGACACACAACTCTCTCCATTTCTTTTGTTGTGTTGTAGTATTATTTGGGACACATATCAGACTCTTATGGATGGTGACACTTGGTAGCTTCTGCAAACTTTTGAAGTAACACCTGAGGCCCACCACAATCTTTATTTGTCAATGAAGCTCAAAGATGGTCTCTCAGAAGTTAACACATGGCAACCTCCGTTGCTCTTGGGAAGATACGTGGCATCTTCCACTTCTCCTACTAGGGGTATGTGGTGCCTTCCACTTTCTCTAGGGATGGAGTAAGAAGGGGCTCAAAGAGTGACACTTGGCAACTTTTGTTGCTTCTTTAAAAAGGTAGTTCAGGGCCTCCACAACTGCCACCTAACACTTTCCACTTTTCTTGCTACTTAACCTTTTGAAAACCTTTGTAGAGAAATATAATGAACATAAGCACTGATACGAGATGTGGATGCTGACATGTGGTGACTTCCACTGAGTTGTTATTAGGTATGTGGCATGATCTGTAGTTTTCTGGATAGTTATAAAAGAGTCTCAAATGATGCTAGTTGGTCGGGCCCATGTCTCAGAAAGTAACACTTGGCAACTTCCACTCAAATTCAAACATTTAGGCAAAATGAAATGAAAGAAATAAAAGAGGAGTAAAGAGGACCCATGCTTAGAAAGTGACACTTGGTAGCCTCTGCTGCTCTTCAACACTTAGATAGAAAATTGAACCCACGCTCTACCCCAACTCTGTTGCTAGGACCAAGGTATACGGTGACCAAAACTGCAATGCTTGACTAAAAATTTGAATGTAACGTAGAGTAAAAATTTACTCTACATGTAGTAAGCCCATAAAGAAAAAGGAATGTGTGTGTGCCAATCCTTTCTCATATTGTTGAATACCTTCATGATAATTTTGGTCAATGTTTTATTAGAAGCTTTTGCATGTCCATTAGCTTGGGGATTGTATGGTGATGAGAAGCTTAATTTGATTCCAAATGCATCATAAAGACTTTGAACAATCTTGTTTTTGAAAGACTTGACATTATCTATTATAATATTATGAGTTATACCAAAATGATAGATGATGTGATGGTTAATGAATTCAACACTTTTTTCAACTTTAGTAGAGATGAGAGGGATGGCCTCGACACACTTGGTGTAGTATTCATTGTAAATAATAATAGAATGATGACAGAGTGATGAATGAGGGTTAATCTCTTTGATTAGATCTAAAATCCATTGGAAAAAGGGCCAAAATTATTTAGTGACTTGCAATGCATGACTAAGAATGTGAAGGAGGTTAGCATGTTATTGACACTTGATATAATTGTAAACATAATCAGCACAGTCTTGATAAAGTGTGGGCCAATAATAGTCAAGCTAAAGGATACGCTTAGCAACTATGTGACCATTAAAATGCTCACCACAAATCCCATAATGGACTTCCTTAATAGAAAAGGGAGTCTCAGTACTAGTTAGGCATCTAAGGAGAAGACCATCAAAACTTCACTTGTCGAGAAGTCCCCCTAGTATAGTGTAATGAGCAACACATTTTATGAAGGTCCATTTCCCATTATTAAAAAGATCAGGAGGGGTAATAGAGAAGGAAAGATAATCTATGAGTTTTTTATACCATAAGTCTTGTGGGTTGGTTGTTATATTTCCAATAAAGAGGATGTTAGTTGAGACATGGGAGGGTAATGTTAAGTCATGCATGGTGACATAGATTGTTGAAGAGGAGGATGAAGAGGGTATGTGTGAAGCAAGTGAAGCCATCATGTTAGTGAACTTGTTTATAGATTAAGGAACCATTTGCAAGATATAAGAGTCAAATGATCCCAAGATCATATCTACATGATGTTTATACCACTACATAATTCCATTTTTACATAGGTAGGAACCATTAACTTGGTTAACCACTAGCCAAGAATTGCCAAAAATGGTTATGGATTTGATACCCAAGAAAAGGGTTGTTTGAAGTCCTAGAATTAAAGCCTCATATTTAGCCATATTGTTAGTACATTCAAAATCTAGTTTAAATGACAAAGGCATAGGCTCACCATCTAAAGGAATAAGAATGACCCCCGAACCCCCACCATGTTGGCATTTAGATCCATCAAATAACATCATCATTTGATAGGAGATGTCATCGGTAGAGAGTGTTACAATAGATTCATTAGGGAATTCAAGGTTTGAAGGTTGATTATCAAGTAAAGGGGTAACAACTAGCTATGCAGTGATTGTTTGCCCTTTATATAAATTTTTGTTGAATGAACTCTAAGTCAAATTCAACAAGAAGCAAGAGCCACCGAGCTACACATTGGTTGTGATATAGTTTGGAATGTATGTATTTGAGGGGATCAGTATGGGTGACCACATAGGTTTTGTGATTTAGGAGATAATGGAAAGTTTTAGAGATGGAAAATACCAATGCAAGGTAAAGTTTTTAAGTGTGGGTATATCGAGTCTCATAATCAATAAGTGTTTGGGTTACATAATTAACCACCTACTCTCAATGTTAGTCATCTCGATGTGTAATCATTACACATAGATAATGGTCTATTATAGAGATGTATAGGTAGAAAGGTTGATTTTCCTTAGGTGGAATAAGAACTAGTAGGGAAAGAAGGTATTGTTTAAATGTGTCAAAAGCCTCTTGGTAATCTGTATTCCTTTAAAAGGAGACATCCTTTTTGAGGAGATGGTGAAAGGGTTGGTAGTGATCTGACAACTAGGAAATGAAGTAGTGAATGGAATAAATTTTACCTTGTAGGCCACAGAGTTGTTTGATATTAGTAGGTGGAGGCATTTCTAGGATTGCTCTAACCTTAGCAAGATCGACCTTGATACCATGAATATAAATGATAAAACATAAGATTTTATTGAAAAGAACACCAAAGACACTTTTTTTGAGTTTAATCAAATGTTATATTGGAGGAGATAAGTAAATATGGTTTTGAGAATTTTCAATTGTTCTTGATGAAGTTTAAACTTACCGAGTAAGTCATCTACTTAATCTTTGATAATTTTGTGTAAGAGATCATGGAAAATATAGTTCATGGCACATTGGTAGGTTTCACCAGCATTCTTCAGGGAAAAAGGCATGACTTGATAACAAAAATTCCCCCATGGGGTAATAAAAGTTGTCTTATGTTGATCCTCAGGAGCGACTAGGATTTGATTATATCCAAAAAATCTATCCATAAGTGATAGCATTTCATAGCCGGTTATTAGATCAACAAGTTGGTTGATACTAGGTAATGGGAAGTGATCTTTTGAATAGGTGAGGTTTAAATCATGATAGTTAGTGTAAATATAGATTCCCTTGGTCACTTTTGTGATAGGAATAATATTGGAAATCCATTATGGGTAGTTAATGGGTAGGATAAAGTTAATAGAAAGGAGGTGTTGGAGCTCTTCTTTGATAAAGAGAGCAATATGAGGATATATCTTGTAAATCTTATATTTAATATGTTTAGCATCTTAGTTGGTGAAAATGTTATGGGTGATGATAGAGGGGTCAATACTAAGCATGCCACTATAAGACCAAGCAAAATCTTTGTTATGGTCATTAAGAAATGTGGTATAATCAGCTTACTTAGAGGAATCTAAAGATTGGCCAATATTGAGGACACGAGGGTTATCATGAGAAGGCAGGTTGATGTCAATGGTTAATTCATTTAACATAGCTCATATTTTATATGGGAGTGATCATTGGATATAGGAATAATCTACACCCATGTAGGTGAGAATTTCATCATCATCTTGACATTGGACAGTGTTAATAGTGGGAGAGTCTTCATTGATTATTTTAGGATGAATGAGAGGAAGGGACCTTATTTCCTTACCCTAATGATAGGTGAGAGGCCCCAAATGGATGGTGTTTATTAAAAAAATAGGAGGTATAGATACTTCTGATTCAGTAGGTGATGGTGGAGAAAAAGGTGGAAAAGGAGAGACTAGTTCTTTGATAATTGGTTCATTGGAGGTTTTAGTGAGTTTTTTTGGTTCATCATATCCCACCCCATGCCTCTTTTTGGCATTTTCAATGGTGTTGCTAGTATGATAGTAAATAGGCATATGGACACCTTATTAATAATGACCCAAACCCAATCCTTTCTAAGCACACCTATAGAGATGGGTGTGAGCAAATCTAGGGTTCCTCAGGAAAGAGAAGTCACAGGTAAATGGTTGTGGCAAAAAAGATGGATTGCTAACAATGGTAGCTTGATCAATTCCCCCATATTTGAAATTGGTTCAAAGGTTATGGGGCCATAAGGGATTAACATCCTAATATGGGGATCATAATTTGGGTGCATGTGAAGCCTTCTATACTCTTGTGGAGTATAGAACATGTCAAGAGTCAAAAATTGATATTTGCCAATTGACAAACGTTGAAAGGTCTCCTTCATGGGATCTTTGTTAGGAATTTGTTGTTTTGATATATATGTAACCATGGGAGTGGATCTTGTGGAATCTTTAGAAGTATCATATGAGTAAGATGATGTTTTCAATGGGATGAGAACATAATTGGGACTATACGTAATGTTACATGTTTTAAACAAAGGTTGGTAAGCAGGTATAACATGTACTTGTCCATCATGTTCAAACTTGACATAGTAGTGCAAAGTTGAGGATACACATTCCATAGCACGTATCCAATGTCATCCAAGTAGTATGTTATATTGGAACTCTCCTTACACAACATATAAAAGCTCAAGAATTGTGCGGGGACTTACACGAATATGAAAGACAATAGTGTTCACCATAGTAGTTATAGTATCATTAAGGGAACGGACTACCACATTAGTTTGAGACATGAAATTACTGAGAAGGTCTATTTTTTGGTAGGCATGGGTGGAAATAATATTAATACTATCTCCCCCATCAATCATAACTCTCTTGATATGAGTTTGATCAATATATGTGGTAATAAAAAGGATAGAATCCTGATCTTTAAGGTGTTGGAGTGGAATTTCTAAATCACTGAAAGAAATTAGGGAGATGGAATTAAGTGAGCCAATCAAAGTTTCAAGAGTTTTGGGATAATTTTATTTTACCTTAATTTCTTGAAAATCACTAATCAAATCTTGATGGTGTTGGGATGAGTTTTGGATTAACTCATACAAAAACATTTTCACAAGAGTTTGGTGAAGTTGTTTCACCATTGAGCTTTGAATAACATCTAAATGTGTTGTTTTAGAAACACCCAAGATGGAAATATTAGGATTATTAGGGGGAGTGTCTTTGGTGAAGGGATGGGTCCAAGGATTAGTAACCTTTTCCTTAGATTTATCTGTCTAGTTTTGTGACCGTGTGGCCACATTAAATGTGTTGATTTGAAAAGTTTGTGAAGGAGGTGGTAAAGGCGTTATGATGACATCTTTAGTTTTTAATTTACGTGGAGTAGTAGGAGAAAATATGGATGTGTGAGGTGGAATAATATTAAAGTTAATGGTAGTGTCATCTAAGAGAGTGTCGGTATTGAAGTGTTGCTAAATAACCACTATGAGAGCTTTATAACTCTTAGTTTCATATCCAAGTGAATGATGATATAAACACACTTGTGTATCATCAAAACAAGATGGATTCATTCTAAGAGGACTATAAGGCTTAATGGGAGGAATATTTATTAAAAAAGATTGTAATAACTGATGTAAGAAAAAGCTTTGGGAGCTTGCAAGTGGGGTCATGCCTGTTATGCTAAAAAGAGTGGACACCTTATTTTGTTTCGATGTTAGAAAGGTAATTTTATGTGGTGTATTATTTAGTGATGGTAGAGTTACATGTTTTTCTATCACTTTCTTAGTGTTAGATGGAGTGGAAGTAGTTTAACCTTTTATTTGGCTTAGTTAGGTGATATTCCAACTAAATTAGAGGGGTGTGGCCCCAAAATGGATGGTAAAGTTGAGGGCTAAAGAAGAGATCAATTAGATCTAGGAGGCTTAACATTATTCTATATTTTAGGGTGAGAAACTCCAACTTGTGGTTAAGGAGTTAAAAATAATTTCACCTATGGATGAAATCAATTAAAATTGAGGTGTACACCTAAGGTCTTGATCTACTTTAGTGTAATAGATTCCTATGAGGATGAGGGTTCTAACATAGACAACTAAACTTCAAGTGCTTTTGGTGAAGAAGTTATAGCTTTATCAAAGACCTTGGGGTAAAGGGTAGTAAGAGGGTTGATAGTAAAGGTTGACATTCATTGTGTTGGATATGAATTTTTAAGCCAATCCCAAAATGTTGCATGGTCAAGCTTCATAGAGTCAAGAAATTATAGACTTTTCACCAAATTTGAGAAGGGTTTTGTAAAATTTGACATAGTCCTTACAGTTGTGTCTTTAGAAAGCTATGATGTTTAGGAAAGAGGGAAATTATTGGTCTCTGCTACTTTGGGCCAAAGTTGAGAAAGAACCACAACAGGGTCCTCTTCGATAGAGACGGGAGAAGAGACTTGGTCTACCATGGGTGGAGGGGAGGTAGGTGAGGTAGGTTCCTCAAGAGGGTAAAGCATAGGTATTATGTCTCCCTCAACATTTGGGTGAGGCATGGGTAAACTATGATCCTCCATAGGTAAAAAGATAGGTCTCATGTCTATTATGGGAGTAGATGATATGGAATCTTTTAGGTGCAAAGGTGAAGTGGGTGGGGTACCACTCTCTGTAGGTGGAGGAGAAGTAGGTGAAGAAGGCTCCTCAAGAGGGTATAATCCATGAATGATGTTCCCTTGAACATCTAGTTGAGGAATAGGTAGGGTGTGGTATTTAAGCAGTAAGAGTATAGTAATATTGGTGCAAATGGAATTGGCATTACAGGCTCTTTAGGTGGCAAAAGGAGTGTTAAAGGAGGTTCTTCCCCTTGAGGGAGTGGAACAAATGAAATAGGCTCTTCTACCTAAGGAATAAGAATGGGAAAAATAGATGCCACTAAATGTGTGGGAGGAGTCGATGAAATATATGTCTCCTATTGAGAGGAAGGTTGAACTGAAGGTAAAGGAAAGACCATATTAATCATATGGATATTATGATCACCTAAGTTAGTTATGGACTGGACAATATTTTGATTTGGTGAATAGTTATGAAAAGGGTATTTGAACACATCCATACTTTGATTAGGAGGTGTGTTAGGATTATCCAAGATGAGATCACCTTTATCAAGCATATCTTGGATAATGTTCTTGAGTGTCTTTCAATTATTAGAGTTGTGACCTTTAACTTGATAGTAACTACAAAACTTGTCTTCTTTGTATCAGGTTGGGATAGGATAGGAAGGGTCAAACTATATAAGAGGTTTAATTTGAGGAAGGGTTATGACACCTTGTTGTAATAGTTTCTCCAAGATGGATGTATATGATTCCCTAATGGGAGTGTATTGTCTTTATTCATACCATTGTTGGAATTGCTTGGTCAGATTTTGAGAAGTCAAAGAATTTGATTAGTTTGTGGTTATGGAAGAGGCTAACTTAATGACCACTGTGTTGGTAGAACCTTTAGCCTTTTGATTAGAGGGGGAATTTTTAGAGGAGGAGCAGTCATTTGACTTGGTATTGGGATTCTTACTACACAATTGGACTTTGCCTTCATCTATAGCATGAACCTCAAATTTTTGTACCATTGTAAAAGCTTCATCAAATGTGTAGAAAGTTTTTAACTAGAGTGTGGATGAGATGTGCTTACGACATGCCCTTGAGAAAATCTCAATAAGCTTAGGTTGGGGTAAGGAAAAAGAGAGTTGATTGATCAAGCTTCTCCAGTGAGTGACAAAATCTACAATAAACTCATCATTGAATTGTTTAATAGAATAAAGGTCTATTATAGAAACATTCTTAGAAATGTTAATAGATAAATGGTCTAGGAATATTTGTGCAAGTTGGGTAAATGAGAAAAGGGAGTGTTGAGGTATAGCGCTATACCATTCTAAGGTAGCACCTAAAAGAGACATAAGGAAAGTGCAAAGTAGTAATGCATCTTCATGTCCTATCAAATAAAAAACATGTCTAAATGATTATAAGTTCCATTATGGGTCCTCTTTATTCTAGAAATAATTAAATTTAGGGATCTCCCATTGGCTTGGATAATGGTGAATAGGCACAAAAGGATGGATTGGTGTATTGCATATCTGATCATAAGATAATACATTCTTTGAACCAGAAACAAATGTCTCTAGATTAGACATCTTGTCCATTATCATCTTAATGAGGTCTGGAGGGGAATTAGTTTAGGGGATACTTCCTAAGTTATAGGGAAGCCGATAAGAAGTAGAGGGAGCATATGACATAACTTGTTGAGGTTATGTTGTGGCAACATAAGGATAATGAGTCATAGGTTGAGGTGCAAAAATAAAAGGGACTTATCCCATTGGGTTGGAGACTATGCCTTGGTTGGTTGTTGTTACTAAAAGTTGTGTAAACATCCAATTCCTAACACTATTTGTGTTTAAATTTTTAATCTTACTTGAATTGCACTCAAATGCACATTTTAGGTCAAAATCCATAAAACATCATAAATGGTTCAAACTTGTCATTTACAAGTGCCATTTTAGGTCAAAGTATCCCTAAATAGGGCAATGCATTTTATGGGCCAACTAACTTTGATCAAATCATTTTGAGTCAAAATGACCATTTCACCATTTAGTGCTCTAGATCATTCTTTTCTTCTAAATTCATTGGTACATGTCATGTACCTTTTTTATTGGCAACATCCTAAATGGTAATATGGCTCCAACACATCTAACATCGCCTTTTAATTCTTCTCGAGTCAAATTACAACCTAGTAATATGACTTTTTGACCATTTTGATTAGTTGAGGGTCAATTTTCAAATTGCACAAATTTTGATTAACCTTTCTTAAGACTAACTAATCCAAATCAAGAGATTAAGTGGATTTTCCATGAGAGTTGTTGAATATTTCTTTTTGAAAATTGATTTTTATTATCTGCATCACCTAGTGACATCATCTACAGGGTGGCATCAATCAAACCATAAGTACATAAAATATCAAGATTATGGGTTACCTATGCCTAGTTAATTCCTCTCGTGCCTCTTTAGTGCCCCTTCTTCCGAGATCATCTTGAGGATAATTACAGATTTAATTCCAAATATTAAGATTATCCTCAACCACACATCTCAATCTTGAGATGGACGGTCATGGTTGATCCTGACCAATCTCAAAAGTCTAAAAATAGAAAGGCCATGGACATCATTTTTAATCTATTTTAGTGTAAGGTTATTATTCTCAAATATCTCCAAAACTTGAGCATTACAAAGTTATAATGCTAAATTATTTCTACAAAGATTCATTGATAGGCTAGTTTAGTGATTGCACATCAAGAGCCTAGGTTTTACGGAGTTTTCTTGAGGCATTGGAGGAGCTTACCACCATTTTTGACAAGGACAAGGATTCTTGATCAAGGGAGAACATGTTTTTGAGCTACATAGCTATGGTGAATCCATTTGGGAAGGTAATATGGTGATTGCTTTCTTTCATTTATTTCTTGTTATCCTTTTTAATTCCCATAGAAATAGATAGGCTTAGTTAGTTAGTTCTTTATACATGTTTCATGGTTTATGGACTAATACTTGACTAACTTACTTTGTATTCATCTCTACATCTTGGCACACTTGGTGAGACCAGACACATCCTACACTTAAAGGAGATCCTTTTTCAACCTTAAAAAACTTATTTGAGATTTTGAAACTCTTTCAAATTGATTTTCTAACTTTATTTTGTCATTTTTGTTTTCCATAGTTATTACACAGTAATCAACATTGACAACAATACCGACATTAGTTACTTGGCTTAACCAATGTCATTCAATAGAACTGACATTGGTTAGTTCTTGGTTGGCCATAACTGATGTCAGTGGTATTGATCGACATCAAACATTGTGTTTTTCCAAAAACATAGACCCAAGACCTACTTTTCCAAAGTTTCTTTTTTCAAAATCAAAATGGCTTCAAAGCTAAAGGACATGCTAAATTTTTTTCTATAGGATCAAGTTTAAAATTTGCTTAAAACATGTTTAAAGCACATTTTCATGCTTAAAAATGGATTAGGAACCTTGTTTTGGTGTTTAACAAAGAATTTAAGTGTTTTTGGTAAATTTTTTGAAAGTTTACAACTAAGACCAAGGGGTCAAATGAACACCACCAAACATTTCATTTGGGTTTAAAATTGAACACACTTGTTAATTATTATTTTAAATAATTGATTAGATTAATATTATTTGGCAAAAATAGGTATGTTATGTGTATGATCTTCCATTTATCCCCTATAGGGAACCCTTGGAATCAAAATTTTCATTTATATTGTGAATAGCCTAGTCCAAGGCTTAGAAGGAATGTTGCCTAAAGCACTCCCCTAAAACTCGCTAAAGTTTGGGTGATCTTGAAAATGACCCTAAAGTCTTTCTATTTTCATGCTTTCTTTATTTTCTATGAATCTTGGCTTATGAGGGGGACTTTATCACCTCCCATAAGTTCTTTACGGAAGCTTTGACCCGGGGTTTCATCTCCTAGCATTGACTTCATTTGACTCTTTGTAGAGTTGCACACATGACGTAGTGGCACTTTGGACATCGCACTACATTGGGTGAACAATAAGATGTAGTGATTGCATAAAAGACTAGACCTTTATGAAACAAGCTGAGTGATATAGACCCAAAATCTATGCTTTTTTACATTATTTGGCATGAAATTCATTGTGCAATTGATTCCCCTAGAACGTTCAAAACTTGATAGTTTAGTAGACCCCACTTTGTCATACCTTATTAGTTTAGACTTAAGACATTGTTTTTTGTTATTAGATTACTTGGTCTTGATTTATGTCTAAAACTTCTTGTTATATCAATGAACTTAACCAAAACACATTGTCCTCAATTTTCTTGAGCAAGGGAGGTGTTACGTTGTCCAAATGGAAAATTCATCTTTTCCTTGTTCAATTTGTTATCAAAAGATTTGTGTCATGACATCCACTTTAGCACAATCATGTTGCCCAGTTGAGTCTATAAATTTTACCCAATTTGTTTAAATCCTTCATTTATAATCCACATTTGAAATTGGACCTTTCTGAGTTCTAAGGGTTGGTGTGTCAAAGTGGGTTCACCATTTGTGCACTAAGCTTGTTTTAACTTGGGTTAAATTTTCTATTTGGATTGAAGGTCATTTATTAAGACTCAAAATCACATTATCATCTTGGTGGATTTAAGTCATCTCGTGTATCACTCATGCTTTGGTCCTAGAACATATTTTATCATACTAGAATCTTGTGGCAATGATGTGCTACCCATTTGGTCCTAGATTTATACCTAGTAATTTGCATATGTTTTTACATCTTGAGTAATGTAGTTCATTTTATCTTCTTCATAATCTGGAGAGCTTTCCTCTAAATTTATAGGGTCAACTTGTCGAAGTTGAAACTAGCTTTTGTAGTGTGGGTGTATCACAATGATCTAGGCTTTGGTGTACTAGTTTTCACCTTGGATCTTTGAGTTACCTTACTCTCTTCTGATTTATACAATTTAAAATTTACCAAAGGTTGAGTAATTTTAAGAGCCAAATCTTATAAATTTTATTTGGTTTCAAACCACCCTCCTTTATAGTCTCATCAGTACCTTGGTTGTTGTTTAAAAGTGATCTAAAACATACTTCAATTGGTTATCAAACATTGGTCCCAAGTTAGTCAAACACACAAAGCAAATATTTTTAGACATGACTCAAAGGTTCACACGTAGTGGGGCCTCTTATGGCCTTAGTTATGAGGATGAGAAATTTTATGATGGTTAAAATAACCCCATTATTTTTTATGATATCCCCATAATAGTAGGATTTGAAGATGATTACAATGAATATCAACCCTAAGAATATCAAGATGAAGCCCTTCTTAGATTGATAGAATCAAGTGCTAGACTACCTTCTAACTTTCTTATAGAATAATTGCATACCTTAGTTATAAAAGGAGAACAATGATGGCAAGAGTAAGATTTTGCACAAATAGACATACCTTATTCCTCTAATAAAGGAAAGGAAATACAAATAGAGTCAAAACCCAAAAATATGGATCTTTTAGATAAGATCAAGATAATAAGTCAATGATATGCAGATCAACTTGTCATAGACTTAACTAACTCCTTAGTTTCCACATCAATTCACAATAAGGCTTCAAAAGAACATGAAGATATGGTGGACAGTACACAATGAACATTGGATGAGAACATTACCATAGTAGATCAAGATAATCTAAATGAATAGTTAAAGTCACAAGAGACCTTACAAGATGTTCCATTTGACATGGAACATACATTCTTCAATCATCAAGAAGATCTTATAACTTTACAAACTTAGAAACCCAAACATTCAATTCAAACTGAGGAGATCCCTCAAACAGACCAAAGATTGGTAAATAAATATAGGCATTTCCAAAATTAATAAAACACAAAACAACAAAATTTTGGGAATGTTTTACAATCCAAGAATCAACAGCCTATGTTCTCAACACAAGTAGCAAATCATGGATCAAAAGGTATATTCTCCCTATAGATCCATACAAAATTAGAGGAACATTCCACCCCAACAACAACAAAATCAAGGGCACATTCCACCCCAACAACATATTATCTAATCCACAAGTGTACCAAATATGCAAGAATGGAATTTTATGAAGTAAATTGTCCAAAAATTGGAGATGAATAATAGAGTTAAAAAGTATAAATTTGATGAAATATGTCCATATCCATTTGACTTATCTATTATCCAAAACCCCTTTCCACCTCACTTTGAGGCACCCAAATTTGACAAATACAAAGGGAAGGGAGATCCACATGAACACATACAAGCATTCTTTGTCTTATGTCAAGAGGTTGCATATAGTATCGAGTACTTATTACGACTATTTCTATGAAGTTAAGTGGGACAAGCTCTTGATTGTCTACTTAAACTACCCAAGGTATCAATTACAGATTAGAATGACTTATCAAAAAAGTTTTTTAACCATTTCTCATACAACATAAAACATGAATTGACCATTATTGACTTATGCAAAGCTAAATAGTGTGATGATGAAAGTTTCACTATGTATCTACAAAGGTGGAGAGCATTAGTAGATGGCTTTCAACATAATTTACCAGACAAATAGCTGGTTGATATCATTGCATATAATTTGCATCTTGAAGTTGCACATAATCTATTATTAGCTTGTGCTAATTCATTTGAAGAAATTATTGACAAAGGAGTGTAGATTGAGAAGGCTCTTATTGCTAGGGGCCTTGTTAAAATCTTTACACAAGGAAAAGCATCTAATCAGACTAAATCACTAGCTCCCCAAATAGTTATGTGGGATAAGTCTAAGGGATTTCACAAAAATAAAAACATGGTTAGAAATAAGGTGACAGAAATAAGACATGTACAAATGGTATAGACTATGCCTCCTCTAAATGTACAATTAACTCCCTCAAATCCACTACCTACTTTTCAAAGACAACCTCCATGAAGGACATTTCATAACAATTTTAGAGTCTTTAGCAAGTTAAGAGAATCAATTGAAGTAGTATTACAAAATCTCATTATAGTTAACTTAATTATAAGGCTAGTATCAAGGCCATTTCCTCAAGATTAGCCAAAACTAGACTAGTACAAATAGAATGAATGGTGTAACTTTCATCATGTTTTTGGTCATGGTGCATATCATTGTGTTCAATTTTGAAATATTATTGAGGAATTTATTGAAAATGGTGAGCTGAAAATTAAGGTGGCTCCTAATCAAGACATAAATCAAGGTATGGGAATCTACAAAGACCCCTTTCCTTGACATGATCCACCACCACCAAGAAATAATCAAAATGACCACAATCAAGGATACATGCAGAATTAAAACTAACAACAAGGTTAGAATCATAATGAGCATAATTGAGATTATGATCCCCACACTAATAATGTGGCTTATAATAATGTACCTTACAACTACAATAACACTATGGGATGCATTTCTGTTACCCACATTGCCACTATTACTATGATGCCATGTGGCTGATCTCATGTTCCTCACAACATGAGACCCATCATTATAGGGTCAACACCCTCTCCCCCTAGTAATACCATGCTGAGTATGCATCATCATGTTGCTACTCTATTTTCATAGGTTACTAATCTTGAACAATAATATCATTCTTCTAGAGGCTCCTCACTAACCCAAAATTATAGCAATACCATTAATCACCCATGAATCACCATCTAAGGCCCCTTGCCTCATCCTTCTCATTATAATGACTCCTTGCCACTTATAGGTTGTGTAGTCATAACTAGATGCCCACGAGTTACCATCTAGGGCCCTTCACCCACTTCTTTCCATAAACTCAATGAGAACATTGTGCCAATGGTTCTAAAGTTGAATACTATTGTAACAAAGACTAAACTAGTTTAATCCACAATTCAAAGGCCTTATAGTCTAATGGACCAATTAGATAAAACCCCTATGCAAATTTCCATATTAGAACTCTTGCAGACATTTGATGTCTATAGAACCATCTGTAACAAACTTTTACAAGAGTCTATTATGCCTAATGATATAAACCTTGATCAATTCCAAAATCTAATTTGACATTTGTCTTCATTTTAGTAAATCACTTTTGATCAAAAATGTCCACCCTTGGCCCAAACCACAATAACCCACTATACAGTGAGATAATCATTACAGATCACAAGAACAAGCAAGTTATTATAGATAATGGTTTAGGGTTGAACATCATATCTCTTACATTGGTGTGATTATTAGGTTACATGGACAAAAACATTTAGCCAGAGACTATTACAATCAAGGCCTACAATAACATTGAGAGGGAATCATCTGGTATAATTTGGTTTCCAATCATGGTTGGAGATATTTCTCATCACATGTTATTCCATATTGTGGATATTGAGTTTCCTTATAACATACTTATTGGTCATCCTTAGATCCATGAAGTACAGGGAGTTCCATCTAATCTTCACTAATGCCTTAAGTTTCCCCATGATGGGATCGAGGTTACCATACCCACTAATCAGTAGCCATACCAATATTGTAAACATCTTAGAGTAGAGTTTTGAAATTATAACTATTTCCCAAGTTCTAAATTCATTACAAAGAAGAACAAAGCCATCGTTTCTCATCCATCTCCATCTAATTATATAGACCCTAGTGATCTAGCCTCCACTTCAACTAATCCATTTACTACAACTCTAGCTAAGTAGGTGATTATTTAAGACACAAACATTTCCACATATCATTTGAAGGATGTCCTCCATATTGAAAAATTACCAAAATCCCTTAAAACATTTGGTAGGCCTAAAACTTCCCAAACTCCCAACAAACCCAATCAAATTTGGCAACCAAAGAAGAAGCAATCAAAACCTCATGTGGTTTTTTTACCTACAATCACACCAAAAAAAGATTGAAAGGATTTTATCAAGGGAGATTGGTTATAATCTGAGGGCCTTGAAGATTGTTTTTAGAATCCAAAGTATCCTATCTTTAATAAGATAATGGATCATCTTGACTATACAGGGAAAGATCTTGGCCCATAGGCGTAAGGAATTTTAGAGCCCTTATCAGCTAGAGTTGTCAATGGGAATCATGGTCTCAGATTTAAACTACCAGAGGATGACCTCATAACATTTGGTAGTGATTCTTCTAAAGTAACTAATAATGAGACTTCTAGTAGTGACACAATGTCCCATTATAGCCTTTTTGATGAGCTTGATGATTCAGATTTGTTTGATTCAAATGCCATATTGACCATAACACCTATTGGAGCTTCCTATCCTAAAACAAAAACCCATCCTAATAGTGATTCCCTTCTTGAAGTAGTACATTATATCTTTACCATTGGCACTTCCTACCCTAAAGAAAACCCTCATTGTAACCTATGCCTTTTCCATCCTAAACTCATAGATTAGGATTATCAAAATTTAGTCATATGCCTCGATGAGTTTCAAAATAAAAAATCAATTGTAGAATACATGGGCCTATGAGATGCATTCCCCATTGGTGATCATAAATAGGGTTTTTATTTTTTTAATCCTTCTACCTACTTTAGAGAGTAAGCAAACTTTATTGGTCATAATAAAGAATAAACATCAAGATCTTTAAGTGAAAATCTCTTTGAGGCACTTGTTGATCAGGGAAAAAGTAAAGAAAAAGATAATCCTTTGAGTGAAAACCTGTTTTAGGTGTTCTTAGGTGGGAATGTTTGTTCATCCCCTCAAGATGTAAAAAATCCATCTAGCCCAAGTTCCATAACTAATACAAGCATCTCTTTAGAACAACATCAAATATTTGAGCATCTTACTCTTGAGTTTCCAGAGGTCTTTGCCAATTGGCCTTTGCTTGAGAAGGTAGATTTTGATTCTTCATATTATCTATATCTTTGGGAGGAACAAAAAGAAGATATAACAGAAAAAGATGATCACGACCATATATTACCTATAATTCTAGAAGATGGATCCACACTCCTTATGGAAAGCACAACATAAATGAATTTGAGAACCCATGAGGATCCCAAAATTTTTTATCTTGGAGCTTCCCTTACTAAAGCATAACGTGAACATATTATATCCATTCTTAAGGATTATATAGACATTTTTGTGTGGGCATATTCTAACATGCCAGGCCTAGATCTAGATTTAGTTGTGCATCATCTAGTTATTCACCCTGATGTTAAACGAGTCAAGCAAAAGTTAAGAATGATGCATTCACATATCACCCTTTTGGTAAAGGCTGAGTTAGGGAAGTTGTTAGGAGTAAATTTTATTAGACCATTAGTATACTCTAAATGGATTTCTAACATAGTGCCAGTAAGTAAAAAGACCCCATGCATACATGTTTGTACTATTTTTTGTGATATCAATAAGGCATGTCCTAAAGATGATTTTCCTCTACCCAACATCGACATGATTATTGATTCAACTTCTAGGTACAAGATTTTATCCTTAATAGATGGATTTTCTAGTTACAATCATATCAAGATAGCCCCTAAAGATTAGCATAAGACCACGTTCACCACTCTGTGGGGCAAATTCTATTACCAAGTCATGCCATTCAATTTGAAGAATGCTGGAACCAAATATCAACATGTAATGACTATCATCTTCTATGACATGATACATGACATTGTTGAGGACTATGTTGATGATATACTAGCAAAATCAAGAATAATATCTGGACACCCTAACATTCTATGAAGAATATTTGAGAGACTTTATACATATAAAGTCCACTTGAATCCTAAGAAATGTGTCTTTGGAGTCACATCAATAAAATTTATAGGGTTCATTGTATCATAGTGAGGGATTGAAGCTGACCCCATGAAGGTCACTACTATTATAGAAATGCCTCCACCCAATAATCTTAAATAGTTGTGGGGTCTACAAGGCAAGATCTAGTCTATATGCAGGTTCATTTCTCAATTGGTAGATAAGTGCCACCCACGTACCCATCTCTTAAAGAAAGGGGTGACATTTCATTGAGATGAAGATTGTCAAATAATATTTTCAAAGGTTAAGACATACTTGGCCAATCCATCATTCTATGACCTCCAACACAAGGAAAGCCATTGCTTCTTTACATATCAGCCATAAAATATGCACTAGGGGCACAATTGGCTTAGCATGATGATCATGGTAAAGAACATGGTAAGGAACACGTGGTTTATTATTTAAGCTACACATTGGTCTCCTATAAACATAATTATATGCCTATTGAGAAGGCATATTTAGCTATGGTGTTTACCACTCAAAAATTGTGACATTATATGCTCAATAACAAAACTTTTGTTATTACTAAGGTATATCCTCTCAAGTTCCTCTTATCTAAAATAGCTCTCCAAGGATGCATGGCTAAATAGATTATGCTCCTCAGTGAGTTTGACATTGAATACCAAAATCAAAAGGCAATCAAAGGGTAGATTCTCACAAATCAACTTGCAAAAGCTCATATTACAGCCACTCAACCTCTCAACTTTGACCTTTTAGATGATTATATCATGATGATAGAACAAGCATCACAAGAGCCTAAACAATTGACACTCTATTTTGATGGATCCTTCACATCTTGAGGATCTAGAGCTGGCATATTGTTGATAACACCACAAGGGGATTTGATCCCCAAAGCCTTCCATATATAATTTTAGTATACAAACAATATGGCTTAATATGAAGCATTGGTTACATGACTCCATATTGTCATATAGTGGGATATTCAAAGCTTAAAGGTCTATGGGGATTCATAGCTAATCATAAATCAGATAACTAATCAGTATCAAGCAAGAGATGATAAGCTTTTACCTTACAAATAAATTATTGATAACCTTAAAACACATTTTAAATCTCTATAGTTTGATCAAGTTCATAAGTCAAAAATAGGTCTATTGATGCCATGGTAATAATTGGTTCCATGATTCAAATGAATGACAATGCTAAAGAGTATCAGTTCCTGATTGAAAATTTTCTTTAGCCAGCACATATTTTATCCAATTTAGAGAGGATATGCACCATTGTTGTCTTAATCTCTCACCTGAGCTACCATGGTACCAAGATTTTTATAACTATTTACATAGCCATGTCTTTCCTGCCAACCTTTCCAATAACCAAAAAAAACTTTTCCTTTATCGCCTAACACATTATATCCTCCTTCAAAATATGCTTTATCAAAAAGGGTATGGTGGGATGCTTCTTCATTATTTATCTTTGAGAGAATCCAAGCTAGCACTAAAGGAGGTTGATGAAGGAATGTGTGGGGCCCATACCAATGGTGTAGTCCAAGCAAAGAAACTTCTTATAATAGGCTATTATTGGTCCAAAATAGATATAGATGCTTGTAATTATGTAAATAAGTGTGGTCCTTGTTAGTAGCATGAAAAATTGATACATGCACTTTTTTTACCATTGCAACTGATTACAATACCATGGCCATTCTCAACATGGGGTCTTGATCTCCTTGGTAAAATTAACCCAACATCTTCAGATGGCCATAAGCACATTTTAACTATGATTGAGTACTTTACCAAGTGGATTGAGGCCATTCCTCTCACTTATGTTATCAAGAAACAAATAGCCAAATTCATTCATTACCATATCATCTATCGATATGGCATCCCAACCTATATTATATCTAATAATGGTGGATCCTTTGTAAACTAAGATGTAAAATCTCTTTGTGCAAAATTCAAGATCAAGCATAAGAAATCCACTTAATATAACCTATAAGGAAACAAATAAGCTGAGGCATCAAATAAAACCATTCTAGCCATCTTTAAAAATATTGTCAATGATGATGGCCATAATTGGCACCTGTAACTCTTTTTTTCCCTCCAGGCTTATAAAACTAATCATCACACCCTAACTGGAGCTACTCCATACTCCCTTGTTTTTAGCACTAAAGCTATGATCCCAGTCAATATTGAGATCTTGTCATTAAGAATATCACTGGAGCACATTAAAGATGATGAAGACTATAGAGCCTCATGGTTGAAAGAACTAGAAATTCTTAATTGTAAGCATTTGACTACCCTAAAAAACTTGTAGGCCTATCAGAATAGATTGTAGAGAAGCTACAACAACTACATTCTCCCTCAATAATTTGAGATTGGTGACCTAATTTTGAAAGACAACTAGAAGAACATTAATGTTGAACCTATTAGTGTAGGTTTTTATTTTTCCCTATTTTTTAATTAGGGAAATTGTATTTTTGTGCATACATGGAGTTTTCCTACATTTGTGGGATAGGCTAGCTTATGTGGAGATGTGTGTCATAGATGTGTCATAGGTGTCATAAGAATGTCATAAGTAACTCCCTTGTTGGGAGTTAGTTCTCTATTCTTAGCACCTTGTCACCACCTTTCATGGAGAAGTTACAGTCTATTCTTGGGGTGCCTTAGTCACCTTTTGTGGAGGAGTTACTTACGTACTCTCCTATATGTATTCTTCACTTTGGCCATCTCATGTTAATCAGATTTTAGTTTTCTCTATTTTGTCTTGTGAAATTTATCTTCTTGTATAATTTCAAATTACTTCAGCATCTATGTGGTGTGCACTTGCTTCATCTCATGTGATCACGTCTCCATTGCATTCACATTATCTAGATTCTGGCAACAACTCCGATATGGTATTAGAGAAAACCCAGCAATCATGTGTCTGGGTATGCTTTTAGTTTATTTTGAAATCAAGAGGAGTGGAGTTCTCTTTATTTTTTATTTCTAGATCTGATCTAAAATAAAAAAAAATCTTTCAATATCATTTCTGGTTAGTTTCCTTGGGATCCTTGGCCTTTGGGTGTCTTGGTTGTCTTCACTTTAGGGGCTGGTTCGGCAGTTAGCTTGGGTGCCATTATTGTGTGGAGTAACAGAGGGAGGAGTAGCACTCAGCAGCAGTTAGCACTCACACAATCCACGCCAAGCTTTTGCATTCTGTGCCAACCTTCTTTTGGTCTACGCCTAGCTTCTGGTTAGTAGTCAACTTTGCGCCACACTCCTTCCAATAAGGTGCCTTCAGTTTTGCCATGCCACAATCCTTTCTCTAGCAAGGCACCATCAGCCGTACGGTTTCCAATAGGTCTGCATTTTTTTTGTCTTTTTTGCAAGTTAAATTTTGGACTGTGCCTTTTTAGTGCCCCTTCCTTACTTGGCATCCCATGTGGCACCCCTTGGACACTTGGCAATCCTTCATTCTATCTATGATTTATTTGTTTTCAATTTAAAATTTACTTGTAAAATAAAAATCAGTCAATTTTACTGAATATTTAGTTTTTTAGATAGTTTGGTAATTTGGGGGTTTTCATTCAAAACCTGTATCTTCAACCTACGAAGACGAAGGGTGAGGCCTGGGTTAGTGGGAGGCCAAATCCCCTTCACACAAACCTCCTTTAGATTCCTTGTTCTGTGCCAAATCTAATGAGTGGTTGGAAGGCCACTTTCTCTCTCATAACAGGCATTTTTTTAATGTTTTAGTGCTTTTTTTTGCAAAAAACACTAGTTTATGAGAAAATTGAACTTTTAATATCTTGCAAATAGTAGCTCAATTATGGGTGTCATTTTTTACAAAAGTGTTTATAATTCAATCCTCCACAGTGTAGGCTTGTTATTTGTTAAAAATGCACTAGTTTATAAAGTGTCAAAAAAAAATTGTGTCTCCTGGGACGCATTTTTAGTTGAGTCTGACGTCTTGTTTGCTTTAAGTCTTGCACTGATTGCTCTAAGACGCATTCTCGGCTGAGTCCAATGTCTTTTGAGCATGCACTTTCATTTTGGGGGGGGGGGGGGCTCAACATTTTTTTTTGGGGGGGGGGGGGGGTGTGATTGCTTTTCACAACTTACAAATCTTTGCTTTCATTCTCCTTTCTACATAAATTCACAACTTGCAATCAAACAACTTCACCTAAATTTAGCTTTAAATGGACTCTTTTCAACTTAAACCCTTAACACCCTTCAACTATCATGAATGGAAGGTTAAAATGTCAATCATTCTTAGAAGCAAAGGGTTGTATAGGATCACCATGGGTACTGAAGTAGAACCCAATACTGATGCTAAAAAGGTCAAGTGGCACAACCGTAGTGATGAAGCCTATGGATTACTGAGTTTTTCTATGTCTCTAGAACTTCTCTTCCATTTAGAATCCTCCAAGACTCCCAATGACATATGGGACACCTTAGAAAACTTATTTGGGAAGCTTGATGAGATGAGAGGTCATGAGCTTGAAAATGAACTCATAAGTCTAAGTCCTAGTAACTTTGACACCCTACAGGACTTCTTCTCTAAGTTTAAGGCCCTTAGATTTCAATTGAAAGAATGTGGGATAGAGAAGAAAGATGATCAACTCATACTTTCTATTCTCCCAAAGTTAGGTCCAAGCTATTCAGTCTTTGTCTCCACTTTCCATGCCACTAAAAGTGCCCTTGGCACTACATGGAAAATGCCTTCTTTGGATTCATTCATTACTGACTTGACTAGGGAGCAAGATAAAATAATTCAAATGGGCACAATGAAGTCTACTCAAACCCAAGCTTTGATAGCTGGAAATGGTAAGGACAAGACTTCAACAAAGGAGAAGAAAAAGAACAAGGACCAGGAGAAGAAGAAAGAAAACAATAATCTTGCCAAAAACAACACTGAATCTTCCTCTTCCAATGCTAAACCTAAGAAGGAGAACGCTAAGTGTGCCTATTGTAAAAAGATGGGGCATGATGAACACAAATGCATGAAGAAACAAATAGATCACCTAACTCATCTTCTAGATAAGCACAACATAGGTGTTCCTAAGTCCATCAAGTAGAATTCATCTACCCAGGATTCTACCAAGGCAAAAGGCAAGGGTAAGGAGAAAGAAAAGGGCAAGGCCCTTGTAGTTACTACAACTTCTACATCATCATGGGTCATTGATTTGAGTGCTTCTCACCACATGGGCACTTCACTAGTTGAGTTTTCATCTTTAGAGCCTTATAGCATGACTTCAATTAGTTTGGGTGATGACACATCAGTTTTTGTTGTAAGGAGAGGGTCAATTGAAATGGAAGGAGGAACATTCAATAATGTTCTAAGTGTTCCTTCTCTTTTAACCAATCTCCTATCAGTGTACCAAATCACTCACATTAGTCAGGGCATGAGAGTTGAGTTTTCACCAGATTTAGTGGCTATCAGGGAGTTGCATAGTGATAATACAGTGGCAGTGGGTAGGGCAGATCACCAAGCAAGGTTATACACCTTCTCACATTTTGCATCAAATTCTTCTCCAACAACATTGCTGACTCATTCAGATAGAGTTAGCAAATTGTGGCATGAGCGGTTTGGCCACTTTAACTACTGCTACCTTGAGCAACTTTGCAAAAATGACATGGTCATTGGCTTGCCTCGTGTCTAATTCTCAAAAGGACTTTACGAGGGGTGTTCCCTTGGGAAGCATCCCGAAGAAAAATTTAACAAAGGCAAAGCTTGGAGGGATTCACAACCTTTGGAGTTAGTCCACAGTGATGTATCAGGACCCTTTCCCAAACCATCTTTCACAAGGGCCAAGTACATCCTCACTTTCATTGATGATTTCTCTAGGTACACTTGGATATATTTTCTCAAACAAAAGTTTGAAGTGTTTGAAAATTTTCTAGACTTCAAGGCTCTTGTTGAGAAATAGAGTGAGAAATCCATCAAGGTTCTTCGAACTAATAATGGAGGGGAGTATGTCAACATCAGGTTTGAGCAATTTTGCACCACAGAGGGGATTGATTTGTAGTGCATAGTCACTTACAGTCCTTCATAGAATGGGGTTGCAGAATGCAAGAATAAGTTCTTGATAGAGATGGGTCATTGTATGATTCACTCCAAATCCTTAGCACATAGTACTAGGCCAAACCCATCAATTGTGCTTGCTACATTCAAAACAGGGTTCCTCACAAAGCTTTGAAAGGGATAATTCCCTATGAAGCTTGGCATAAAAGGAAACCTGATGTTGAGCATCTCAAGGTTTTCAAGTCCCCAACCATGGCCCACATTCTGAAGAAGAAATGTAAATCTATGGAATGATAGTCCATGCCTTGCATCTTTGTAGGATATCTAGATGGTATTAAGGGATATCACCTTCAAGATCCAGTCACTCATGAGTTGTTCATCAAGAGAAGTGTCTATTTTTAGGAGAGTCCTAGAGACTCAACACTTGACTCTTCTTCTACCTCATCAGATCTACTTCTTCATGATGATTCCTCATCAGATTCAGATCAACCACAGTAGGTTCTTGAGCTAGAGACATCTTCTTCTTCTTTGAGTTCAGACAGTGAGGATAGTGATGCAGAGTCATCCACCTCTAGTCAGTTAGAGGATGAGGAGTTAGCACCTGACTCACCCACTTCTTGGCCACTTTGGGCCAGACAGACACTTGAGAGTGCTGACACTTAGGTAGGAGATTCTGTAGATGACAGACATACTAGGGGGATTTTTAAAGAGATACACATGCCTTCTTTGCTTCAGTTATGGATCCACAGAGTTTTTGAGAGGCATCAGGGGTACCTGAGTGGGATAGTGCTATGGAGGAATAATATTCTTCCTTAATCAAAAATCACACTTGGGATTTGACTTCACTTCTTAAGGGAAGAAAGATGGTTCGATGTAGGTGGATATATTAGACCAAGTTTGTAGTAGATGGGTCAGTTGATAGGTACAAGGCATGATTGGTCACCAGGAGTTTCTCACAGGTGGCAGGCATTGACTACTCAGAGACCTTTGCACCCATTGCAAAGATGACTTCTATCTAACTCACCTTGGCTATTGATGTATCACATGGTTGGGATGTGCATCAAATGGATGTGAAGAGTGCCTTTATTCACAGAGACCTAGAGGAGGAGATCTAAATGGAGTAGCTACCAAGATTTGTTCAGGATTCTTCCTTAGTATGTAGACTTAGGAAATCTATCTATGGCCTCAAACAAGCCCCTCGGGCTTGGTATGCCAAGATGGATTCATTCCTTCTCACAGTGGGTTTCACTAGGTGTCATTCTAATCCCAATGTTTACTTCTTGTGGAAAGATGATTCACTCTTGATTTTGGTTCTATATGTTGATGACCTTTTGATCATCGAGAGTTCTTCATCAGCTATTTCAGTGGTGAAGGCATCTCTCTAGGATAGATTTGACATGACAAACTTGGGTTTGTTGCACTACTTCCTTGGCATTGAGATCTCATAGTTAGGTTTAGGGATTTCTCTTGCACAGCCTAAGTATGCTCTTGACTTATTGACTCAGTTTCACATGGCTGATTACAAGCCATCTTTGACTCCCTTTCTATCAAGAGTCAAGCTTGAGGTTGATTATTCTTCACCATTGGTTGATGCCACTCAATATCAAAAACTTGTTGGTAGTCTCATCTACTTGACTCACACTAGGCTTGACATATCATATACAGTGGGACTTGTCTTCAGATTCATGCAAGAACCTCATGAGCTACATTAGAAAGCAGCTAAGAGGATCTTGCATTACATACAGGGTTCACATAGATATGATATTCATTACAAATTTGGCATAGAGGTTGACTTGGTTGGATATACAGATTCAGACTAGGCTGTCAATTCACAGACTCGTAAGTCCACTTCTAGTTATAGTTTCTATCTAGGTTCTAGTCTTATTAGTTGGTCTAGCAAGAAGCAGAATGCTATTACTATATCATCCATAGAGGTAGAGTACAGGGGAGTTGTTAATGCAGCTACTAAGGCTATTTGGATTTAGGGGATTCTTTTTGAGTTTGGCATTCCTATCAGATAGCCCACCATCATTTATTGTGACAACCAGAGTACCATTTAGATGTGTAGGAATCCAGTTCAACACTAGCAAACCAAGCACATAGAGATTCACATGCATTTCATTTGGGAGCTTATTCATAGTCAGGTCATTAACTTGATATTTTTCCAGTCTTTAAAGTAGGTTGTAGACATCTTCACCAAACCTTTCACTAAGAGAAAGTTCATTCATCTATGAGCTCTTTTTGGGGTGCGGTCCACATTTGTAGTAGCATCATCTTCGAGGGGAACCTTCTAGCCTCTTCTTTTATTATATGTCTCTCTTTTGGGGGGAGTTTTTTCTTATGGATTTTCTTCTATTCTCTATCTTATGGGAGACTACATTTGTACATAGGTACCTCATCAGGCCTAGTTGTCGAGACCCATTTTATATTTCCACACTGCCCATCTAAGCTACGCTTATGGGGGGGTATTAGTGTAGGTTTTTATTTTTCCCTATTTTTTAATTAGGGAAATTGTATTTTTGTGCATACATGGAGTTTTCCTACATTTGTGGGATAGGCTAGCTTATGTGGAGATGTGTGTCATAGATGTGTCATAGGTGTCATAAGAATGTCATAAGTAACTCCCTTGTTGGGAGTTACTTCTCTATTCTTAGCACCTTATCACCACTTTTCATAGAGGAGTTATAGTCTATTCTTGGGGTGCCTTGGCCACCTTTTGTGGAGGAGTTACTTACATACTCTCCTATATGTATTATTCACTTTGGCCATCTCATGTTAATCAAATTTTGGTTTTCTCCATTTTTTCTTATGTAATTTATCTTGTATAATTTCAAATTACTTTAGCATCTATGTGGTGTGCACTTGCTTCATCTCATGTGATCACGTCTCCATTACATTCACATTATCCAGATTCTAGCAACAACTCTGATAGAAGCCGTAAAGAAAGTCAAGTTTTAGCGTAATTGGTTAAGACCATACATTATCATGATAAACTATGGATCAAGAGCATATCAATTGGCTAAACCTAATGATGAATAAATTTTAAATCCCATGAACATCATATACTATAAGAGATTCTACACATGAACAACTTTGAACCATTGCCTATAAGACCCCTAACTTGGGGGCAACTTATGTTGTCATAATTTTATCCCACCCTTTTATCCCACCTTGAACACATTTTATACTACCTTGGTCTATTTTTCATGAATCCTGATGGTAAAGGATTTAAAATCTTGGCACTATGAACACATTTTTCATCCCATTCTATATTTCTCTCTTCATGAGGCATATTCTTTGTTTTGTCTAGGACACATTATAAGCTTGAACACTTTTTATCCCTTGACCAATTATGATCTTGATTATGTATAATAAACATTATGAACATCTTCAACAATGGTTCTACAAAGCAATTTAGCCAGGATAATCTTGTGTAGCTTTCGACAGGTGAATAGCCACATCTTTTCAATACAAGTATTTTATTGCTTTCTTATTTTATCAAGATCCTCACTTTCACCAATTTGTGAGCATGGGCCATTTTAGCCAGCTTAGCTATCTTATTGGAACCTTTAATCTCAGGACGTGCATCTCCTCAACTAGATTGTTCCACCTTGTGCATATTTTATCCTAAAAACACCAAAAACATTAAAAATACTTTAAAAATACCAAAAATATCAAAACATGATCCACAAAAGAACAAAAACATTATTTACACTTATGTACATTTTTATATTCTCGTTTCACCATCCCACGCTCTTGCCATTTTGTGAGCAACTACTAAGTTTGAATGCTCTCACCATTTTATGAGCAACTATTAAGAAAGAATGCTCTTGCCATTTTTCAAGCACAAAAACACTAGTTCATTTCATCTTGTCCCATGTATTTGCCATTTTTCAAGATCATTCTTTCTCATCTCATCAACTTCTTGTTTGCTAGACCATTCTCATTTGTTTATCATATATTCCATTTCTTTTATAGCATTAATAATGCTAGTTTGATCATCATTTTTCTTTTATCCCATTTCTTGCGAGAACTACATTTAGTATGAAGTTCATTTTAGAACATGCATCCATGGAAATATGTAGGTCGCATCCACTTATCTAATACATCTAGAGTCAACTCGGCCAACCCCTTCCTTTTCTTCTCTTCCCCCATTTCTTATGTGATTATTCCTCTTTAATTAGGGAATAATTGTTGTGTCATTGTTCTTTGTTATGATGTGGTAGAAAGTAACACCTATAACACACATTCCTAAACATTTGTGTGTGTTTATTTGATTATTGTTTATTGTCTGGTCTTTTGTTTTCTTGTTTGGTCTTACTTCTTTGTGTTATTTTTCCAATTACCCTTTGATGGTCCACATAGATTTTGATTATTCATATCTTGATCTTATGTTATCAAGATGTTCTCGCCTTTTATTTTTTAACATTTTGTTTCCTACTTAAGTCTTGATAGATCATATCTTGATTTCAATCTAAGTTCATTTATGTTTATCTTTTTCTTTGTTTTTCCTTTTTTATTTAAATGTAAATCACTGTAACTCTAGTTTTGGTCATTGTTTTACCATTATCCTTAGTTATAGATAATCACATTTAAACTGGCTCAGTGCAATTGGAATATTATGTCATTTTAAGTTATTCATACTTATGATGCCTAATTTTTTTTGCTATAGCAAGCACTTTGTACTTAGGTCTCAAGGTCTTAACATCAACATCATCTCCAATGAACAAATGTGGAATTAGGCTTCTAGTCTCATGCATTTTAGGCTTCTTTATTTATGCTTAAACATGCATCTCTTTCATACTTTATGAGTCTAATCAATTCTTGTTCATTTTTCATCATTCCTCATTCCATTCTGTCCCAAACTTGGGTGAGCTACATTGGCCTAATGTTCATGATGGAACATGAGTACATGTAACTATGTAGGTAGTGCTCAATTTTTATTGAGGTCAGCTTGGCTATCTTTGTTCTTCTTTTCATCTCTCTCATCACTTTGTGCATTCTCATATGCTTGGTTTTATATGGATTTTTAAGCCATTACACCATCACATGTATGTTTTTGTCCACTCACTTTAACCTATATTTTTAGTTATATCATTGAGCTATTTTGCTTACTAATTATTCATGTTGGGGCCCAACATTTGAACCACCATCTGAATCAAATCAAGCTCTACAGGGACAAAATCATTCTTTATTCTTTATCAATGATCAAGAATCACCTTACTAGGGCACAACTATTTTATCATGATCAAATCTACTCTATTGGATTACTTATTTTTATATTCTCTCTAGAGACCTTGTTCTAGTGGTGATTTCCTTCCTAAAGCAAAACATTCTCCCTTTTCCTCTAATTCCAAACTCTCCACATTAAAGCCCATGATGGCAATATTTTAGTGTGCAATTTGTCTTGAGATTGATCAATGATGTAAGCATATAGCATATACTCTCAAATTGGGTACATTTAAAGTGTGTCCCTTACATTTATGGATTATATATTTCCCATTACCCCATCGCTAGGGACTATTATACCTCTAATTATATTTTGGTCATTGGTGGTAATCACATGTGCAAACATTAGATCATCTAGATGTGATCTATTCCCTGAGTTAATCTCTCACTTTTTCTCTCTTTTCAACAGTTCATCCTGCTCTTTCATCCTAGTATGTCCTCTCAAGGGGGCATCATGGGTCTATTCTAATTTCTTCTTGACAACTCTTTTCTTTGAAAAGGCATTGTTTTGCTTGAATGTCTCACTACAACTTCTCAAATAGGGGAAAAATGTAGACATCTAATTTTTAACACCATTTGTGTTGATATTTTCAATCTTACATGAATTACACTCAAATGCACATTTTAAGTCAAAATCTATAAAATGTCCTCAATAGTTCAAACTTGTCATTTACAAGTGCCATTTTAGGTCAAAGTATCCTTAAATATGGAAATGCATTTTAAGGGCTAGCTAGCTTTGATCAGATCATTTCAATTCAAAATGACCATTTTGCCATTTAGTGCTCTGAATCACTCTTTTCTTCTAAATTCATTGGTACACACCATGTACCTTTATTATTTTTTGTTGGCAACCTCCTAAATAGGAATACAACTCCAATGCATCTAACATCACCTTCTAATTCCTCTTGATTCAAATTATGACCCAATAATATGACTTTCTAACCATTTTGATTAGTTGAGGGTCAATCTTCAAATAATTGCACAAATGTTGATTAACTTTGCTTAAGGCTAATAAATCTAAATCAAGAGCTTAATTAGGTTTTCCATCAGAGTTGTTAATTATTTATTTTTTTAAAATTGATTTTTATTATCTACATCACCTAGTGACATCATCTATGGGGTGGCATCCATCAAACCAAAAGTTCATAAAATATTAGGATTATGGGTCACCCATGCCTAGTTAATGCCTCCCATGCCTCTTCAATGCCCCTTCTTCTAAGGTCATCTTGAGGATAAATATGGATTTAATTCCAAATATTAGGATTATCCTCAACCACACATCTCAATCTTGAGGTGAATGGTCATAGTTGATCCTGACCAATCTCAAAAATCTAAAAATAGAGAGGTCATGGAAATCATTTCTAAGCTATTTTGGTGCAAAGTTATTGTGCTCAAATATCTCCAAAACTTGAGCATTATAAAGTTATAATGCTAAATTGTTTCTAAAAAGCTTCATTGATAGGTTAGTTTAGTGATTTCACATCAAGAGCCTAGGTTTTATGGAGTGTTCTTGAGGCATTGGAGGAGCTTACCACCATTGTTGACAAAGACAAGGATGCTTGATCAAGGGAGAACATGTTTTTGAGCCACATAGGTATGGTGAATCCATTTGGGAAGGTAATATGGTGATTACTTTCTTTCATTTGTTTCTTACTATCCTTTATAATTCTGATAGGAATAGATAGGCTTGGGGTTAGTTAGTTCTCTATGCATGTTTCATAGTTTATGGATTAATACTTGACTAACTTACTTTGTAATCCTCTCTACAAGTTGGATTATTTGCATGGTTAGACTAGATGAAGGGTGAGTCATAAATTGGGTAATTATAAGCATAAGGGTGGATAGAATAGGTACCACTAAATTTTGGAATGGGGTGTAACTTGGCTGAACTGGTTGTGGTTATGAAAATAGGGAAGTTACACCAGGGTTTAGGTGGGATTGAGAAGTTGGATGCCACATTTTGAACATTGTTTATAGTTGGGTTACTCATCAAAGTGGTGGTTTGGGTAACCATGGTGAAAATAGTGGAGGTAACTAAAATTGAGTTTGTCTCCATTAAATAAGTTGGCATACCATAGATTTGGTCACCTGAAGAATTATGGGTTTGGCTCATAGCAAGGTAATGTTAAAGGGCTACCACATTGTGATCAAGAAATTTAGCAAAATCTTGATCTCCCTCAGGCATAATGGGAATTTGGTTAGGGCTAAGAGTATGCACTGTATCTAAAGTATGTTTTATGATATAATCAAAAGTGAGAGGGGAAGGTGGAAGTGGTTTATAGCTTACGTAATCGACAAGAATTTTTGCTTGAGCTCATGTCAATACCATGAAAGAGAATGTTTAAATAGTCTTACTATCTTGTATTTAAAATAGAATAAAGAAAAACTAGGTTTTAGTGTGGGTAAATGGGTAATTTTAGCTTTCTATTTTGAGCAAATGAAACTACACAGTCATCGACATCAGTAGGGGAATGACCGAAATCAGTAGGAAAATTTTATCGATGTCGATGGAATAACTAATGTCGGTATGTAAAATCTATCAATACTGGTGGGGTTAACCAATGTTGGTCACTGTGAAATCTTAAGACATAGAAAATTTGATATTTTAAGAAATTAGAGGTTGAAAATAGGTAAAATAGTGGATGTAGAAGGTCTATGTAAGAAGGGAAAACACTCAAAAAGCTTGAGATAATAAGTTATACAAATTGAGTGTTAGAAATAGTATTGATTTTATGAATCAATAGAAAAGCATCCTTACCAACTCAAAAATATAGAAATCTAAGTAGGATAGCTAGGTAGGGTAAGGTGATCCACCAAGTGATGAAATCCTAATGGAAATTTTCTCAAGTGAGTTTAGATGCTTTTTTATGTGAATGTCATTTGGTTGTGTAACATAGGTGTACTATGATTTATTCAAAATGCTTGTAATTAACTAGGTGAGTTAACATGCAACAAGAAAATAATGAAATACAGTAAGTTTTAAACCCAAATCTAAAATGTTTAGATTCAAATGAAAATAGAGAGGAAATAGGAATAGAGTATGAATTCACTATCATAATGTCAATGCAAGAATAATTAAAGAAAGGATTATCTATTTTTTTTTGTAAAAGAAAATGACAAATTGCTTTTTAGAGGCAAGGAGAAAAGAAAGAAAATTTTAGTTTAATGTTTTTTAAACAGAAAATAAGATATTAATTTTTTTGTTTTTAGGAGAAAAGAGAAAGAAGAAGTGAAAGAAATGAATTTTTCACTATAATTCACCTATATGAATGTTTAAAACAAAAATTGAACCCAAGGAAAACTCCAGGGTTCCACCAGGCATGCCAAAAATGTTTCACTAAATTTTGTCTATTTTAAGTCTAAAGGAAAACAAAAAGATGGGGGATAAGTGATTAGAATGAACCTAAATTTGGTTTGTGGATCATATCTAGATGTTTTGAGCACCCCTCTTTGGCTGGGGAGGACTACCTTCAAGTAAGAAAACACTACCATAAGATGTTTGTTAGTAGATAAATGAGTGGGCTACCAAGCTACGCACTTGTTTTAGGAAGTGTAAAACTTCCCTAAAGATGACAGTCCACTTTTGAGAGATAAAAGAATAATAAATAATTGAAAGAGAGGTAAAAAGAGAGTGAAAAAGAGATAATGTTACCATTATTAACAACTTGTATGTAGCAGAGAGTGACATGGTGTAGGTGAGGTACTTTATTTATGTTTTAGAATTTATCTAGGTAGGTTTTGAAGAGGCTAGGGAATTCATAGTCACCAACGTCAATAGGGTAGTAACTGATATCAATTATATTACCAAGGTTGGTAGTGAGGTGACCAATGTCAATTAGGCTATCAAGGTTAGTAGGGGTAATAATTATTTGGGAGCTTGCAGAAGGCTTTCTCAGGTCTGGGAAATGGTTTGGATTAGGTTAGAGAGGTTGGGAGAGTTATGAGAGGGAAATTATGGCTTGGTTAAGTATAGTCAGAGGTTTGATATGTTAGGTTAAGTGGAAATAATCAAGGAATATTTGTAACTCCCTCATAGGGGTAAGGTTAGAAGTGTATAAAGTAATGCAGAGTAGATATAAAGAAATAGTAGAATAAATATTTAAATGGCCTATAGTATCAGTGATGTACTTAGCTATGGTGGTCACTAAATGATAAGTGTTAGGTTGATGGTCCCTATTAGGGAGTCCAAACTTGAATGCCTAAATAAAGAGAACAAGTAGGTTTTGTTGGTCCTTAAGAGCTCAGTTGTTGATTGCGATTGACTTATGCAGGGTAATTATAAGCTTAGATGTCAAAAAATAGAATGCTAAGAACCTGAATGAGAGTAATAATTAATTTTATTAATTTTTATTGACCTAAAATACATGTTGGAGTTTAGCTTATATTGTCGATGTTGATGATCTCACCGATGTCGACCGTGGGTTGACCGACATCAACGGCCCTAAAATAGGTAAACCTTACTATTTTTGGCATGTTTTCTATTGTTGTTCATGCCAAGTGTGACACCCATTATAAAATGGTAAAAATAAGAGGTTAATAAGGAATTAGTTTATTAGGAATTTAGTTTGGAAGTGGTAATAAGTCTTGGGTAGTTAGGATGGGGGGACTAGGTCTTGAGGTGACTCATCAAGTGAGAATTAGTCATAGAGTGAGATGGCTAGGTAAGGTGGCAATAGGAGTTTTTAATTAACTTAATTAGGTATTTTAAATCAATTAAATGTGTGAGGGGTAAAAGTATGGGTTAGGGAAATTAATTTTTATTATTGAAATGGGCTTAAGGGGGGTTTCAACATAGGGAATTATGCACGTGTGTGTGACATAATTTTGGTGTCTACAATAGGGATTGAAATGAAGGTGGGGATGGAGGAGTTAGTGTAGTAGGTACCAACATCCACTTAAGTCGTATCTATTTTATATATTATCCATATTTTATTTATTGTACCATCCATAGAGCTACTTGTTATACTATTACTGACCAAAGAGCCATTTTATACATTTGAAACTTTATATATATAGATCATGATTTAGCATTGTACATTTTTAGATTATTATTAATGTGATGTTATTTATATATTTTAGATTATGGGATGCATTTAATTTTTCACCATGGGTATTGATTAATTATGTGATTATGATATATTTAGTTTTTATGTTATTATGGATTGCATAATATATCATAATCACGTGTGTGTGTGTGTGTGTGTGTGTGTGTGTGTGTGTGTGTGTGTGTGTGTGTGTGTGTGTGTGTGTGTGTGTGTGTGTGTGTGTGTGTGATTATGATATATTATACAATCCATAATAACATAAAAACTAAATATATCATAATCACATAATTATATATATATATATATATATATATATATATATATATATATAATGATTTAGCATTGTACATTTTTAGATTATTATTAATGTGATGTTATTTATATATTTTAGATTATGGGATGCATTTAATTTTTCACCATGGGTATCGATTAATTATGTGATTATGATGTATTTAGTTTTTATTTTATTATGGATTGCAATAATGGGATGTTATAGTAATTGATGTTTTTATAACTTTTGACATTATGGTATTTTATTAGATTTAGATTTTTTTACTAATTATAAAAAATAATAAAGGAGGTTTATATGACTTCTTATTGGCTTGGATTTTAAACAAAGATAAACAACTTATTGCATCTAAATGTGCATCCTTTGTTTACTATTGATAATGACCTAAAACAACCCTTTGTTAATTAAGTTCAAGATATTTTTATAAGGTATTTAATATGGATATGATATATTTAAAATCTTATATTTTTAGGAATATAAGTCTCATATTGTGTTTTTAGAGCTATAAAGTTAACCGTAGAACCTTTCGTGTGGACTAATCAATGCAGGAAGTGTTCTTGGGATATTTTTAATTTTTTTAGGGTTTTTGTTTCTTAGAGGCATGCTTTAAAAAAATTATCAATAAAATAATTTTTCCATTATATTTTTTATTTTTAGATAGCCATCCTTCAAGGGATTGATCTATAATTTAGGATATATGCTCGCATAACTATCCTTTAATGGAGGTGTCTATGATTTTTATTCCACTTTATAGATAGATGTCCTTCAAGGGAGAAATCTATAATTTTTCCATTTATTTTGAGATATTTTTTTCTTTATCCCATATTTTTTATTTGTATTTAAGGTAATCAAGATTAGATTAAAGTTGTTCATACGAGATGATATTGCTATCCCTAAAAAAAAAAAATCAAGTTAAAGATTTTTAGGAAATAATACTTGGGGCTCCTTCTTATTATAGGAGGAGCTTGTCAATTTTTAAAATTCTATGAAAAAATATAGTGTTTCCATTTTTAATATGAATATAGGCATACTTATTGATTTACATGATTCTTTATCATTATTGGGTATTTTATGAGTGATGGGAGATGTAACTTTTAGGTTGTTCTAAGACCAAAAGAGGAGAATTCCTACTGACTATAGTTTGTTTTAGGTTTATTAAAATTAAAAAGGATGTAGATTCAAATCATCAAGAGGTCCACATTATGGTTTTCCCTCAAGAGAGGTTAAACTATATGCCCCATATTTATATTTATGAGTGATAATATGTGGCCCAAGCCAATTCAGAGAAAATTTTCCTCTTACTTTTTTTCATATTTGTTACATGATGATTTTATTTAAGGATAAGATCATCAATTTAAATTCTCACTCTTTTAGATGTTGATTATATGTGCATTTTATTCTTTCTTGATATACATGGAGATGGTCAAGGGCCACAAATTGATGCCAATCTAAAAGTTCAAGCTGTGTTAAAAGCTCATGATGATAGTCCTATTTAAAAATAATGCCTCTAAGATAAATTTTTAGAGAAATAATTTGTATTTCTAGAGGGAGGATAACTTCTATGCCATAAACCAAATAAAAAGGTGTAGCACTAGTAAAGGTTCAAAACCTAGTACGATATGCCCATAATTAAAAGGGAACATGAAGATGCCATTTTTCCAACCTCATTGACTACTTTGGTTAGTATTTTAATTATTTTTTTATTATATGCTTCATCTTGTTCATTACCTTGTAGATAATAAGGCAAAGAAAAGCTTAGCTTAATGTCAAAAGAGTCATAGAGTCCCTGGACTTGCTTATTTTTAAAATATTTTATATTATTTGTAATTATCTTATGAGGGACACCAAAGCAACAAATAATATGATGATTAATAAAATCAATAATCTTATATGCTTTATTGGAAGTGAGGGGAATGTCATCCACCCATTTAGTGAAGTATTCAGTGTTAGTAATGATAAAACTATGTCACTAGTAAGATTTGGGATTAATTTTTCCTATAAGATCTAACCCCCGTTGATAAAATGGCCAAAATTTATGGGCAATTTGCAATGTGTTACTAGGGACATGTAAAATATTAGCATGTTGTTGACATTTCACACATTTCTTAAAATAGTCACAACAATCCCAATTTAAAGTAGGCCAATAATAATCTATTCGGAGAATTTTATTGGTAACATAAAGATCACTAAAGTGTCCCCCATATAACCTATCATGAATTTTTTGGAATATGAGAGTAGCCTCAAAATTTTGAATACATCAAAGGATTAGACCATAAAATACTCTCTTATAGAGAAAACCCCCTAGTATTATGTAACATGTGGTTTGCTATTAAAAAATCATGCTTAGCATTCTTAAATAAATTGGGAGGGATAATGCCTTTAAATAGATAATTGAACATTTATGTGTGTCATAGATCTAAATGATTTTATTCCACATTATGATTAGAAGGAAAATCTATTTTGGTATAAGATGGCTGGTTAATTTTATGGATTAGCACAAAAATCTTAGATTCTTGAGGGGAGGATGTGATAAAGGAAGATAAAGAGGCCATGGTATCTGCAAACTTATTAGTTGACTAAGGACTGGCTTGGATGGTACAATGATAAAAAGTGGATAATATATAGTTTAATAACAATTTTTATTTCTAGAGGATGTCATTCTTACATGAAATACATGTTAATGATCTGATTAACAACCAATTGAGAATCTCCATATATACAAAGTGACCTGATGCCTAGTGTTACAGCAATTTGGAGACCTATAATCAAGTATTCATACTCTACCATATTATTAGTGTAGTCAAAATCTAGTTTGAAGGATAAAGGCATAAGATCACCCTCAGAAGGTATCATAATAATTCTAGAACCCCCTCCATGCTCACATTTTGGTACATCAAAGAATAAAGTCATTTGATAATTAGGATCTACCTGGGATGCTAAAGTGATAGATTCATCCAAGAATTCAAAATTAGATGGATGAATACATATAAGAGGTGATTTAGCTAATTGATCAATGATGATTTGGTCTTTAAATGACTTCTGGTGGAGAAATTCTAGATCAATTTTTTCTAAAAGCATGAGCCACCTAACCATGCAATAATTATAGTAAGGCTTTAAATGCATGAACTTGAGGGGATCAATGTTCATAATTACATAGGTCTTGTGATTAAGTAGATAATGGAAAACTTAGAATCCATAGAGACCAAAGCTAGGTAGAGTTTTTATGGATGTGTATAGCATGTCTCATATTCAATAAGAGTACATATTATACAATACATTGCATGTTCTTTGTATTTCTCATCATGATGGGCCAACATAGCCCCTAGATTTTGATCTATGGATGAAATATAAAAGAAGAAATGTCACCCTTCATTGGGAGGAATACTAATTAGAGGGGAGAGGAGATATCTCTTAAGAGCTTAAAAGTCTTCTTGACAAATAGAATCCCAGATAAACTAGTGTCCTTTCTTAAAAGGTGACGGAATAGTTGATAACAATCAGATAGCTAGGAGATAAAGCATCAAAGAGACTACAATTTTCCTTACAAGCTATGAAGTTATTTAAGGTTGGATGGGGGTGGTATATATATGAATCCATAATCTTAGTAGGATCAACTCTATATCATGGATGGAAATTATAAAACCTAAGAAATTACTAGTCAAAACTCCAAAAACACACTTTTTGGAGTTAATTTAGACACATGATTGGATTAGATGGTCAAAGATTAATTTAAGAATGGAGAGACAGTATTTTTAGATCTTTGATTTACTAATAAGTCCATCCACATAATCCTTAACAATATTATGTATTATATCATGAAAGATATAAGTCATGACTCTTTGATAGGTAGCTCCCACGTTGTTTAGGCCAAAAGAAATAACCTTATAGAAAAAAGTCCTCCAAGGAGTAATAAATGAAATCTTATGTTGATCTTCTGGGGTGATAAGGATTTGATTATATCCATTAGCAACAACATTTTATGGCCTACCACTAGGTCCACTAGTTGATCAATGTTAGAAAAAGGAAAGTCATCCTTAGGATAAGTGAGGTTTAGGTATTGAAAATTGGTACAAAGATAGAGACTTGGTAATAAGCATAATATTAGACACCCATTGAGGGTAATCAATCAACTGAATGAAATTGATAATCAAAAGGCACTGTTTCTCTTCCTTGACTAAGAATGTGGTGCTAGGGTGCATATTTTATATCTTTTGTTTCATTAGCTTAGCTTCCTAGAAAGTGGAAATATTGTGAAAATTAATAGTAGGATCAATACCTGACATTTCACTATATGATCAAGTGAAATCCTTGCTATGGTATGCCAAGAAGGTGGTGAAGTCTTGTTCTTGATGTTATAGATATTTACTAACCTTAATGATGTATGGGTCATATTGAGACCCTATGTTAATGTCTATAGTAGATTAATTTATCCAACTATATGTTTTCGCTGAAAGAGAATTATGTAAACGTAAGTTCGCAATGCCTAAGTAAGTCAAGATAGACTCATCATCATGACACTAAAGAACTAGGATGGTAGGAGAGTATTCTACTATAATATTAAGATAGGTAAGGGGGATGTATTTAGTTTTTCTATTGATATGGTAGGTGAGAGGTTATAAGGTTATCATATTGACTAAGAAAAATTCTAGGGGGATGGACATGACATCATCCATTTCAATGAGAATTCTAGAGGATAACACTATGACATTCTCTTTAGGATCATATGTGGGGGTGACTTTAGGAATCAATTTATGAGTTTTGTTAAATAGCAAACCATGTTTTTCATGTGGTTTTCTAAAATACCCGAATGTAAAATGATGTGGTCATTGTTCATATTGTCCCATGTCAAATTCCTTCCAAATACATTATTGTAAATACATGTGAGCAAAGTGTGGTTTGTCTAAAAATAATAAATTTGAGGAAAGTGGTTTGGTTGGGATGGGATATCAAGACATGAATATGATCAATTGATCCATTTATATACCAAATGAGTCTATAGGAAAGGGATACAAAAGGAAAAATGTCTTCATGGTTAGGATAGTAGTCACATTATTTATCAAGATACCCATACTCTTGAAGAGTAGGAAGGGTGTTAAGTGATAGTAACTAATTTTCTCCTATTATGGAATCCAAAGGAGTCTTATCAGAGAGTCAAGATGAATGGATTGTCATACTAGTTGACACTTCATTTGATGATGGTGATGGGGTCATGATTTTTAGGGGGAGTAAAATGTCATTGGGTCTAAATGTGAGATTGTGGGTTTTAGATGGATGAGGAGCAGTAGGGATAATGTGGACTTGGCCTTCATGTTCAAATTTGAAACACTAATGTAAAGTGTATATAACACACCACATAACATGAATCCAAGGGTGCCTTCGGAGGACATTGAATTGAAATTCTCCTTTTATGACATAAAAAAACTTGTGAAGAACATGAGAGCCTACTTGGATGGGGAGGATAATAATTCCTAATGTAGGCGACATTGTATCTATAAAATCTTGAAATACTATTAGGGATTGAGATACAACCATTTTTGGAAGTTGTAATTATTTAAATGCATGCAAGGAGATAATATTAATATTATCCCTATTGTCAATTATCACTCTTTTGATTTGAATTCGATTAAATTTTGTTTTGATAAATAGGGGTGGAACTTAGTCTTTAGATGGTAAAGGAACTATTTTAGAATCATTAAAACTAATAGATGAAACCATAGGTAAGGCTCTAATGAATACTGATATTGGTTGATGTTTGTCAAATTATACTTATATGGTCTGAAGTGATTCTATCATTGCCTACCAATGTTGAGGGGAATTCTCAATTAATTTGTAGAGGGACATTTTGATAGGAGTTTGGTGAAGTTACTTTAGAATTGATATCTTTATAAATTTTGAAGAATTTTTCTTTTGAGATTTTCCTAAAATGGAGACTTTAGGTTTGACAGTGGAGGATTTAAAGCTTTTTATGGTTGGTTTAGGGGATTTAGTTATATATACTTTAGATTTATTTGATTTTTTGGATTTAGTAGCCTATACTTGAGACTGGGTTGCTATGTTTATTATGTAAATCTAAAATAATGGGGGATTTATTCAAGTCCCCACTTTATTCATTTTTTAGGGTCTTGGGGTTTGATTAGGAATCGATTCAATCACACTTTTTGATGCTTATTTCAATTTACCTTTTAAAGGGTTTATTATATTAGTATCAAGGATATTTTTAACTTTAGGATCAAAGAGGGGATCATGTTGTTCAATTAACAAATCATCCTCATCTAAAATTTTATGAACCATGACCTTCAAAGCATTACAACTCATAGTATTGTGTCCATTTATCCTATTATAGGCACATACTTTATTTTCCCTATACTATACAGGGTTTTAGACGTGTATTTCTTGATTTGATGGGAGGCAATGTGACCAAAGAGGTTTGTAGAAGTTGGTTATGGATGGTAACATAAGATCCTCACAAAGGATCTTGGTTAGGTTTTATTACCTTTTGAGGTACTAGTTTTTGAGTCATGCTTACCTCGGTACTTTCTTTTTGTGTATGGAGGGCATGCATATTTTTAATGGGTAGAAAAAGTGATTTAGATAATTTTTGGGAATAACTAAAGTCTACTAGGTTAAATAAAGGTTTTGATGTGGGTAGTATCAGTGCAGGATTTTGAATCAGCTTATACCCCTGACAAAATATTATATGATTATGATCTTTAGTTTTGAGGAAGGATGTGGCCTTAGTATGGATGGTTTAATTTTTTCTTATGGTATGGCTATATTTCCTTTTTGGATGTGGTTAGAGATTGTTGAAGTATCTCTATGATGATCCTCATTTTAGGGGAGCTCAAGTATTATGGATAGATGTTGTAATCCTTATCTTTTGGTATACCCAAGCATTTATTTTAATATGTGGGGATAATGAAAGTCCTTTTTATCCTTCACTTTTTGTGGCAGACTATTGGTATGTTTAGATGAGCCTTCCTATGTGGGATCCTATGAAATGAGGTCCTAAAGACTCAAGTGGATGATATAAATAGGTTTGGTTGATTCAAATGAGTTAAAGGTATCTCTTGTAAGGAGATCCAATATTTGTTTTGAGGTAAAAGATGATTCAGTCATACTATCAACTTATTTTGGTAAGATTTGATTATGGATGGTGTTTATAACATGGGTACCTTTATTTAAGGTGATTCCCATATTTATTTATATGGAGTTAGATGAGGATGGATGGTTAAGAAATGGTTTCCTAAATATTTTTATAGATTGATTTTGGGGTGTGTTTGGATTATCCAATTGTAGCTCTCCTCGATTAATGAGGTTTTGTACTCAAAATTTGAAATATCGACACCTATTAATTTCATGACTGCGCACATAATGGTAAGTAAAAAAATTTATTTCTTTGTACTAACTTGATTTTGGTAGAAAGTCATCGACAGGTCTAATGGAAGGAATCTCAATGACTATTTACTTTAATAGTTTGTCAAAGATATTAGCATAAGACTCCACTAAAAGTGTGTATTGCCTGGGTGGGAATATTGTTAAGTTTCTTTTTGGTTATGTTTGAGAAGTGCTTGGTTGGTTCATTACAGATAAAGAAGGTGATTTTAGGACAAAAATGTTAGTTATGCTCTTTGATTTCAGATTATTATTTCCTTTAGAGGGATATTGTTTGAAATTTTTGTTTTGTAGCTTCTCTTTTCCATTTTCTAATGCTCATATTTATAATTTTAGATCCATGGTAAAGGCCTCATCAAAAGTTTTAAATGAATGGATTTGAAAGATGGATGAGATATGTTTCACACATGATCTCAAAAATAGTTTGATTAGTTATGGTTGAGGTAGGGACAAGGTTGGTGAGTTTATAAGGCCCCACCATCTAGAAACAAAAGTCTAAAATAGACACATCTTCAAATTTCCTAATGGCATAAAGGTCTATAATAGTTAATTTCCTAGAGATATTTATTAAGAAATACTCAAAAAAATTTAGCTAGCTACCCAAAAGAAAATAATTGAGTGTTTAAGGATGGAACCATACCAATCTAAAGTTGGTCCTGTGAGTGACATAGAGAACATTCTCAAGAGGAGGGAATCATCATGGGAAATGAGGTAACCTGCATGTCAAAATTATCTAATATGTTATTAGGGATCTTCATTATTTTTAAATTTTATGAATTTGGTAAGTTCCCATTGTGTAGGATATGGCCAGATAGGGATGATAGGGTTGATTGTCTCATTGTAAATATATTCATACATAAGCATGTTATTTTATCCTAAGGCAAAAGATTCTAATTTCATCATCCTCTCCATGAGGATCCTCATGAGATCTAGTTGGGTACTATACAAGGGGATGCCTCTTATAACATTTTTTTGTAAATGTTGATATGGAAGAAGTGACGTTTGGAGAGGTTGTGTAAGAGGGTACCCTATGTATGTGGTCATTTTTGGTTGAGATAGAGCCACATATTGAGTGAAGAGAAAAGGTAATTTTTTTTTATTAAGATGGGTTAGGATAAATATTTATAATGTTTTATGTGGAAATTTGGTATTGTGTAGTTAGGGGTATTTATTGTTGAAGCTTTTGACCTATAGGGATTTGTTGTGTGGATGGTGGAGGTTGCATAGTATAACTCTATGTGATATGGGTTTGGATAGGAAGGAGGGTTGACATAATAGAAACTACTATATTTTGAAGCATGGGAGAGGGTGGTTGGTTTAGTGTTAGTGGTGGTGTAGTAACATTATGTGTTAGGATAATGGTGGTGGCAGGATTATTAGACACTAAGGGTGATTATGTATTTAGTGGCTAGGTTGTGGTAGTATTTAAACTTGATGGAGGTGGTGGATCAGTAGATGAGGACACCATAGCTGAGGTATATCCCTAAAAGTTTTTTGAGGGAATTATATATAAAGAGTGGGAATTTTTACCATGAGGGGAGATGGCGATCTGTATTGATCACACAATAAGGTAATAGTTCAAAGCAATCAGATTTTTATCTAGTATGTTAGAAAAATCTAGATCCCCCTGAGGATAGATCTTAAGAATACCATCTCTAATAGAATCAAGAGAGGTAAGGGGAATCGATGATTGTTCCATATAATATGAAGATGACCAAGGTGAATTTATTTGTTTGAGCAATTTTTGACATATCAAAACCATGTAGTGATAAAGAAATAAAGACAAAGAATAGAACACACAATTATTTTTTTGATTAACTCACTTTTTTGTGAAGGAAAACACACACTCTATTTGAATGAACTTAAGTGTTTTTTAATTTATAAGAAAAAAAATTTAAAATGTGAAGGGGAGATAGGTTAATGAAGGTCCCAAGAAATAGTAGTCTAAGGTTGGTTTCAAATTTGGTTTAAGACTGGGAACCTCAATATACCCAAAGGTATAGTAAGGCATGATTCTATGTTGGTGTCAGCATGTGGATTGGTATTGGGTCCTACCCCTTCATTTAACAACCCCAAGTTAGCTGCCCCCTTGGTGATTAAATCCAAGTGGGTTAACCTAGGTGGGAGTTGTTTTGATTGAATTTTTTCTATGATTGAAAAGAGTGTGACTAAATGATATGTTAACCCACTTACTTAAATTAGATTTTTTCTAAAAAAGGAAAACTAAAGGAAAATAATTTAATTTTTTAAAAAAAGGAAAGTATTCTAAATATTTTTTGCCTTTTTGATTTTTTTAATGTTTTCTAATGGAAAAGAAATTTCACTAAATGAAATAAATAGACAAGACAAAAACAAAGAAATCAAGAATAGTGAGGCCCTTTAACAGGTCCCACTGGGTGTTCCAAAATGTTTAAAGTATTTATATTAATTTTATATATAAAGTAAACTAATCAAAAACTTGAAATAAGATACAGGGTTTAAAAGACTACCTATGATTGGAATGGATTGCATACTGTATTCGGTGATGTGAGAACTCCTTTTTGTCTTGGAAGGATTACTTGCACAAAATAGATAACTTGAACAAAAGATTTTGAGTATTATAATTGATGTTAGGTTGTCATTGATGTCAAATAGAGCATGATTGATAGTGTATTAATGACAAAGTGATCAAACTAATAGCTTGGAGAAGATATGGCACATTTGCAGGTCTGTAAGGACAAAGAAGAAGTTGTGAGGCATCCATAAGTATCTTAATCAAGTCCTAATATGTCATGTGATCTTTTGGAATGAGAAATAGTCATATTACAACTTAATAAAATATATACCATCACTGCACATCATGAAAATATGAATGAACTAGCAAGTTTGTGCATTTAATGTAGGCACTCAAAAACTCAACTCAGGTCAAAGGTTTTCATGGAGATGTTGTCTATAGTGCCAAAAAGGTATCTTAAATATTTGGGATCTTGAAGTGTTTTATATCTAAAAATATAAATCCTATAAGTTACTCTATCAGACTATGATATGCTAGATGTTGTCATCTTTAACCAAGTTGAAGTATGAGGTCAACTAATCAGTAGATCTAATAGTGCACATTAAATCATAGATCTTGATCTAATGGTGCACGTAAAAGTCAATATGTCAAAGAATAAACATGTTAGTGACATGTGTCACATTCATGGATCTTGGAGATAAGATAAATAATGAGCTTATGATCATGAAATCATAATATTGATAGAGTAAGTTGAGTCAAAGAGTCAATATGTGCAGAAGGCATGTGGGGCTGCCAAGTGGCATAATCATAAGAGATCAGATCAAAGATCAATGGTGAGGATTATAGGGTAAAGACCAAGATGATCTATGGAGATAAATGGTAATTATTTGGTAAATGTTTCTAGCGTGTATGAAATGAGGTCAACATGTCCAATGTTTAATAGTTACTCAGTGACCGTTGGAGTTTAAATATTTGAATCTGCAAGGGAGAACCAGTTTACAGTTTTTGAGCTATACCTTTTGATATATGCATAATTTCATCATGGTGTTAAAATAAAATTTGTATATTAATTCAATTCACATCCATATACATTAATTTCAAGTTATTAATGTTTTTAAAATCAAATTTATGAAGATTCAAAGTTGAATGTGTGTTTGACCATATTTTGCAAGTGACTTGAGAAGGATAATTGAGTTATTCTTGATAGTATTTTAATTTTTCAAGATTAAATAACTATTGGATAGTGTTTTATACTACATTAATACTATATATGTGTATTTTTGATGTTTTAGCAATCTATTTTCAATATGAATAAATGCTTATAAGTTGACTGTGTTTCCTAAATACACTAGTAGTTAGAGTGACCATTTGCAGAGGTAAGTTGAAGATGTTATGAGTATAATTGAGGAAGAAAATGAATATGAATATGTAAATTAAGTCTCAAATATGTATGATAAGTTATTATATTTCATGATATACCCCTAATAAGTTATGGAGAGTCAAAATAGTTTGATTGTATTTTGACTATATGCGACCAATCTAAGTGGTCACTCTGAGAGAGTTGAATTAAGTGTTTAGATTCTATGTTGAAGTGTCTAAAGAACATGGAGGTGTAGTATAGGTATTGAAGGATTAAAAAAAATTATATAATCATATGGATATGTGAAATATTTTTGTTTTTACTTCAAAAGTTTGAGACTGTGTTTTCTATGTATGAAGACCTACAAAGCAAGGAGACCTAATTGTTGGGTTCAGGGTGTGAGTTGGTGTTCTAGGTGGCATGGACCCATGAGAGAGTTATGAATGGGATATTATAGATATTTTTGATGTGTTAAAATCATTTTTTAAATATTAAAGTGGTCCAAGTAATCTCACATATAACATGTGAGTATAAAGGCCTAATTATTTTAGGTCTCACCAAAACCTAATGGTGGTTTGGGGATAATGAGGTAATGGTTGACCTATGAGAATGGATTTGAGATATGTATTAGAGTTATATATGTCTTAAGGGTTAATTTTATTCTTATGTCTAATTAAGAAGATAATATTCATGAAGACTCTATAAAGAGTGAAAGCAAAGGTGATAGTTTCTAATGACTTGAGCGAATAGAGTTGAGCAGTTATATGAGCGAGGATTCAAGCAAAGGAGAAAAAATTTGAAAGAGAAGGTACTAGTAATTGAGGAAAAATAAAGAGTTAAGAATATCATTCATGCTTGTCTAATTAAGTTAATATAGGATAACACATAGGTCATTGGACCTAATGAGCCTAGAAGAGAAAGTTTGAGCAAATTAGCCCTAGAAGTAGCTTGAGAGAGATTGGAGGTGAAGAGTGTAGACAGAGGTGATCATCATCAGCTAAAGAGTATAAATATGTGTTCAATGTGATATGTTCAAGTAGATAAGTGGGTGTTTGGTTTCCTAAGGGGTTGGTTCCTCCTTGCAAGGTAAATCTTGCCAAAGGTCTAGTTGTTGTGGGTGCTCAACTAGATAGGGGAAGTTATTCCTTATGGGATTGGTGTCTCACTAAATTAAAAGATGGGCATTTCTTGATTAGTGAATGTTGATCTCAATGTTGGATCTTGTTTTATAGGATTGTATTCCATCTTGCAAGGTTCAATGGGTTTTATCCCCCAAGAGGGTTTCCCACATATATGATGTGCTTATGTGATATATGATATTATGTATGCTTTGGATGTATGTGCTTTCATGTTTATATTATTTGTTAAAATTGATGTATGTTAAATAGTTAAAGATTAGAGAATTGAATTGGATTATCTAACATCATTGATTAACCTCCCCCCTCTTAGTGATTGTACCTCTAACAAAATATATACTAATATGATAAATGAGTGGGTTTCTTGATACAAAATTAGTCCAAGGAAGTGGTACACTTCCTTGTAAGCATGTCATCCCACTAGCTTAGAAATTATGTAGATAAATATAATTAAAATTAAAATAAATCATTCAATAAGATAGATAATATAATGAAATGATTAGAGATTTAATCTATGTTTATTGGATGGAGATTGGCAAATCAGACATTCTAATAGTCTTTGACAGCATCCTCTTCATCCTAGATCACTTCTAACTAGTCTAAAATTGATTTATATGGGGGGAAACACAATAATACAAATTCTTAGCTCAAATGAAATGCCACTTTGGTCTTAGAAAAAGGGATGCAAAACTATAGGTAAATCTTGGATAGCAACCACTTCATGAACAATTTTAGGAAGATTCATCTACAAGAAATCCATAGCTTTAAGGAACAATGATCTAATATGTAAATCAAATTAATAAATAAAAGGGATTCAGGTGTAGATAGAATGGATTTTTGATAGAGATCAATGTCAATCTATAGGATTAATGTCGACTCAGGGAATCGACGTTGATTCTATATATGCAGATAAAGCTCTCAAAATAAGATTTTAAGAGATGGTTTTAATGGATTTTAAGGTGGTTTTTGGGTGTCTAGGGCTGAGTAAATATATTATAACATAGATTATAGGGATAAAATAAATATACAACTAAATATAAAAATACATATAGATAAAATAAATTGATAAAATAAATGATAGACTAACCTTTTTAATGCTTCCAACCTATTATAGACTACAAATTTGATAGGATGATTATTGATCTACCAATGTGGTGGATGAGTTGATGTAAGTGTCAAAGCTTCTTGGAAATGAAAAATTTCTTAACTGATACTCCAGACAAATTTTTTCAACCTCACAGTATAATTAAAAGTGTAATAAATCATTCCTTTGGCCCAAAGGAGGTTGTGGTTAAATTGATGTCAATTCAATAGAATAGACGTCAATCATGCGGATCACCAATGATTCCTATCTAAACTTACATAAGTTGTTAAAACATCCAAATGAGAACTTAATTTAAGATCTTAGTTGTCTAAGTGATTTGAGGATTATGAGGAGGTTAAAAGAGGTTAAACTAATCCACCTTGCATTTTATTTTGGGTAGATTTATTTAGATTTTACCATAAGTAACTAATTAAATTAATTTAATTAAGTCAAAAGTAATAATAAAATTTAATTATGAAATGTAAATGGTAAAATAATAATTAAATATTTACATGGGGTAATATAGGGATAAATAAGAAAGGGACCTAAGACCTATGCTAACACAAATATTATGTGTGAAATTCTAGTGCCTATAGCTGGATGATCAATTACAACCTAAAAACTTTGAAATATTGAGTGATTTAATCACCTCAATCATACCAAAAGGTGAACCAAATACTATAGTATATTGGCTCAATAAAATTCTAGAAAATTCCACAAGGTATCAATATGAAGAAAGTCTATTATATGGTAACAATCCATAAAAGAATTTTGGAATCTGAAATTGATTTGTATTTCAAAATATTATGCACATTTTGCATATCATATGAATCTTATATATGTCTCATGTTGAAAATATGTATAAAAAAGTACCAATGTATAGAATTATTCAGCAACTATGAATCTGAGTCATATACCTGTGTATTTTGGCTAATTCAAATAGCTATTTAAGTGTGGAGAACATGCTTCCAGATCATGCCCCCACTATATATGGAGAAATATGAAATTGATATTAGTACCAATGTGGAGGACATGTTTTACAAAATGTGCACCTACTATAAATTGGAGATGTTGAATACTGAATAGGAGTGGAGAACATGATTCTAAAGTATGCTCCCACTAAATCTAAAAACTATGAATGTGTGGAAACCATGCTCATATGACATCCCCCCACTAAAGTTAGAAACTAATATAAGTACCATATGCTAGATAAGTGTGGATAACATACTTCCAAGAAATGCCCCCATTGAATCTAAAAATTATGAATTTGTAGAAGTCATGCCCATATGACATGTCCCCAATAAATCTAGAAACTGATATAAATACCAAATGCTAAATGAGTGTGGAGAACATGCTTCCAAAACATATCCCCACTAAATCTAAGAACTATTCCAAATGTGGAGAACATGTCTCTATGACATGCCCCCACTAATATTACCCCCTTTGAGGTGAGGGAAAGATAGGAACTAATAATTACCTCACCTCAAAAGGATAATATAATTGTATAATCTATGAATGTAACCATGTAGCATTTATAAGGAAACATGTCTAGATTAATGTATTATTGAAGCACATGGAACCAATGTGATCACATGTAGGACTAACATGCATGATAAATATCATGTAAACATCTAGATATTAATAATGCAATCTCAATAATCAAATAAGTAAACACATAAGAGCAATCAAAAGCAAGTCAAAAGGTAGTGGTCCAAGGACACCACAAACAAAGGGCATGTTTAAATGTCTCATAATCAAAGGACCGTGACTTAGTCAAATGTCTATAAAATCAAGAATGACATATTAAAATTTCCATATAATAAACAATGACATATGAAAATGTAAATTAAATCATACGTAGGCGCAAAGGACACAAGTAAAGGAGTATATTCAAAATATTGAACAATGAATACAAGACACTCAAGGAATTGCAAAAAGTAAAACATAAACAACCAACATAAACATGTCATAGTGGCCCATGGATCCAATGTGTTAGAAAAAGTATGTCAAGTATATAACATATGAAGTATCATGTTTAATATATAATAATGGAAAAGAGGCATGTGTAAGCACATATGTAAGCTCAAACATGATAATGTAGAGTGATCATTGAATCATATAACCTATATATATTAAGATCAAATAAACAGATGCCCCTAATGTCCATATGACATGAGTAGAGGGAAGACCCAACATATAGAATAGGAAAGTACCATGTATCTAGGTATGCCTGTATCACACTCAAGTATAAATGTGACATGTATGTGTATGTAGGATTAATTGAGTATGTCATCCATCAAGATACAAGTAACACATAGATGTCAAGGAGTTAATAAAACATGTATGTGCCGAGAGTGTTTCTATATTTTTGAATTTTTTTATTTTTTTAGAATTTTTAAAGAGGAAATATCATCTTATGATGCCATCCAATGGATGGTCATAGATATCTCCCCACTATGAATCTAGTGTAATACCCCATTTACACTATTAAGGAGCATGTAAAGGTGTAATATATGTCATTGTGGTATCAATGGTGCTTTGCATATGTAGAGTGGGACTCTGTGGTCATGAAGCAATAGTAGGAGTAACATGAGTATGGGTTATTAGGATCCATCATTGAGTTTTTGTCTATTTATTTGGTATAGTATTACTATGTACATTTTAAGGTGTTTTATATATCTGAACACGGTGTGTAGTGGAAGATTAGAATTCCATGAAATCTAATGTATTTGATGTAATCATCTTATTGACCAAATTTTGACCCCAAGCCAATATTGGTCATCCCTTATAGGTTAAAACTCCATAGGGTTGCCTAAAAAAAATCATGGTCTTGTCATGATCTTTAAATGGTTTTAAATAGTCCCATATGGTCATATTTGTCCTTGTCTAGTCTTGTCCATGTTCTGGGCTTATGTTCACTTGTCTAGTCCTATGGGTCAAGTGCAAGGTCTTGAATAGTCAAGCATGTTTAAAATTTTAGTTTGGTATATGGTTATTATATAAATTTATTTATATGTCATTAATATCATAATATCATGCTCTAACTTTTTATTTGACTCTCATATGCAAAAAATCACATTGTGGCCACCTTTTAGCCCATGTGGAAGAGTTGGACATACATTCCAAGAAAACATTTCAAGAAGATTACGAACATCACTGATGTCATAGATTGGTTAGATAATGGTTGAGGGTAGTCAGAGTTTGACAAAAATTTTAGTTTAATTCCTAAACTTGACAAAAAGGATACTTTACAAGTGCTTGTATGGCCTTACAGGATCATTTTTTAGTTGTAAATAATGTTTAAGTGTCCCTTGGGATCCCTTAGATCATTTTAGAGACTTTTACCAAGTTTCAAGGCAAATTAACACTCAAAACACCTTTTCTTCTCCATCACTACCTTTACAAATACAAGAAGGCAAATTTGAATTAAATGGTACAACTAGGAGAGAGAGAGTTAGGAATTTAAATTTTGTAAATTATTAGGGGTCCTAGTAATATTAATATAAGTGGAATTGGTTTGCATATATTTGGCCTTTTCTTTATGAATAATCACTGAGAGTGATAGTAGGTCACTATGGCCTATCCATCCAAGAGGGGTATGTTCTTACATCTGTTCCTCCACTTAATAATTTGGTGGAGAGGAATGGTTTTTAAAGGCCATGTATCTTTGTTTCATGGTGGTTTCATAATCCAAATAATCACCTTGAATTATCTTCACTTGAAGGAATGTGGTGTTGAAGAACAAGGTGTTTCAGTGGATCCTACTGCAAATTTTGGTTGCCTGAGATGTTGGTCACTTTCATAATTTTCTAATGCTTCATCACTCATGTAGTATTCCTTTGTTTCATGTATTTCATGTCATTTTATATGAAATGTGTCTTTTCTCCATATTTTTCAAGTGTGATTGCTCTTAGAAGACATGTTTGTGTTGAATATTTACTACAATTTTGATTGTCAAAATGAGCTAAAATACCAATAATATGTCATAGTACAATGTTATGATATGATATTTTACTATTTAAATCATGGCAAGGTGAATACAATAGTCCAAGCACACCTTCCAATCAAGATTCATAAGTGGTTCCCTCATACACAGGCATGTATAGACTATAGAAGAAGGTTAAATATGCTCAGAGTTATGGGGAAGACTTAAAACATATCTTCATGCATTCACATGGCCTTGGATACCCTATTTACATCATCAAGTTGAATGATCCCACTAGATGTTCTAAGATGATACACATAACATAACACACACACACACACACACACACACACACACACACACACACACACACACACACACACACACACACACACACACACACACACACACACACACACACACACACACACACACACACACACACACACACACACACACATATATATATGTTGACTATATGCGATCTGTATAGATTAGTTATGTAGCTTGAAGGTGACATGAGATTTGGTCATAAGCCTTTGTGGACCATTGAATAAGTAATAAGAAGGTGCGCAGTGGTTTGATAAGTGATATATATATATATATATATATATATCACTTATCAAACCACTGCGCACCTTCTTATTACTTATTCAATGGTCCACAAAGGCTTATGACCAAATCTCATGTCACCTTCAAGCTACGTAACTAATCTATATAGATTGCATATACTTACACACACACACACACACACACACACACACACACACACACACACACACACACACACACACACATATATATGCTCAGAGTTATGGGGAAGACTTGAAACATATCTTCATGCATTCATATGGCTTGGATACCCTATTTACATCATCAAGTTGAATGATCCCACTAGATGTTCTAAGATGATACACATAACATATATATATATATATATATATATATATATATATATATATATATATATATATATATATATATATATATATATATATATATATATATATATATATATATATATATATATATGTATGTATGTATGTGTGTGTGTGTGTGTGTGTATATATATATATATATATGTATATATATATATATATATATATATGCTGACTATATGCAATCTGTATAGATTAGTTACGTAGCTTGAAGGTGACATGAGATTTGGTCATAAGCATTTGTGGACCATTGAATAAGTAATAAGAAGGTGTGAAGTGGTTTGATAAGTGTAATAAGCTCATAACTTAGGAAGTGGTTCTTTGTATCCCTAAAGTAAGTAAATGAGACCTACAAGCCCCTAGCCTATAGGTCTTCATTGTGGATCAAGTAAGCATCAAACCAACACAACACCAAGCCAAGACATAAGAGATCATAACCTAAAATCATAATAAGATAGTGACATAACTCATCAAATAATAACTAGGTCACTTGTAGGTCAAGGATGAAAATGAGACTGAGCTAACAATCTAACAGTCACCTACAGTACCATGTATGGAAGAAGCAAGTGAAAATATGATCTGAAAGTGTCACATGAAGTGTAGGAATTTTAATACCATGCATATATAATGTAATAATGTCATTTATCCTAGGTTTTTTAAATCATCATGATAAGGTTGAAAATACCAAGTTTAAGACTATGTTCAAACTTATTACTAATGAACACCTATAACCATGACTTATTAGGTATGAGATAAAATGCATATAATGAAAATATAGAGGTGTTGAGAGATTATTATAAACCAAATAATAATAAAACTAATTTTAAATCCAAATAAGGTTAGTGATGTGGAAGTAGGTTTTTAAACACAAGGAATGTAGTCATGACTCCATACACAGTCAAAAGGGCACTTACAGGCTACAAGTGAAGATAAGTTGGTCTTGGCCCCAAATAAGGAAAGTTATAAAGGTATTTAAAAGATGTTTGAAACCTAAATGAGACTAAAACAAATTAAAAATCCATGGATAAAGTATTTGATGTAAGGGTGCAGACCTAAAACAAAGAATACAATTATGACACTAAAGGGTCATACACAGATTGCAAGCTTAAGATAGGTTATTTTTAAGCCTAAGTGATAATCAAAGCATGATATGAGAGACTCTAAATTAAACCTCATTTTGGTAAATATTTCATAAATCTATTTGAAAATAAATGAAATATGAATAAGATAAGTCAAACTAGGTTTTAAGACCCATACACACAATCAAAAGATAAACTACACGTTTGCATACTATGAGGGTTTTACTTGATTAATGGAGAGAGTAAAGGACTATTAGAAGTATAAAAGGATTAAAAATCCTTAATTAATGTATTAATATTAAAATAAAAATATGATTGAACCCTCAAACTAGATAATAGGATTATAAAATATTCAAATCCCTATTTAGGCCTATAGGCCTAATTCACACACACAGGCTATTTAGCTAGTCATGAGAGAGTTTAGTGTTTTGAGGGTTATATAGGCACAATCACACTTTGTGATTTGGTATAGGGGATGATTATGAGTGATAAAATATGTTCATGGTAATTTTAAGGCCATATTAATAGTAGATATACCCACTATTTTGTTTTAGACCTTGCCCACTCTATTGGCAAAGGGAAATCATAATACCAAGGGGTCCATTTTGTCTCAATTCACAAAATAAGTATGTCAGTACTCATGGAGGGTATTTGAGGTATTAAAAAACATGTCAAATTTTTCCATACACTTTCCTAAGGCACCAAACTTTAAACTTCAATTCAAGTGCCCTTGAGGGCTAGCAAAGAGATGATAAGCCTTAATGCCAAAAACCTTAACTAGTATACCAGATGCATATATTGGGGTAAAAATCATTACAAAAACATATATAATTATGGAGAGTATTTATTTGGAGTTTTACTAACCTCTCCCATTATTTATAATGAGTTTTGAGATCCAAAACTCAAATTTGACCTCTCTCGAGTTTAAATAGAGCTAAACATGCCACCCAAGGAACAAATTTACACACTCACACCATCTCTAAAACTTTGAATTTGGGATATTTGAGTAGGTCATTAAATAAGGTTTTTTAATTGGAAGGAGGTCAATTGGTGATATTTTCTTTATGAACAATCATTAAACCCCAAATAGGTCTTAAACCCTCTTAAAACCTCGATAGTGACCAGTCAAGAAAAAAATACCTCTAATGCACATATAACACAAAAAAATTCACTTTAAACCTCTTGGATATTTTTAATACTCCAAATATATTATACACATGTAATTTAATGTCAATGCCACCTGTATGAACTATCATAAATGCCTTTTTGTGTGATTTTTGTTTTTCAAGTGTTATGAGAAGGGAGAAATTCTCAATCATTGTATGAATTCATTTGGGATATGTAATAACTATCCAATTATAAAAAAATTCACATGATATTCTATAGGTGATCAAACCAAGCCATTTTCCAAGGCAATATCAAATAGGCTCAAAATAGGACTAAGTGATAAGGTGATTTCATTGTTTGCATACTTCCATAGTGTCTTAGGACCCCAAATTCTACTTATAAGTTGGTGATGGCATAAGTAAATTTAATTAAACTATTTTGTGTGATTTCACATGTGTGGAATAATATTGGATCAAGAAAATAGGGTTCTAGGCAAGGAGGCCTAATTCAAGAGAGAGAAAGGTAAAAAAGATGGAATTCCTCTCAGATTTAGAAGATTAAATTTAACATGGAGATGTAATCCCATAATGGATCATATAATATGCCATTTTTTTCTCATTATAATCCATAAAACTCCCTACATAAGGAGGTTTTTAGGGCTATAAGGGAAATAGGCCTAGTGAGGGCTTAAGGATCAAAATGAGTTATTGGGAGTTGTTTCAAGAACCAAAATAGATTTTTTATACCTTATAACATATTTTAATACCATTCATGGAGATAGTATGACTTGAATAATATTAACTTGAGTTTTGGGCCACTTAGACCAAGCTAGGCATGAGAGATGAAGAGTTTCAAGACACCTATGCATATGAATGATTAAATGTTAGGTCAAAGGATTTTATTAAGGCATGTAATATGTCTAATGAGTTTTATAATTAATTACATTATGAATTAATTATTGAAAAGTCCATTTGTCACTCCTTTCATGCAAAGAAGGGTAGTTTTCAAGAAGCTAGTCAAGGTGTCAAGCCAATTTGTAATCCCTATGCCACTTGTAAAGTTGGATATTATTAAGGAGTGAGACACATGACATTAGAGGTCTTTTTCTACTATCCCATAATTCTATTTATTTCTATAACTCACATGGACACTTGTCAATCACCTTCTACTATGCCCCTCTCTCTTTTTTCACACTTCTCTATATAAGTAGACACTTTTGGCTTTGTAAAGGAATCCACATCTAGTATGGTGAATACCTAATGGTTTTAGTACTATGTTTTCCTTTGAATAAAGTATTTCAATCTAGTATTTATTTATTAACTTTTTTTCTAAGTGTGTGAAGTAGTGCATCATTGAATGACAAGTGATAATCATATATCCTTGTGTTCACCTTACTCTTTCATGTTTTTTGCAAGTAGTCTACTCTCTAAGAGGTCACATAAAGTTTATTTAGTGTCTTTGTATGTCTATAAGTGTAAAGAAGGGTAATAGTGTCTGAAATTAGACCTCTTATTCATCCACCTTGAGAAGTGAATTGCATATCACCTTCATGTTTGAAATAATTATGTTAGAGAAACCTTTAATGTTGAATTCAGTTTTGAGAATCACCTTTCATAGTTCAAATACATGGTAGTATTGTGGAGATTAAATTTGTGTATCACCCATTTATATTAATTTTATTTCATTTTTTATCCATCCCTTTTCATCTCAATAAGTTGGTAGTATAGGTGATGAGATTCAATAAACACATCAAGGGAGCTAACCCTTCAATCAAGAGGTTTACCCCTACTATAGACAGCCCATAGGTATAGGGGTAATCCCATTTTACACTTAATTTGGATTAGGATTTAACTACCTCTCCAATGGTTAAAAATTGAGTGATAATAGGTCTCTCAAGTACTTGTCACCAAGTAGAAGGGATTGCCTATTACTTACCCTTTTGCAATAAATTAGCCTTAGTAAGATTGATAACTAGTTGTTTGGGTATAAGTTTATTTTATTCAAGAGGATGTTCATATAGAATTATGGAAACTATAATTACTTGATTGACATGAATTAATTTAAAACAACCATGCATTGTATAAGGTATGAATCAAAGAGTGTGTATCCAAGGTCATCCCAATAACATATCAAAATTATTTATGAAAGGAATAATTGAAAAGGTGGTAACCATATGTGTGTTATAAAATTATAAACTCAAGTAGATCTTGAAAATAACCTTCTAAGAGTTGTATTCAAATACTCTAATGGATATAGTTGAGGGGTTTAAGTCATGTTGAGTATAACCTAAGTGCATAAGTAATGTCATGGTGTAAAAATTTTAGTTTTCACCATGACCAATCATAACACTATGTATGGGGTGTTTGTCAAGGTATGTTTGAATGAATAAAGAATGAATATTAGAGTCATCATCCTTAATTTCACTATCATCAAAGGAAATAGAAGGTCTCTGAACCATAGGAGGTGTATGCCATGTGTAAGTACTGATAACCCCATTTAGTGGGTGTCCATAATGTGATGAAGGAGGATGTACATTATATGTCATTTGGATTTATGGTTCCTTCTTAGAATGGTCTTGCAAAGGATTGTTAAATATTTAATGTTTGTGGTGATTACCAGGTTGTGAACCTATTTTTTTTGTGGGATCCTCAAATATAAGTTTTTGGTCATCAATAAGATCTTGGATCTTGTGTTTAAAGGTAAATCATATGCTTGTAGAATGTCTCGGTCCTTAATGATAATTAGAATAAGCATTCACATCATATATTTTTAGTAAAGGTCGAATCATATCAACCTCGATAGGATGAGGGAGAGATAGAAAATGTCACTTTAGTAACCACAAGAATAATGAAGTAGGGGACTTAGGTAAGCATGTAAATTATCTCTTTGGTGCATTAGATAAGACAAAATAATTTGGATACTATGTAAATATGTTAACTATGGTGGTTGTTTCCTTTTTTAGGCTAAGGAGGTTTTACATTATAACTTGGTTTATTTGTAAATTTTGTACTAGATGTAGAAGAATCTAGTGTGTTTGTTACAAAATTGATCTTCTTCAATGATATAAGCTTCATTTCATAGTCTCTTAAAACATGGCATAAGTCATTAAAATATTTGAAGTTCTTGAAAATAATGGACTCGTGTAAAGGAACAAGCAAAATTTTCTTGAATATATCTTGTAACTCTTTTTCTACCATAAGATTGGTTATTTTGGCTAGCATCGTCTTATATCTCAAGACATATTCATTGATAGGTTCATTGGTTCCTTATTTCAATTTGGCAATTTGAGTATAGGAAAACTTTTTATAAATATTGATATAAAATCATGTTAAGAATTGGTCTACAAGAGGTTTGAATGATTTAATATATTAGAGAGGTAAATCATAGAACCAAAAGCATAAACCTTGAGTCTTCTTGGAAATAAATTGGTTAAAAATTTATCATTGGAAGCATATTTAAGGCATCCCACATAAAATTCTTGAATATATTGTTCAAGATCACCTTTGCCATCATAAAATGTGAACTTTGGTGAAACAAATCTAGTTGGCAAAGGCTGTAAAGATATTTCAAGTGTAATAGGGTTATGTAATACATTTTGTGAATGTATAGCATGAGGGGATTTTAAATCATTTTGTTCAATGTTTGTAATCTTATCTTCCAAGGTCTTTATAACTTTAAGGAATTATTAAACTCTAGGCCTAATGGGATTTAGATTATCAATTTGAGTAGTCACCAAAGGGGATGAGAACATGTTCTAATTAGCAATAGGCATTGAAACCAGTATTTGTGTTGAAACAATGGGTAATTCCATAATAGATGCATCAATAATAGTTTTAAGGAATAAAGGTTTAAACACATAATTTGTGCCCTTACTATATGTATTTAATTGTAATGTTGTTAAGGGGAGGGATGTTTCCACTATAGTTTTGGAATTTTTGGCTTCAATTATAGTTTTTAAGATCTCATCAATATATTTAGGATTTTGTTGAATGCACTCACAAAATAATGCAATTGCATGCACTTGATTATGGTCTATTTTCTCATTTTCATTTGTTTATAGAATTTCATTATCCTAATCTTATTCTATGATAACCTAATAAACATTTTTTTCATTGTTAACATGGGTATAATCATGATCCAAGGTATGATAGCCCTCATTGGTTTGATACATATTAGATGGGTGGAGGGGAAGCTCAATATGTTCAATAGTCACACCTCTCAATTTAGGGCTATGCCTAGGTTGCATGCAAAATAGTAAAATTAGGAAATTAAAAAACATAGTAATTTGAAACCCTGGCTAGTTTAAAACCCTCAAAATAAATTAAACAAATCCAATCACATGAATCAAGTTCACCAAATGTTTAACCCTAAAATAGAACTCTAGATTGGTGTTTTATATAATATTAAAGGGATATATAGAAATGAAATGGAAAAAAGGTGCTAATCAAATATATAGCATGCCAATTAGATGTTAAACTCATATTTAATCCTATACTAAATTTATTATGTTGAGATAGTCTAAATATGGAAATTAAAACTATGCTAGATATATAAATGATAAATAAGTGAATTACTTAGATTGTTCTAATGCTAATGTAGTTCGCAATATAGAAAAGGTTAAAAGTAAGCAAAGAAAATATTCTAGAACAATCATCATATTTTTCATTTGATGCTTTTAGCTCTCTAGATATTAACATTAGCCTAGGATAATTGCATCGATGCTACTATATGGGTTTGACAGTAGTGTCATATATAATAAATTTATTGAGATAGGATGTGACCACCTAGATGCTTATGGGGTTATCTTTGCCTTTGTTCTGGTGCATTCATATCTAAGTCATAGACAATCACTCCTTGTGAAATGGCAAAACCTTATCTTTCCATAATCAATGTGACCTTGGGGAAAAATGAGTTAGTGGGAATATGGTTTCAAGATGACCCTAATGACCCTATTGTCAAAGGGTTCTGACTATATAGCCATTAATACAAAAGAGGGCCTCAAACTCATATATTTCCCCCTACGTGTTGGCTTATGTGTGAATCATGCAATGTATGTAAATCAAGTACAATAGTGACCTAGCTTGTAATTTCAAAAATTGGGATATTGGGATTATCTTTTTGTAATTTAGATATGTATATGTTCAATCCCTATGAATGGTATGGAAACAAGAATAAATAGGGAATCTTTATTCAATTGAATGCTCTTTTATCTAAATTTTAAGTATTTCCTAGTGTTTCTAGGTGAGGAATGAATGAGGGTTGATTTTTTATTTATATCAATCCCTTTATAATAATGACTCAAATAAAATCACTTAGGATGACCATTGGGATATGTTTCATTCTCAAATTAGATAACTTTAGGGCATTGAACACTTGTGTTGAGTAAGGATAGTAACGTTAGTAATACTATTTGACCTAGACATTAGTGTCTAGGGAGTAAGAGAATAGGTACATGAGTTAAACTTTCATAAGTGTAAGATAAGTACATTTTAAACATTATGACAAAGATAAAAGACCTAGGACATTAATATAATACTGGTCAAATTAAGAGATTGGGAAAGGGACACAAGATATAGTAGATGCGAGTCTTGTAAAAGTAGTAAAAGGTAGAGAACTGAAAGGAAAAACTAAGGTCTAAGTTTTCCAAGTGTACAATACCAAGGTGTTATATATAATCACAAAATATCATCTACAACTAGGTGGATATTTCATTCCTAGCTTGAGTAACATGGATCCTATGACCCATGTCAATAATGATTGGAAGATGACTATTCTATCTATTTATCATGTTAAAATATAGATATAAAAGTGATATAAATGAAATTTACAACATATTAAAATCAACATGAATGATAATAATGAAAAAAACTCACAATAAACACAAGGCTTATCTTGGAGAAACTCGATGTGGTAAATACACTATTGAGTGAGGCAATTATACTCCCTTTACATTATGTTACATAATAAATGTACAAGGTACTTAAAACCATGTCCTTCATGGACATAATTATCACTACCGTTCTAAGCATAAATTGTACACAAGTCTACTCTACACTTATCAAATACTTATTTGAAATCTAACATAGCTAAAACAACCATCTATAACTAGAAAATAATGATACAATAAAAAAAAAAGACCCAAACTTGTAACTTGCAATGTAAGTCTAAATTTGAGACTTCTCACTAAATTTTTTGATGTATTCTACCTTGATAATAACTCTATTTATGCTCTCTTAACATTGGATTCCAAAAGGAATCTTAAAAGAACCATTAATGAGAAGAATAAACATTTACAACAATTCAATTTTAGGACTTTTCTATGGTGATAAAACCATCAGTGTATGATAATTATTAATTTTGAAAATAACAAGGTTTTTACACAACCACCAAGGTAGTTATGTAACTACTACCTACACATGAGTAGTTACATAATTATCAAGGTGGTTTCTCAATTTACACCCTAAAAATAGTAGCAATTATGATATCTGTGATAAACTCATTAGTTTAAAGATTATAAATTTAATGAATTCATCAATATGAAGATGTCTAGATCACCCCTACACTAAATCTACCATTATATCATGTTTGATCTGACGTTTTGAATATGAAATATCTTAGAATAGTATTTTTCAAACATGGATTACATATAATCTAGCATAGTATAAATATATAATATTCATGACATTCCATTAGGATCTAAATTTGGATCATACCTCCCCATTTTCACTCTTTCAAGTCCTTAAAATCTTTAGGAATTTTTAAGTGAAGATATTTCTTCCCCCTATCTTCTCTAAAATACCATTTGGCCTTTTCATGTAGTTGACACTTTAACCCAACCAACCAATGTTCTTTCACTCCTCTTTACATTTTCATTTCCTTCTTATAAAATAAAACATCCTCCTCCAATTCAAACTATATATTTGAAGTGAGATCCTCAAATTGAAGGTAACAACCGCCCTTCATCTTTATTTGCTAATATAGAAGTCTAAAATGACATAAGTTATCAACATTGACAACTAAATAGATATTCATATAAGGATGAAAATCAAGTCTAATATAATTATTTCACAATTGCTATATTATTTAAAATGATCAATACTTAAGAGGATTAATATTCTTAAACTTACCTATGAGCCTTTATTTAGTCAAGTAAAACCTTACCTAATCTCTAAAAATTAAATTATGCTCAGTCCTATGTTGATCATGTATTTCCTTACATAGACACTTAAAATAAAACACTTCACATTTATTTTAATCCTCTTGCTAATTTGTATTAACACCAATAGTCTAATCAAATCTTCTATCTGTAGTAACATCTCTAGACAATCACTATTCTTCTCCCTAGCCAATTAATCATTTCTTCCTTACATGTCTTCATTAACCCAAATTAATTAAATACATTTATTATAATGATACATTTCATATATTGTAAAAAATAATATTCTATAAAATTGGAAAAAGTTAATATTCCTCACATCATGGCATCATCCCCTTTGAATCCCAATGCAATCTTCACACCCCCCCCCCAAAAAAAATGAATTTGTAATTCATTTTTACAGTCCCATGGAAATCCCTTGTTTTATAAGGCATGTCATAATCCCATGCCTCATCATTGCATCTTCTTACACACTAAACGTCCCTCATTTATGAGGATGAGGACTCATCCTCCACCATCCATTTTAATCTTCATCCCATGGCTCACTTCAATCAACAAAATCTATAAATAGATATCTTCCTCTCCATTAAAATTGTTACATAACTAAGTGTTGTCAAAAATCATTATCAATCAAGAATCATTGTCCAAGCTAAATCATCCAATCATCTAGTTAGTAAGGGGATTATGTTGTCCATTTGATCATGCACTTTCTCCTATGAATTATAACTACATACTAATCACATATTTAGTAAGTCATATTGATAAGAGGGTAAGTGAAGATATATCAATTTTTTATTTCACTTTCATTCTTTTTAGTGAAATCTAAGGACACTTACATTGATTAGGTAGCATTTCATTTTTTTCTAATTTCTACTAATGAAACTAATCTTTATTCTTGATGTTACATTTTAGCATGCCTAGTGGGATGACCCACTCCAAAATCATCTTAGCCTATTTTAAAAATAATTATGAGTTGTTTTAAGCTAAAATTTATTAAAAATTTGTCAAAATACATTCAAATTTATATTCTCAAGTGCCTAGCAAAATTAAACTATCTTTTAGTGGTTTCACACATGAAATCGATGGAATCACCTTCTATATTGGTGGAATTGAATTCTATCTCTATAAAATATAAATTACTGAAATTAATATGTAGTTTTATGAAATCTCATAGATAAAAGTGAAATCACATTTTTCCCTATTTATTTCTATTTTTTCAATAAATCTACAAAATCGCTCTATAGTTTGGCATAATTGACTAAATATCAGTAGAATCACATTTTTCACTAAGTGTTTGTAGGAAATTGGTGGAATCAATCTTTAGTTTGGCATAATCTATCAAATATCAATGGAATCACATTTTTCACTGACTATTGTAGTGGGTATAATAAAGTGGTGGAATCACTCTATGTTTTAGTGGGATCACCCTAGATTATGATGGAAACACATGTGTTTTGTTAAGATCACCCTAGTTTTTGGTGATTTCATGGTTTGAAAAATTTCCCCATATTTTTGTTTGTAAATTCATTTTTCAAAGGCCACACCAAGTCTAAATTTAATTTATCATCAAGGCATATTGCCTCTAATGCCACTATGTACTGAAATAGGGATCACACTAGGGGTACTACCCCTAGACCCCTCAAGGGGAAATTCCTCTCAAACTTGCTTGGGGTTGTCTTACCCAAACCTCTACTCCTTGACCCATTATAAATTAAATAAATAATGTTTTAATTTTAAGTTTCATAGGCTAAAGACGTTAAATCAAACTATTAATCTATCTTTTGCATGTTTATACTTGCCAAAGAATTCAAATAAAATAATCAAAACACATTCACATTTCATTTTTGGTTTAAAAATCAACCACATATATTAATTTGGGATTAAATTTTATTGCATTTGATTTTGTTTAGTGTATGTGTTTTTTTACAATTTAATGTCACATATATTAGTCTCTTGCATTGTAAGGTGATCTTGGAAATCATAAATGACTTAGGTCAAATATTTTAATCCCTGAGAAAACACTATGTATGATCTTCCTTCACACTAAAAGGTGATCTTTGGAATCAAAATTAGTGTGCATCTTGTTTATTTTGGATGTGTAACTTATATTTGATTTCCAAATGTAAGTCTTTAGGGTTTGATGACTAGGATTTCATCCCCAAGTATTAGAACCAACACTGATTTTGATAGGGTATATAAATTGAGGGAGAATATATAACTAAAGGTCAAGTATTATCATTTTTAATCACACTTTTAAGTGGATTTCATGATCTGATACCCAACCCACAAATAATACCCCTTGAGGTTCAATTTTATAGTAATACTCCACTAAAATCCTACATATGGAGTGGCCATGAAGGGGCTAGACCCTCTTGTGTAACTTGTTAATCTTTATCTTTAATGGATTTGGGCCTCACATATCAAAAGGTATATTGATATGCCCCTAGACTATCCTATTCATCTTAGTTTAAGATCTATCAGCTACAAATGGTTTTTATTGTAGGAAACTAGTCTCCCCTAAGATATTCATGACATACCACTCAAAGTGAGGTTAAAATATTAACCTAGTACCACTTATTTTTAGGTAGATGTATGGGATACATATCAGTTGCATAACTATAATTACTAATATAGACTTGTGTTACTTGTGTGTTCTTGATTTACCCTTTTGTGCAACCAGTTTGAAATCAAATTCAAACATAAAAATTCCAATCAAGTTAACTTTGACTAAATTAAATCAAGTTAAACATCCAAGATTGACTTTGACAAAGTCAAATAATGTCAAAGTTAGTCAATATTGCTATTTCAAAAAGTCCAAAAAATTCAAAATCCAAATACAAATATCCAAAATTTAAATGTCCAACTTGGACTAAGTAAAATCAAATTCAAACATCCTAAATAATTTAAAAATATAAATCAAGTCAAATAATATAAACCCATATTTGACTTAGTAAAAATAAAAATACAAATTAGTCCAAGTTAAATACAAAGCTGATCTCATTTTTGAATCATTCAACATCCACTCAAATATTTTCCTTATCTTTCCATTCAATCTCCTAAACTTGTCAATTAGGATCAATGAAATCATGACATTAATCCTTTATCCAAACTAAATTGAATCAAAAATCAAAAATCAAGATCCAATATGAGCTTAATCAAATCAATAATCCAAACATCAAATAATCCAAATCACATCAACACATCTAAACATCAACCGATCCCACATCAAATCCCATTTAGGCTTCTGATACCCAAAATTGATCTAGGTAAATCCTTATTTGAATAATACCTATTTGAAAATAAATATGCTGTATTTTTGCATCTCATAGAAATAAGTGCTTGACTTTCTAAGGATTATGATCCCAAAAACCTAAGCTCCATCTTATATAGATAAATTCAAACATATCCATGTCAAAATTATGACATCACATCCATTAGCAAATTGAAATACATTTTGACACCCCTATCCAACATTCATTAGGACCCTGAGCCACTAAAAACTCATCAATAATTAAGTCCATCCACATCTAAACAAGACTACAAATGAGGGAAATATTCTCCTCTCAATGAACTCTTAGAAGCAATATTTTACTAGCTAGCTGAAATAAATATGATTATGTGTATGTATACCAAGGCTTTTGATAAGATAAAATAAAAACCTAATGGTATTACAAATAATAATATTATGAGTATCAAAAAATATGAGGCCATTATATTAATTGATGTGGAAAAATAAAAGATTACATCCAATATTGGATTGACCATAGGGACATAAAAATAGAACTAGATACATCCACGTCTGAGAATTAAAAAATAGGGATCTACAAATATTCTTTTATAGATCATGACTAGACTCACCTGCTTCTAAATTAAGGTTAATAAAACCAACCAATCTTTAAATTTTTTATCAAATCACCCATATTTGATGAACCTATATTCAATAAGACCATTTGAAGTCCACCCACATTTTAAAAACCATTATTCAATGAGTCCATGATTGACCACCAGTCCATCTTTCATCCATTACAAACAATCCCCATTTTAATAAATCACTTCATCCCCAAGCCCATATTTCTAATAAAATGATAAATAATGTACTTATAAATAAGGTAATTTAGCATGCCCTCTATGTGGCCAAATCATCATATTCTACATAAATATCAACATCACAATCATATTCAACATCAACATCATAATTAGAATCACGATCTCATGACATGAGCTACGTACCTCCTACAAATCAAGTGGAAAACATCAATGATCCATCCATGATTATTGAGGAAGCTTTCACCAACATAAATATAGGTTCTTCTAATATCATTTATGAGGATTGTGTTTCCTTTAATCCTTCCATTGACATCACCCATCATTTATACACCACCAATATTTTCCCTTATCTTGACATCTAATATGCATCTCCCATCAACATAATCACACACTTTTGGGCTTCTTCCATAGAGATACATTAGTTAAAAAATTAATGGGGATCCAAGTCAACATCTATTTAGAAGAGCATTGTGACGAATTAAAAATTAGATTCGATCCAATAACAAATCTTGGGGAATAGAAAGTGTTACTCAATCAAAATGAATCAAAAAATATAACAAATCAAAATACATAATCAATATCCCCTAGTAAAAATCTATTTGAGGCACTATGAGATGATCAAAATCAAAATCTATATAATAAAAAATCCATGTTCCTTAGTGAAAAATAGTTGAGGTGTTATTGGACAATTAAAATCAAAGTCCTAACAATCAAGAAGACTTTATTATTGAAAAAATATTAAAGCCACCAATATATGATCAAATTGGTTATGCATCACTCGATGAAGATAAAATTGAAGTAAATATCAGCACAACTAATAATCCTAAAATCAATCATATTACAACTCTCATGTTTAAGGAGTAGAAAAATATAATGGGCCTCCTGAAGGAATTTTTAAAGGTATTTAACTCCACAACATCCAAATTCATGTAGTATGAAGAATCAAAAATGATGTGTGTGATTATTAGTCCTAATTTTCCTTGGCCTCCTAACATCTATAGATCTCCTTCATGGTCATATCCTTCATCCAAATCATGTATCTCATCATCAAATCAGGTCTTTAATCCAATACTTATCATACTTTAACCTCCTTGGTATAAATCTCTTTTGTAGGTTCTATGATGACCTCTTTGTTGTTAGGTCTAAGATCTTGCTTATCCCAAGTTCATTTATTGGGTTAGATGCATTGAGTGAGATTGAAAAATAATTTGGGGACTTATGTCCTCTTGTTTTAGGATTGATGATGAGACAATCCAAGACATGAGCTATAAGTATTGGGCTCCATTAAATATCCCACTTGGAATAAATCTCTAAGAGATGTAATGATACCACCTAAGGCTCAATACCAATTTTCTCTTTAACATAAAACTTATGCACTGATAGCTAAACCAGTTTCAACATGTTTTTTTTTTCTTGAGCCTTGCTTTTCTTCACTTCATGGTTTATAAACAAAGGGGAAAGGATTAATTAACAATAGATAAACATAAAAATGGAAGAGAGGGTAGGGTAGAAAAGATAAACTCTCTATATCAATGGAAACACAACTAATTTAAGGACTGAAAACATGCTCAAATATATTTTACCACTATATGATAAGTTTCATAATGGCTTAGGATCCAATCACATTGGGAAAGAGTCTAAGGAAGGAGGAAAACACCTAGTTCAATGACTCTTTTAATGAATAAATAATAGACAGGCTTGTTTTTAAACACACATTGATCCTAATAGATTTTAGGTAAAATGAAAAGCATCAAAGAACTTATATATAATGGCAAAATGCATCATAATTAATGCATAAACCTTATATAAAATCACAAATTATAGTGCTTTAACATTAGTGTTAATCTATTTAAATAGAAATAAAGTGGAAGACATCCATGCAACTAGATGCATTTAAACATAAAAACCAAATTAGCATTAAACTAAAAACATTCATTTTTAAATAGAGTCTAAATATATACAATGTTATGCAGTAGTATAAATAGAGGGGAGAGATGGATCATGCCTCCAAGAGGAACAAGATCCCAATCTTATCCATCATTGCCTAAAATGGTCATAACAAAACTTATGAGAATATTCCTTGTCCTATAATAAACAAGACAAAATAGTATCCCAATGATCACATAAACATCATCAAGAGGAGATTTGAAGTGGGCTAATTTCCAACTATTTTGGAAGGCTTGTTGAGTTTCCAATGATTAACCCACAAGGTTTTCCTATCAGACTAACCTTTGTAGGTTGATAGGTGGTGCTTGGAAAAGAATTTTTCTTGAGATATTAGATGTAAGGAGTGTGAGGATCACCCGCCTATTTTACCTCTTATGCACTATGAAATATTTTAGGACTAGGCATGTGGTGCTTTACCAATGTTTTTGACTGCTTAGTCATCCCATTTTGTCATTGGTTTACCTCTTATCCACATATCTTCTGAATATAAATTTGAAAGTTATATTCAAGTTGGAATTCTTAGGATTATGACACCTATCAATTTATTTCTTGATTAGGACCTACAAGGATGTTGCCTTTTGTCTTTAGACCAAAATTTATTTGTATGTCTGGTCATCTTAAAATGATAAATGTATCTTTATAGTGATTTCAAGTCCCACTTTCATGTCTAGAATCTACTTCATACCAAGGGAAACACATGATACAATGTTGTTGATTATGGAATCTTATATCACTAAGTCATATTCTCTTCCACAATTATTTTTATCATGAATTTGAGGATCACTTTTATTTATCTTGTCATTTTATTCATAACATACACTTATCCTAATCTTATTTCTTTACTTAGACATTGAGCTTTGGAGTATGCACATTGGGCCTTTGGTTGTAGTTAGGGGAGATTCAAACATGTGGTATGATATTATTTATTTAATTAGTCTTTGATTCTATATTTCCTTTTTCTATGTCTATAGTCCATGAGTTAACACAAGGTACTACCATGTGTTTATTTGTCACTTCCCTGGGTGATCACCAGTCTTTGTATTATGTGATTTTATTCTTTTAGGATCTAAATGAGTGGGATGATTTCACATGGATGGCCATCACTTATCTAGAAGTCCTCAATGTTTTGATATGTACCTTTCTTTGATGAGTTATAATACTATTCCACATGGCATGATCTAGCTTATCCAAGTGGTTGACAATGATCAACGTTCTACTTATTTATGGATGAATGGGATGGAAACACTAGATAGTTATTGCTTGTATTATTGTCTAGATGACCTCATGAAGTTTGATTATTTCTTAGGCTATATATGATAAATATCATGCCATATGGCATGATATTACTTATTCAGATGCCTAAGGAACTTTGTTAATTATGCTTCTATGTACAAGCTCTAGATGAGTGAGATTGAGACAGATGGCATGATCCCATTAATTTGGTTTCTTGAAGAGTATTTTACTAAGTCATTTTATACTTGAAGATTAGATAAATGAGATAAAGATAGGTGGAAATATCCCATTGATCTAGATGCTTATAATCTCTTTGCCTTAGTCATTTGAGATGATGGAAATAAGTGAATGTGATGAAAACACATGGTATAATCTTGGATACTTAGATGAAAAGGACTTATAAATTTTAACTCATAAGTTGTGGAAGATTGAGATTAAGATAAGTGTCCTAATATCATGAACATGGATACTCACCAATAGAAAATACTTAGTTATTTAAAAAATCCTTTGTGAAGAAGCTAGATGAAGATACATCGAGACAACCTATGCACATGATCTAAATACATCAAAACAAAGGTGGAAAAACACCAAAAATATCTAGTTGGTCACATTCATATTTAGTCAGTATTTCATATAGGACACCTACATTAAATTCAAACACCTACATCAACCCATCTATCTATATTTGATGCAAGCATCTGAGACCACATAAATAATATTCCCAAAATTTAATGATTATTCCAGGATCATCTTCTAGTCCACTTCCATCATGTTACAAATTAGAAGTCCATGTGGACAATAAATTAGCTAGGTATCATTGGTTTTCAATTCATTGAAATATCTATCAATATATATACTTTAATGTTTTTAACAATCTCAATCATATAAAGTTAGAATAATGTTTATCTAAGTTTTCTATTAATTGTCCTGCTAATTAAAATAATTCACCATCTTTGTGTAAAAGTTAATCTAATCCTCTTAACTCTAGATATACACATATGTAAATTTATGGTTAAACAATTGGTTTTATAATCTTCCTAATGGTTCTTTATCCACTTTCAATAGATTAGAGTACATTTTATTCATAGCTTTTAATAAACATAATGTGCCCAAATCAACATTATAACATTTAGATATTTTAAATAAGCATGATGACAAGTCTATTCAAGATTATAATATTCTATTTAAGAACACATCATATTATTAAACATTTCAACCTTTAGTTTTGGAACTAAAATTCATATTCAATAGAGATATTCTTTCTCATTTTAAATAAAGAGTATTACATAATTATTAAATTTATTTTGATAGCTTATATCTATATGTGCACAAGTATGCATGTGATCTAGTCAATTTTTAACAAATAATTAAGTGCATCTTATTTAAAAATAATTTTTTTTGTTAAATATGTGTTTAACTGTTAGGAACCCATGCTTAATTGCTATGGATGCATATGCTTTGTAAGTCATCCCTTAGAGCTTATTTGAATTATCCCACATACAAGGGAAGTAGTAGTTGTTAGAATAGAGTTAGTATATAAGTAAGTGTTGAGGCTAAATAAAGGCATCCATGAATTCATTGTATTGATCTTGCTCAAAGGAGGTTGCCCCCTTGAAGAGGCCTGCGATCAATATAAGCTTTTTGTGTTTCTGTTATTGGTAAGAGTTATTTTATTTTCACATATTTTGATTAAATCTATTGTAAGAGGTAAATTGTTGTAGGAGGTTCATCACATCTGGTATCAGAGCGCTTTCTTGGCTTTGTGGGTAGATTTGGAGCAATTTTTTTTTCTCAAAGCAGGGCTTTCTAGGAGCTGCGCCATTTTTTGGCAAGAAATTCTTCATTTCAGGTTCCATCATTTCGGATTGGGTAAATACCTATCTACTTAACTATGGGAAGTGCTTGGGCATAAGCCCTAAAACTCATTGTGAGGAGTACCACAGGAACCCCAAAGTAGCTGGCCCATTGAGAGGACCTGCTAGTGAAAAGGGCAACGACCCCATCTTGATTGACTAGCTCCCACCCATGAGGTAAACCAAAAGCTATCGTTAAGGGGTAAACCCATGGCCAGAAATTTTTAGAGAGTGGTACTCAATCAAACAGCATTGGTGGCGAGAGAGAATTTAAAAATCCTTAGGCAGCCAAACAAACCTGGGGTCCATATCCAACTTATTAGGGTCAGAGAGAAAAGAACAACATATCCACAGTTGAGGATATTTCCAACCACATAGTTGTAGACAATCCATTTCTGACGTATCAGCAAAAAAAGCATTAAAAAAGAATAGCAAAAAAAAAAATAGCAGAAAAAAAAAGTCCAAAAATTTTCACCACTCATGCAAGCACAATAATCATGGAGGATGAAATCACCACATTGAAATCTCAGGTTATAGAGTTGACCGATATGATGTGTGGCTTGAATCAACAGAATAACATCTTGCTTGATCGAATGTAGAAGCAGGAGTCTTCTTCAGAGCGTCACTCCTTTACTTCTAACTTCTCCCATGGACCTAAGCTATACTTTCCACGGTTCAATGGTACAGATCCTATAGGATGGATATATCAAGCTAAACAATTCTTCAACCTCCACAATACTTATTCTGCAAACAAAGTCCCAATTGCTTCCTTTCATCTGGAAGAAGAAGCACTTTAGTGGTACCATTAGTATCTCAAGACCAATGATGAACCTGATTGGTCAACCTTTGCATCCTTAATTTTGGGTAGGTTTGGTCCCTCAGCATTCAAGGATTTCATAGGAGCTCTCACCAAACTCTGTCAAATAGGTACTGTTCGTGAATATCAACTTGAATTTGAAAAACTCGCTAATCACACTGAAGGGTTGTCAGATGACTTCTTCAAAAGTTGCTTTATTAGTGGCCTTAGAGAGCCAATCCACTCAGAGGTAAAAATGTTTTGACCTAAAAATATGGTGGATGCTTTGGGTCTGGCTAAGTTAGCAGAAGATAAACTCTCCACACAGCGTCGACCTCCCACCTTTTTACCAGTAAAGAACACAGTGAATCAGTAGACAACCATAACCACACCAATCAAGCGCCTGACTGAGGCAAAGATGTGGGCTCATAAATAAAAAGGATTATGTTACAATTGTGATGACAAATGGGTTAAGGGTCACAGGTGCATCCAATAAAAACTTTACTTTCTAGATGTAGAGTCACCACTAAAACAAGACAGTGCGATTGATATTCCAAAATTTCAAGATGCTCAAGATGAACCTGGCACTGAAGAGGACCCAATGGTTCAAGAGACTCAACCTGAGATCTCAGTACATGCACTAGCAGGTGTCACCACTCTCCAAACCATGAAGGTCAAAGGGTGCTTCAAAAATATCCCTCTCACAATCTTCATTGACTCGAGCAATACTCATAATTTCATCGATCCTTGTATTGCTAAGGTAGCAGACTGCTTTATATACCCTTATTCTAGCTTTGAATTCATGATTGCTAATGGGGGCACATTGCCATGTAAAGGGAAGTGTCAAAATGTGCATCTTGAAATTGGTGATTATAATTGTTGCTCTGATATGTTTGCCCTACCCTTAGGAGGGTGTGATTTGGTTTTAGGGGCACAGTGGCTTCCCACATTAGGACCTATTTTATGGGACTTCTCTGAGCTTTGGATGTAGTTCACAAATAATGGTCAAAAGCACACCTTAAAAAGGTTATTACCAAGATCTGCTAGCATCATCAATTCTCATCGCATGGAAAAACTTTTGAAAAAAGGCTCACATGGGGTCATTGCACAACTGCATTCCATTCAACTCTAGCCCCCCACTGCTTCTAACCACCCTATAGACTTACAAGCCCATACTCGACAAGCATGTAACCATTTTTTTAGAACCAGTAGGTTTACCCCCTTCACGCCCTGAAGATCACTACATTCCTCTCCTTCTAGGAATCATCCCACCCAACATTCAGCCATATCGTTACCCCCATCTGCAAAAGACTGAAATTGAGAACTTAGTCTGGGAACTCCTCAAGTCTAGAGTTATTCACCCTAGCACCAGCTCATACTCCTCCCTAGTGCTTCTTGTCCACAAAAAAGATGGGTCATGGCACCTTTGCATTTACTTTTGAGCCCTTAACCACCTCACTATCAAGGATAAATTCCCAATTCCTATCATCGATGAGCTTCTTGATGAGCTCCATGGGGCCAAATTCTTCTCCAAGTTGGATCTGCGTTCTGGCTATCATCAAATTCAAGTGCATCTTGATGACATTCCCAAGATAGCCTTCCATACACATGAGGGTCACTATGAGTTCCTTGTCATGCCATTTGGCCTTACAAATGCCCCTTCCACTTTTCAAGCACTCATGAATAAAATCTTTTGGCCTTTTCTCCGTCAATTTATTTTAGTTTTCTTTGATGACATTTTGATCTACAGCCGCACATGGGCTGAGCATCTCCAACATATTGACAGGGCATTACAATTGTTAGCCAACAATTAATTATGTGTCAAGCAATCCAAGTGTTCATTTGGTCAAAAGGAAATTGACTATTTGGGGCACATTGTTTCAGCCAATGGGGTTCACGCGGACCCAAAAAAAATTAGTGCTATGCAATTTGGCCTCAACCAACCACCCTCAAGAGCCTTCATGGTTTCTTAGGCCTGATAGGATACTATCACAAGTTTGTCAAAGATTATGGAAAGATCGCGGCTCCTTTGACTTCCTTATTGAAGAAGGATGCTTTCACCTGGGGTGCAACAGCTGATTAGGCATTCATCCAACTCAAATAGGCTATGTGTAGTACACCAGTTTTGGCACTGGTTGACTTCACCAAAACTTTCACCATCAAAAGTGATGCTAGTGGCATCGGCTTGGGTGCTATTCTTCTCCAAGAGGGCTGACCAATTACCTTCACCAGCAAAGCCCTTTCTGGCCATAATTTAGCTTTGCCTACATATGAAAAGGAAATGATGGCAATTTTACATGCAGTACAAAAATGGAGACCCTACTTATTGGGAAACCATTTTTGCATCAAAACTAATCATCAGAGTTTGAAATATTTCTTGGAACAACAGGTCTCATCCCCAACTTAGCAGAAGTGGGTCAGTAAACTCATGGGCTATGATTTGAGATCACCTATAAGAAGGGAAAAGATAATGTTGTGCCTGATGCTCTCTCAAGAACCTTCAAGGACCCACCTTCCCTCTCTACCATCTCCATGCCCATTCCTAAATGGTTGGAATCTATCTAACAAGGGTATGTAAATGATCCCTCCTTATGCCACATCATTCATCAATTGGCCACTAACCCCTCTGCAGTACCGCATTATTCATGGGACGGTGCTTCTATACGATACAAGGGTCATTTGATGCTTCCCCAAATTTTAGACCTACATCAGGCTATCTTCTATGAAATCCATGCTTCCCCCTTAGCAGGGCACTCAGGGTTTCTCAAAACCTATGAGCGGGCATGCCAACACTTCTTTTGGAAAGGCATGAAAACTAAAATTAAATAGATGGTGGCTAAATGTGAAACCTGCCAATGACACAAAGGTGAAACCACATTGACTCCCAGTTTGCTTGCACCCTTGCCCATTCATACTAGGATCTGGATAGATATTTCCATGGATTTCATTGAGGGCCTCCCTAAATATGGGAGTAAGACAGTGATCCTAGTCATTGTTGATTGCCTCTCCAAATATAGTCATTTTTGTGCAGTCAGCCACCCATACACAGCATCCACAATTGCACAGGTTTTCTTGAATCAGATCTTCCGTCTTCATGGCATTCCTTCTTCAATTGTCTCAGATCGTGATGCCACTTTCACTAGCCATTTTTGGATGGAACTATTTCATTACACAGGCACACAGCTAAAAATGAGCTCTGGGTACCACCCACAAACAGATGGCCAAACAGAAATCATCAACAAATGCTTGGAGACCTTCCTTCATTATTTTGCTTCAAAACAACATTAATGGGCCAAGTGGCTTCCCCTAGCTGAATGGTGGTACAATACCTCATACCACACTTCCACCAAAATGACTCCCTATGATGTAGTTTATGGTGAAGCACCACCACCACTTCTTCCATATCATCCTGGTAGCTCACCAGTTCAGGTAGTTGACACTACTCTCTGAAACCAGGATCAAATTCTCCACACCTTGTGAGACAATCTCCACATGGCCTAAAATTGAATGAAGCAGTAGGCTGATCAACACCACTCTGAGCGTACCTTTCAACCTGGTGATATGGTCTTTCTTCATCTGCAGCCATACAAGTAATCATCACTAAAACAAAAAGGGCACCAAAAGCTTGCTCCAAAGTTTTATGGGCCATATAAGGTTCTCCAAAAGATTGGGTCAGTTGCTTACAAGTTAGAGCTTCCACCTTCCTCCCAATTTCTTCCCATCTTTTATGTCTCCTATTTGAAACAAGTTCTTGGATCCAACATTCGAGTGCAGATATCTTTACCAGCACTTGATAATGAAGGTTCCATCCTTCTCGAGCCAGAAGTAATCTTGGACATGTGCACCCGCCAACTTCAATCCCGCTCCATCATAGAGGTCTTAATCTAATGGCATGGCATGCAACTAGAAGATGCAACATGGGAACTACTCTTCTAGATTCAACAATAATTCCCACATTTGAAGCTTTGAGGGCAAAGCTTTTTTTTAAGAGGGAGGGGATGTTAGGAACCCGTGCTTAATTGCTATGGATGCATATGCTTTGTAAGTCATCCCTTAGAGCTTATTCGAATTATCCCACATACAAGGGAAGTAGTAGTTTTTATAATAGAGTTAGTATATAAGTAAGTGTTGAGGCCGAATAAAGGCATCCACGAATTCATTGTATTGAGCTTGCTCAAAGGAGGTTGCCCCCTCGAAGAGGCCTGCGATCAATATAAGCTTTTTGTGTTTTTGTTATTGGTAAGAGTTATTTTATTTTTGCATATTTTGATTAAATCTATTGTAGGAGGTTCATCACATTAACAAAATTAAATTTCTACGAGAAGAACTTGTAAGAAATATTTACATTCTAACTCCTTATGTGGCACTTTTGAATAATTTAATTAATAAGGTGGAAAAATCAAATGGACATATTACACAATCAATTAAGTTTTTTCCACACAAAGATAACCCTACAATAATTTTACCCATGGAAGTGGAAAATAAACTCATTACATTACCCACTACTAGGAACCAATCTACAACACATCTTATACATAAAGAAGATATATTAGTTTGTCCTTATTATAAAATCACATGACATGATAATAACATTTCACTACATTAAAAGATTAAATTTTCAACTCTTGCTACTACATAAATTCAACAAGTATTACCTAAAATTTAGAAATAAATAAGCATCCTTGCCTATGGGACTAGTTATTTCTCCCTCATATGCAAAAATACAAAAAAAAGTAATAATAATTAAGAAAATACAAAAGTATTCAACATACACATGTTTAATATCTTTTACCTATATGTTTTTTAATTTGTGTTAATAGATAGCATATATTTTCCTTTTCATACACACTTATTTCATGAGTAATTGAGTGTGATACCAACATATACTAGATACATGATACATGATCATACAAATGTTAGACCTTTCCTCCACCTGTGTGACACACTACATCAGGGGCATTTGCTTTATTGATCATGATTTATGAAATCTACATTTTTTTATGATCACTTTACATTAGCATGTTGAACTTATATATTGACACCTATATATGTATATACTAATGTTTACATCTTACATAGTGTGCTAGATATGTTATTCTACAAGATATTTTGCTAGTTAAATATGTATGTAGGAATTAGTATGATATGATTATAATGGTTTATTATATTTTTATTATTCATATTATCACATGGGTTACTTGAGTATACTTATTATTTTCTACCTTATTTTGATTGTGGAACATTTTTACATATTCCTTATTTGTTTACCATAGTTCCATTATGCATTGTTTATTTTTTTGTAGACATTTAAACATGTACTCCCCTTAAATATGTGGAATTTAAACATGCCCCTTATTTTTGGTATCCTTTAACTTATTTTGAATGACATTGAGTGATCTTGTGTTTGTGATTGATTGTTTACAAATCTTGTGCTTTCTACTTATATACAATGCCATTATCCATATCATGAATCTTAGGGTTTATTGTGATTGGATAATAAAAGATTAATTGATGCATATAATTATCCATGATACTGGTATATGATTCATTACCACATTATTGATATAAATATGACATTGTTATCTTATCCTTTTGAGATAAGGTGACTACCAGATCACATTCCCCTCACCTAAATGGGTGGTGGTATATCATAGGATAATATCATAGATAAATGAGTCTAAACAAACATATTTGGCATAATTTTAAAATTTTGATACAATTTCCATGATTCAGATATACAATTTGAATATAATATTATGCATTTGAGACTATTTTTCATAGATTTGGGATAGAGTTTTTCATATTTATGACAAATATTATACATTGTTTATATAGTAGAAGTTACATTTTGACATATACTTTATCTTGAATCACTTTATAGGTTCATATTTCATGAAAATGTACTGAATCACATATACATGTTTATATTATACATCACTTACAACATATTTGATGAGGGGGCATGAACAAGATTCATTCTTCTTTCATCTTACATTGATGCACCAACTTTTTCGATATGAATCAATTGATATTTTAACTATTTGAAATATTTTGATCCCTTGATTAGTGTAGTTAATACAAATCACCCTTCATGGCCTTCGCACTACTCCCCTTTTTAGGTTTAAATGGTCACACAATTTGACCTTGAATAGATTGGCTAGATTATGTATACACTCCAGTTGTGTGAATGAGAATAAGTGTTATCAATGGTTTGCACAAGATTAGGGGCATGATCACCCTCTAATTTAATCTTAACATCTTCAAGTTTTATTTTTGAACCTCTTTCTCCAATGCTTCACTAGGGAAACATCATCACCAAAGAAAAATACCAAGGGGAAACATGGTTGCATCGACATACAAGTGTATTCCTTCCTTGTTTTCTTTACTTTTAAGAATTTCAATTATTTACTTTTAGATTTATGAAATAAATAAATTGTAACATGATATTAGTTTTATGAAATACACAAACAATAAATTCAAATAGGGCTCAAGTCAAGTAAAGGTGTGTTGTACACACCAAGGTATATATTTCTTTCCTTTAACCAAGTAATTTCATCTTTATACATTTATAAATTAAGTGGTGAGGGAATGGTGTAGATAGTAAAATATAATTCTACATGACATAATAGTCTTATACACTTGGAAAATATCAATAATGGCTCAACCCTTTAGTTCATGATCTTCCCACTAATGAAAGGATCAAACTTGCCATCTCACTATGCCAAATTACTTATCATATAGTATGACACTAACATTATGATTACAAAGATCACATATAACCTTTAGTCTACATAAAACCTAATTTATATCCTATGTATACAACTATCAATCCAAAGCATCTCTTACTTTATAGGATATTAGTGTCTATATTAGGACACTAGCGTCGATGCTAGTGTCCTAAATCAGACACTAGTGTCCCTACCTTCTGAACAGTTAATTTTAAATCATTTGACATATATGGCTCAAATTTTTTGTCTTCCTTAACCCTACTATGAGATTATTTGAAAAAGGTGTAATATACATATAAATAAAAATTCATTCATTATTAGTCAAGTAATATCTATAAATAACCTCTCAAGTTCACACTACATTACTAAAAATCACTTGTGCAACTGAGTTGTACTTCCCTATTCTTCATTATTTATAAATAATTCATGAGATAAATATTTAATTACAATTTTAAATCATTCAAAGATCATCCCATTAGTATTATTTGTCAAGTTGTAAGATATATCACTACATGCACTCGCATATAATATATTGCATAATTATTCACACACAAGCCCACATAATATGGAGAAATACATCAGTATAAGGCCCTCTTTAGAGTGTATGATTATGTAGGTAGTGATCATTGATAGAGGGGTCTTTAATATTAGCTTAAATTCAATTGAGCCCACTAAACCATTTTGTTATATGGTAACATACCAAGCTAAAGGACTTAGCGTTTTGAGTGAATGACTAATTATGAAATCCTATGCATAAAATATGAGTTGATTACCCTCAAGGTGATGGTGAACCCTAATAGGCATAGTTGACTATTGTAAGAAAGAGTTTATATTGTGAACTAAATAAAAGTGTCAAAACTAGGACAAACGTGTCGATGGTAGTGCCCAGATCCTGATGGTTGTGTCTAGGCTAATAAGGAGGTATTTTTAAGAATCTAATGAATCAAGGTAGAACATAAATATATCTTATTATACACCTATGCATGTTATATCTACATGCACATCATTGAATAAGATAAATATTGTTTCTCCTTAATATTATGACATTTAGAATATATTTTGACATTATAATTGTTTATATTTAGCATATTCTTAGATTCAACATATTTATCTAAATACTATAAAACTAAATTCATTTAATTAGCGTAATTTTAGAGTATCTTACTTCATATTTGATTAGGCTATTATCCCCTAACCTATCATAAAAGGGTTAAATAAATTTAAACACAAATATTAATCCATAGTTACTTATACATATTTCATTTAAATATTTAAATGGATTTAATGTTTTAGAGATGAATTTGGTAGATGATTATAGTCATAGTGGTGAATAAAATCACCATGGGCGCCCTTCATGTGTTTCCCCTACCAATTATTTCAATGAATTTTAGCTTATATATTAGAAAGGGAAGAAGAAGAAACTAAATATGGGTATGGTTGAAAAACCTGTTTGATTATTCATGCATAAAATTTGAAGATTGTGAAGAAATCCTCTTTGGCTTGGGAGTAAGACCTACAAATAATACAACACTAAATCAAATGGTTGGCTAAATAGATAGCTAGGTGGATTTCCTATTGCTAGCTAGATCCTAGAAGCAAGAGCTTCTTCAGGGGCTATCAATCCACACATTTAAAATAATTAAGTTTATAAAATATAATAGAAAGTAATTGCATCAATAATCAAAAGGTACTGAAATTGAATACAAAAAATGCTTGCTAAAGAAATAGACTAAAAATTATTAATATAACAATAATAAAATCAATACTAATGTTAAATGGCTTGGGTCTATTTCAAAAAATTATGTAGGGGTCTATGAATAGGTAGGGACATAAAAAATTAGATTTGATTGGGAATGGATAGGTAGAAATAGCTTACTATAATTTCCTACAACAATGATTGTCAGTGCTTGGGATGATTGTCAATGGTTAAGGTGATTATTGGTAGTCAAAGTGACCATTGATTATTGGACAGACCATCGATGGTTGAGACAATTATCGATGTTACTATGTGTAGGTTTGGGTTGGTAAATGGTCATATTGATGGGATCACAAAGTTGAATTTTAGGAGCTACGGTGGTACTAGGATGAGTAAAAAAGGCAAATAAATTAATTGAATATTGGAAAATAAATACTTATCTTGTAGAAGGTTGATCAGGTAGGTGCTTGAGGTGGTTGACTCATTGGTAGAGTCTAATGTGATTTTGGTAGAGTAACGGTACTTTATGATTTGGTAAAGTGGTGGTGGAAAGTTGGCTCTCTTATGTAATGGCTAGATCATTGGATTGTTAATGATGATTGACCTGTAAGAAAAGGAACTCTAGATGCACAATCTCTTGATAACAATTACAGATGAATTTTACCTCCCTAATCCTCTCTTCTTATAAGTAAGGAGGGAGAGGTACAACAAGATGTTAATTGGGCTCTTTAATTTTAACTCATGCATGTAATGCCTCACATGTGGATTAAGACAAGTTATTTTTAGAAAAGCAAGGCAGATGGTTTGCATGTTATTGGTTAAGGAGGTGCACCTTGACCATTGATGGTCAAATTGACAATCAAAAGTTAATGGTGAAGGTAAAAATTGGGTAAAAGGGTAGGTTAAATTAGTTAGTAAAATTGACCATGGTTAGGCTTGGTTTATGGTCAAAGGGTTAGATTAGTCTAAAGGGGGTCCTAAGGCGGTCTAAAGGAGTTTCAACATTTGAATTTAGGGGTGCATATTTTTGGTGTCTATATTTTGCCTCTTTTTTGTAGTATTCAATCACCAAGCTATAAAAAAATAGATTTTTGGTTATAGGTTTGGTTACCCTAGGTATAGGAGGTGTCCCACCTTAAATTAGGAGTTGTTGAGGTAAAATAGAGTCAGGTATCAGTTTGATAAGGTGGATGAATGTGATGATAGAATGAGGATGTCAAGAAGGTGGGTGATAGGTTGGGCACTTAAAGTACAAAAAATTTACAAAGTGTAATAAAAAGGTAGATAGTCAAGATCACACATGGACTAGGTTGCCATAATTGGTAAGAATTAGGGTTGGTGATATAAGGACAAGTGACAAGTAGACCACATAATCATATTTAGGTGTGGTGGTTAGGTATACTCATAAAATCAAGTCTCCTAATAAATGTTTATTATTTGATGGGTATCAGAAGAAGGAATTGATGCTAGTGAAAACACAAACTTAGTCAAGTGTCATTGATATCCAAGGTAAGAAGTGCTCCTTAGAAGACACAAGTGGGTCAGGTAAACATGAGGTAGTGAAACTTTAAAAATTGGTCAACATGGAAATATTTTCATAATGTTCAAAGGACCAGGCAAAAGTCATCACAAAACAAGCACTAATTAGGCTGAAATAAACCAATAGTGAGGTAACGAGGTGGTTAGGTTGGGTGAAGAAGGTAGTCTTTATGGGTGGGTGTGTTGACTTGATTTTGATTGAAAATAATTGATCAAGGTAAGAGTGAATAAGTAAGCCACATGATTATCAATGGTCAGGGTGACCATCAATGGTCACCTTGACCATGGTGGTCAGGGTGAAAACCCTAAAATTTCAATGATTAAAATTAATTTTGAAAGTCATTTGGTTTATTTCAACTTGTTAACCTTGAGCTATAGCTTTTGTCATTTAGTAATCAAGAATAGTGTTGATAATGATTATTAAGAGGTGAGAGGTTGTTGACTGGATCAAGTGGACCTAGGGGACTGGGGAGGATGTAGGGAGCATGTAGATGTAGATGAGAACATGCAAGGAGTCCATGAATTATTATTATATGATGATCAAGGAATGAGGTAGGGGATGTTATTTAAATTGGTAGAGTAGTTTGGTTTTGCATGTGTTGATGTAATTGATTTGTCAATTTTTCTATTAGGGTGGGTTTTAGGTTTTGCCTTTGGTAGGTTTGAAGTGAATTTTGATAGTGAAAGTTGAAATTTGTAGGATGGGGTAAGTGAATAGGGATAAGGCCAGGTATTTAGTTTAGAATTTAGGAAATATTTATTGGTTTGGGATTTTTTGGGGAGCTAAGGTTTTTGGGTGTTCTTATAGTGAAATACCCATAGTGACCATCAACAATCGAGACTGACCATTGATGGTTGATATCTATATAAATATTGATGCTTGACTATTAGTAGTCACTATGACCATTGGTGGTTTCTTAGCATAAAGTAGGCCTTTGTAAAATATTTAAAGTTTTTAAGGTATATCAAGTATTGAAAGGTATGATATAGGTTGACTCATAGGTTAGGTAAGAGGTGTGATGGGTTGAAGTGTGAGGTTTAGGTAGGTAAAAGTTGAATAAATAGTCAAATAGGTAAGGTTAGGTAGGTTGAAGGTGATAATCATATAGGCAACAATAGTATAGGTGTCTAATCTTAATGTTGTATATTGTGTGTAGGCATGAGAGTAGATATAGATGTGTAATTGGGTATTACATATATTTGTAGAGGTTTACCAGAGGTTGACCCCTGTAGACTAGGTATATATGAAAGAGGTTAGCTTTGGAATAATGAGGCACGATCAGCATGTGCCCCATGACACGTCTATGATCGTGGCCCTCATTAAGATATGGGACTTGACCATGAACACTTTCTGCTACCCACTAGTGAGTTCATGATCCTATTAGAGGATGTACACTATATTACATGTTTTCCCCTTTAAGGCAAGTTGATATACCATATTGATTGGGAGGAGAGGGATAATCTACTAGAGCTTATGTATGGAGATGACCAAGATCATGCCAGATGGTACACTAGAACCTTCAACTATTCTACATTTTATCAAAAAGTGAGGGATGAAAGGAGACTGATGACCATGATGATGATGGTCATGTCCTACTTTTCCCTTCCCAACTCAAGCAATAGGAGATTCCCATACTTTTTTAGGGGTCTTAGTTGAGTTGTTTCTAGGTAGGATAATGTTTGGCTAGGTACCTATTCTTTTGGTATAGATATATAGGGAGTTGTGGGGTTTTAGGGCTTATAAAAGATATGGCATTAGCTTTAGTTTGGTTCTACATTATTGGGCCTACAAGCACATCTAGGTGCTAAGGCCAGTGGGGTTACCATGGGCTGGATACACTCAAATAGAGTTCCTAGTTAGATTTATATGATGGAGAGGTGATTTTTCCACTTCATGTGTAGGAGGAGGATGCCATGATGTTGATTGGTTTAGGGGTCCTTTAGGTGCACTAGTGATTGCATACATCATTTAGATACCATATGTTCAATTTATAATATGGCTTGACTTTAGGAGGTAGATATTCTCCTTATAGACTTATAAGTGGATATTTGATAGAAGGGATGGAGAGGTAAAGCTTATCCCTTTTGATAGGGTGTGTAGATAGTTATGTTTGGTTCAGGGTATTCCTAGTGTATATCTTAAGTATAGGCAAGAGGTTGTAGAGATCTTACTACTAGAGTTACATCCAATGTAGACATTGCTAGATCATGGGGAGCTACCAACTAGGCCATAGATAGATGATGATAGCTTTAAAGATGGGTACATGTCATGATACCAATCTCTATATGTGGCAGTAGATTTTGGTGATGGTGATGGTGGTAGGAGGCATATAGATGTGGATCCAGCTAGGAGAGGAAGCTAGAGGGCATAGGTATAGGGGTTTGGCATGATAAATAGGTAAGAATAGTATTAGCCACTACATAGGGATAGGTCACAACATTACAGGGGTAGGTGGCTACCTTACAAGGTCATATTTCTATGTTATAGGGGAAGCTAGCCATCATGATAGGTTAGAGGGACTAGGATAGGGCTACACTAATCTAGGTCACCAAGGAGTGAGATACTCTAAAATAGGGTAGAGGAGAAATAACATCACCAGTAGGTCTAACAAGGACCATTGACATATAGAGGTACATAACCACTATATAAGAGTTATATTACTCTAAGGCCATAATCTTCACTCACTTCTCGATGGATCCCTGATGGGGTGAGTACATAGCTAGCTTAGTAGGTGATGCCAGTGTGGCTACTCTAGGTTAGTATGTAGCATCTATAGCTGGATAGATAGGGACATCTAGGGGACATATGAGTACTACAAGGGGTAGGCACCATGTTCTAGTAGTGCTATAGGAGATAGTAGTGCCCCATGGTCATAATATGACATAGTATATTACACCCTATATTATTTTTATTCTAGCTTATGAGCTGATACAGGGAGATGTATATTTTGAAATAGAGACACATGCATACATTTATGATGTTATTTGACACGTGAGTTATATATATGATCTTTACTTATTTCTCATACTCATGGTCTATGATTTTCTTTAATGTTAATGATTATTATGTGATGTTTATATAGCTTATGTATTATGCTTATGTTATGGCTACTAGACACTAATGTAGACTTAGCTAGATTGGCAAGATATGGATTTAATTTATGGCTATGTTTTATTCCATGCTTTCTTTAGTATATGCTTCATTTTTTGTAAGAGTTAGACATGTGGTGGAAAGTGGTTGGTTGTTTTATTGATCATGGATGCTATGGTGTTATTATGTTTTTTATGGTTATGATTATGGTAATGCTTTTGCTTATGGCACATGTGCATATGATTGTTGTTAACTTGTTTTAAGATAAAACACATGAGGTAAGCTAATTATCAACACTAGATGGGAGAACAAAGAATATAATCAAGAGACAAAATGTTGTAGTGAAAATACCAACTCATCATGATCAAATAAGGAGAGGGCATGATGCTTCTTATTTGAAAAAGACTAAAATAAAACCAAAGTTGGATTGGATTAACAAACATAAGCCCTTTGAATGTTTCACAATAGCATTAATTAGTTGGTTAAGAAGGTGTCTTGACCACATAATGTTAACTAATCTCAAAATCCATTGATTATAGTGTATAAAGGGGAAATGGATGAAAATGTAGCCTTCTTGTGAGACTAGCATGCCTATTTTGTAGGTGTCCAAAGATTAAGTATAAAAAAGTCTATGTCATACAAAGTGTAAACTGATCAATGTGGGAAGTCTACTTATGAAAATAAATTACTGTTTCTACCTTATTTTGTTATGTGAGAGATGATTGTATCTTTAAAAATTAGTTTGATTTTGTTGTGATTTTGATAATGGATCTTTTTCTTTGTTGTTGTAAATGGGAAGCTGATCAATGCAGGAAGCTTCCAAGAAATTGCTATGCTTTTGACAAATGCCTTAATTAACCATCCTTAGAGGGAGTGGTCTAAGTTTATGTGCTTTGTTTAATGATTTATATATTTATCATTCAAGGGAAAAGTCCACCTTATGTTTGAGAAATTTCAAATATGTTTTCAATAGATGTCCTTCAAGGGAGCAGTCTGTGAATGCTAGGAATGACCCATGATGGATAGTAGTTTCAATTTTTACTTTTTATTGCTTAATTTGATTTTTATTGACATAGAATTGCTTAAGTTGGCTTAAGGGTTTACCTTTATGAAGGCCAAATGAAAATCAAGATAAGTTTGATTAGGTGTAAATAGGTTTAGGTGACAATGATCATGAGAATCTATCCTAAGAGAGGGGTGGAAAGTACCATGAGGATCATGCCATGAGTAGAGTTATGGTACCTATTATTTAATATTAGGCTATGACTTTGATAGATAATCACATGATCTAGTTATAATAATTTATCCCTAAAATAGGGAAATGGATGTGGTTGAAAGCAAGGGATGAGATTAAGTTAAATAAAAGGTGAACTTAATCCTTAACAAAAGAATGGACACAGATGTGAAGCATTGAGGGGCTCAGTTTATAGGTGGCCTTCAAGAGAAGATAATTGATAAGCCCCTGATCCATACTTATGGGTTATGATTTAGGGTCTAAGCCAATTGAAATCAAAATTTCCCTATTTTCATTTCTCCTTATTGGTGACATGAAGATTTTCCTTTAGGATGAGGTCTTCAATGTTGAATTTTTGCACTATAAGGTATTTTTTATAGGCACACTTGATGCACTCTTGATAGATATAGAGATGGGTAAGGGTTACTAGGTGATGCTCATCAAGTATCTCAAGCCGAGCTAAATAATGTTGACAATAATCATCCTTAGTAATTAGATATTGAAAAGATATGTAAAGAGAAGGAATTTAGACTTTAAAAGGCAAAATAGCTTCCGCTCCAAACACAATAGAGAAATGGGTAGCACTTATAGGGGTTATAATGATAGTATGATATGCCCATAAGCTGAAGGGGATGTGCAAATGCTAATCCCAAATAAATGCATTGACCATTTTAGTTAGCATGTTATTAAGAGTTTCGCTAGAGGCTTTTGCTTATCCATTCATTTGCAAGTGATAGGGTGAGGAGAAACTTAACTTAATGCTAAAATCATCACAAAAACCTTGGACTTACTTGTTTTTAAATAATTTACCATTTTTGATGATAATCTTGTGAGGAACATCAAATTAGTAGATGATGTGATGGTTGATAAAATCAATAATCTTCTCTAACTTGGTTAAGACTATAGGAATAACCTCTACCCATTTAGTATAATACTTAGTCATAGTGATGATATAATGGTGTCACTATGAATAATGGGGGTTAATTTCACTAATAAGGTCTAGACCCTACTATGAGAAGGGCCAAAAATTAGTGGAAACATGAAGACTATGGTATGTGCATGATGTACATTTGCATGGTATTAACACTTAACACATATTTTCACATAATCACAGTACTCTTAGTCAAGGTTAGGCCAGTAATAGCCAAGGTGAAGGATATATTTAGCTATAGTGAGGCCACTAAAGTGTCCCCCACATATATGATCATATGTTTCCTTGATAGCATGAGAGGCTTCATGACTATGTAGGCATCAGAAGAGGAGACCATCGAAGCTGTGCTTATAAATAATTCCCCCCATAATGATTTAACATGAGGTTCTCTAGATAAATTCTCTTTGAACATTCTTGGAAAGGCAAAAAGGAATGATGGAAAGATTTAGATAGTTGAAGGTGTGTTGATACCAAAGGTCAAGTTGGGTTTCTTCCACATTTAAAATGGTGGGAGAATCTATTGTGACATAAGAAGGCTAGGTAACTCTATGGATAATGATAGATAGCTTAGAGTAAGAGGGTGTAGATGGAATATAAGAGGTAAGAGAAGTCATGATGTCAATGAACAAGGTGGTAGATCATGGGGTTAACTAGATGCAGTAGTGTTTAAATGATGTTAAGAGTTCATCAATCAATTATGTATACTATTGTAAAACATCATTTTAACATTGGTAAGAGCTATTGATTTGATTAACTACAATCTAGGAGTCACCAAAGATATTGATTGTTTTAATCCCCAAGGTTAACCTAGTTTGAAGGCCTATAATTAGGGCTTCGTACTCAACCATATTATTGGTATATTTGAATTCAAGATTTAAGGACAAAAGAAGAGGTTAACCATCAATGGGGATAAGGATGATACCCTCTCCCCTAATACATTGACATTTGGATCCATAAAAGAGCATGGTGACTTCATAGGTGAAGTCCACCTGAGAGATGATCATAATGGACTCATTAGAGAACTCAAGAAGAAGGAGGTTAGTTGTCTACTAGTGGTGTTTTAGCCAATTTGTTGGCAATAACCTACCCCTTAATTGAATTTTGTTTAAGGAAATCAAGGTCAAACTCTACTAAGAGCATGAGCCACTTGGCCATACATTGGTTTTGGTATGGCTTGGAGTGCATGTACTTGAGTGGGTCGGTATTTGCTATGACATAGGTTTTATGGTTAAGAAGGTAATGATGAAGTTTGGTGGCCATGAAGACTAAATCTAAGAAAAGCTTCTCAGTATGGGTATATCAAGTCTCATACTCTAAAAGCATGTAGATGATGTAATAGATGGATTGGTCTTTGTCTTGCTCATCTTTATGAGAAAGAATTGCCCCTAGGGAGTGGTTAGTGGTGGAGATATATAGGTAGAAAGGTTGGTCATCCTTTGGATGGTAAGGATAAGTGGAGACAAAAGTTACTTTTTGAGTAAATTTAAGGCCTTTTAACAATCATTAAGAGACAACCTTCTTCAGAAGATGGTGGAAGGGTTGGCATCGATCTGAAACCTAGGAAACAAAGTGATGAATGGATTAGAGTTTCCCCTACAAACTACAAAGTTACTTGAGGTTGATTGGAGGAAGCATGTCTACGATTGCTTTGATCTTGGTGGGATCAACTTCAATATCATGAAGAGAGATAATAAATCTAAAGAGCTTTCTTGATAAGACCCCAAAGATACACTTATTAGGGTTAAGTCAGACATGGTAATGGATAAGTCACTCAAAAATGATCTTTAAAATGACTAAATAATCCATTCAAAATTTGGATTTTTTGAGAAGGTGATCCACATAGTCCTCTATAATTTTATGGATAAGGTCATAGAATATGTAGGTCATAGCACACTAGTATGTTGCACCATCATTATTTAATCCAAAGGGCATGAATATATATCATAAGGTTCCCCATGGGGTGGTAAAGATGATCTTATGTTGATCTTTAAGGGAAATTAGGATCTGATTGTAACTTTAAAATCCATCCATGAGAGATAACATCTCATGTCCAGTTGTAAGATCAACTAGCTAATTGATGCTTGGTAGAGGAAAGTCATATTTTGGGAAAGCAAGGTTGAGGTCACAAAAGTCCACACAAATTCATAGTCCCCTTATGGCTTTGGTGATAGGAATGATATTTGAAACCTATTGGGGATAGTCAATGGGTTGAATGAAATTGATAGATAAAAGATGTTGAAGTTCTTCTTTGATGAGAAGGGATATATGAGGATGTATGCATTGAAGTTTCTTCTTGATAGGCTTGGCATCACAATTGGTGACTATGTTATGGGTAGCAATGGCAGGGTCAATTCTAGGCATGTATCTACAAGACCAAGAAAATGTTATGATGTAGTTCTCGAGAAAAGAAGGGAAATCTTGAAGTTCCTCAACATTTAATGATTGGCTGATTTTGACAATGTAGGGTTTTTAGAGTACCAAGTTAATATCCATGGTGGATTTGTTCAACATCATTGAAGTCTTAGGAGGAAAGGATTTGTGGAGGGAAGAATTTGGGGCACCAAGGTAAGTGAGAATTGAATCATCATCCTGACACTAAATAGTGTTAAGGGTAGGGGAGTCATCACCTATCATCTCAATATGGTTTAAATGGATGGTTATGATTTCCCCTTCCTTTTTATAAGTTAGGGGTCTAAGGTTGATCATGTGGATGAAAGAAAAAGTTAGGTGGATGATGTCATCATCCTTACATTTAGGTAGAGGAGAGGTTAGTGAAGAAGGGATGTCTTCTTTAATAATGGTGACAGTAAGTGGTTTGGCTTTCTTATTGTTAGGTATGCTAAAACCAAGGACATGTTTCTCATGATTCTTTTTGGTCTCAATAGAAATAAACTCATGTGGGCCATGCTCATATCACCCAAGGCCAAATCATTTTCATTTCCAAGCACACTGATAGAGGTATGTCTTGGTGAAGCTTGGTTTATCTAGGTAAGATAAGTTGGTGGTAAATGGTCAAGGTGAAAAAGAGGTGGTGCAAGAACCAAGGGGTTTATCAAGTCCCCCATAGATGAAATGGGTTTCATAGTGGGGAGGTCCAAAAGGAATAATGATTTAGATATTGGGGTCATATCATGGTTGATGGTCAAGGTTCCCATACTCTTGGGGAGTAAGGAAAACATCAAGGGCAAGGAGGTGATACTCTCTAAGTGAAAGATAGTGAAATGTTGATTCTAAATGGTTAGTGGTGTGGATTTGGTCCAAAGGGATAGATGAGCTAATAGATGCCTCATTGGTGGAAGAGGATATGATGTTTACTTTCATGGTTAAAGGTTGGTATTTGGCTACTAAAGGTGTGTTAGATGGAGGTAAGAAGATGTCGTTGGGTTGATAGGCCATGTTTCATGTTGAGAAGGGACTTAGGTCAGCTTGGATGGTGATGACCTGGTCTTCATGCTCAAACTTAATGTAATGATGAAGGGTAGAGGGGACATAACCCATGTAGTAGATCCAAGATCATCCCAATAATACATTGTATTGGAAATCACCTTCCACTACATAGAAATTTCCAAAGAGCATGTGGGTTCCTAAATGGATATGAAGGAAAATAGTCCCAAAGGTAGTGGCTATAGTGTCATTAAAGGATTAGAAGACAACTGAGGATTCAAATATGACATTTTATGGTAGGTTGAGTTGGTTATAGGTGTGGGAGGAGATGATATTAATACTAGCTCCCCCATCAATCATGACCCATTTGATGTAGTTTTGGTTGATAAAAGCAATAATAAAGAGAGGTGGATCTGGGTTATCAGGATGGATGGAAGGTATTTTTGAATCCTTATAGGTGACAAGGTTAGAAATTTAAAAGGGTGCCAATAAATACTACTAGAGATTGGGGGTGTTTTAGTTAGACCTCCACTGATTACAATGACCTAATCATTACTTGGAAATGATGGTGTAAAGTAGTAATCAACTCAAATAAGCTCATCTTCATTGGGGTCTGGTGGAGTTACTTAAACACCACTCTCTTGATTGATTTAAAGGGGTTAGACTATGAGGTACCCAAGATACAAATCTTGGGTTTGGTTGAAGGTGAAGGTGTTTGATCTTGGTTTGGTTGGGAAGTAGAAGATGGTTATGTATACATAATGTACACTTTGGCCTTCCCCTTGTCTATTTATTGAGCATGTGATCGGGTGACCACATGGATGGTATGGATAGAGGGAAGAGTTAATAAAGTGGATTGGTCTACTTCTTTGTCACTCTGATGTGAGTGTAAAGGATTAGGTAGGTGTTAGCGAGGAGTTATTGTTCATTGGATTGGTATAGGGCTTATGGGAGGTTCATTTGTTAATAGATCATCCTCATCATAGATCTAGTGTATAATGGTTTGGAGAGCTTTGTAGTTATCCATGTCATGAATTGGTATCTTATGATAGGAACACATGTGGTGGTTATTGTATTAGGTGGGTTTTAAACCAAGAGTGTCAATTGAATTGATAGGAGGTGAGGTTAATCAAGAAGTGTGTGATAACCTTTAGAAAATGGTAGAGTAGGACTTGTCTGAAGGTGGAGAAGGTTTAGGGGTTTTGGTCTTTGTTGGTAGGCTGGGATCTATTTTAGAAGAGGTTTTGGTGATCATAGATTTGGGTAAGGTGGTGCACTTGGTTGGTAGCTTTGGTTTTGGTAAGGCATATGTTGATAAAGTAGAGGTAGGAGGTTTTAAGGTGGGTAGTTTAGTTATGGTTGGTGTGGTTTGGATAGGTGTGTCAGAAAGAAACTATGAAGGTGCAACAAAAGTGGTGGTAGGGTTTTAGTTGATATGGTTAGTTTTCTAATAAAAGTAGATGGATGAGGCCCCAAAATAGAAAGCAAGGTTAAAGGAGGTAGTAGTTTGGTTTTCTAGACTCATGGTGGCTTTACCTCCTTGGTTGATTTTTCTTAATTTTTTATTGTTTTGTTTGGTGAGATAAGATCCACTTTCATAGATGGGTGATTAAGGATCTATGTAGGGAATGTTCTAAAGTTTTTGGTTGGTTTATTTGGAGAAGGTGATTTGGTTGTTTAGGGTTTAGGTGTATTAGATGGGTGAGAAATTACTAGGTTGGTAGAGGATGCTATTGGTTTAGTTGATAGGGTAGGAGTTTGGATAGCAGAAGTGGTGGGTTAGTCTAACATAGGCATGGTTAGAAGTTCCTATTTGTAAATGTCAGGGAGCTCTAATTGTTCCCAAAAGGTGGCTATATCCATATCAGTTTTGGAGACAAATGTCAACCTCTAAACTAATCTAGAGAAGGGTTTGTAGACTGGTTTGATCCCTTGGGTGGTGGACTCAAAGGATAAGCCCATAGGTTGAGAAAGGGGGATGGTAACCTTGTCCTTTTCCTTAATCAAAGGATGTAAGGTTTGGAGGGGTGACTCCTCTATGTTATTTTTAGGTGTGGTAGTTTCTCGTGATGGTATGGGCATCATGAGAACACTTAACTATGTGGCTCTCATTTTTGGTAGGAGCATGGTTTGGAAAAGGTTGCATGAAAATGTCAAGGGCTTAGTTTTGAGGTCCATTGGGGTTATCCAACACAAGCTCCCCCTTGTCAATGAGAAATTGGATAATGATTTTGAATGTATTACACCTACTAACATCATGCCCAATTACTCATTGGAAATTGCATAGATCATTCTTGTTGTACCAATTAGGCACAGGACAAGAAGAATCAAATTATTGAGGTGGTTTTATGGGAGGAATTTATATGATGTTAGCCTTCAATAACTTCTCCAAGATTTAATCATAAGACTCCCCAAGCAGGGTGAATTACTTTTGAATGTTCTTGTTTTGGTTTCTCATGTTTTTCTTAGAGGATTTAGAGGAAATTGGTTGGTTGATAAATGGTGGAGAGGCAAATTTAAAGACAACCACATTCGTGGTTCCCTAGATTTTGGTCTTAGTGTTGGTTTAGCTACTTAGTTTAGAGGAAGAAGCCTCATTGGTTTTATAGGTAGAGTTCTTATTTTTTAGTTTTAGCTTTCCTTCATTAATGGCTCTATTTTCTATCCTATGTACCATGGTAAAATATTTATCAAAAGTTTTGAAGCTTTAAACACACAGTGTAGAAGACATGTGCTTAGCACATTTCCAAGCAAAAAATTCTATCAATTTGGGTTGGGGCAGAGAGAATGAGAGTTGATTGATTAAGCTCCTCTAATGGGCTAAAAAATCAGCAATATATTCATCATCAAATTGACAGATAGAGTATAGGTTAGTGATGGAAACTTTCTTAGAGATATTTATCAAAAAGTGATCTAAGAAGGTTTGGTCAAGCTGAGTGAAGGATAAAAGGGAGTGTTTGGTTATGGCACTATACCAATCCAATGTTAGTCTTGATAAAGACATAATAAAAGTGTGGAAAAGGAGGGCATCATCATAGGTGATCAAATATCATGAGTTCTTGAATGCCCTAAGGTGTTGTTGGGGATCTTACTCTAAAAGTTAGAGAACTTGAGAATTTCCCATTGAGGAGGATATGGTCTAATAGGCAAAAATGGGTAGATGGACTCATTATATATCTAATCATATTATAAAATGTTTTGATCTCTAGATATGGATGAATCTAAGGTAGTCATATTATCCATAAGTATTTTCGTTAGGTCTATTTGGGGCAGTGCAACTATAGGGTTGTAAGGTTCATATGGTGGTTGGGGTTAAGTGATATATTAATAACTTGCCAGAGGTTGAGAAGTTGCCACATATGGGTAAGTGGTCATAGGTGGTTAGGTTGAAGCCACATATGAATATGTGGTTACTGGTGGTTGGGTAGAGGGTATGTACTATTGAGTGGGCATGGGTGGTTGACTCAAAGGTAAGGGATAAGTGGTAACACTGGTAGTGACAGGTATTAAGGTAGAGAGTATTGGTGTTACTAGGATTTGAATTAGAGTGGGGTTATCCAGAGGAATGGTAGTGATGGTGGTAGCAAGTACTCCAATAATAATTAGATTAAGGGTTAGTAAGGCTTGGGTGGTAGTTGTGTTGAAAGAATTGTTAGTCAAGATAGGAGGTGTTTGGGTTCTAGAAGGTTGAGTTGGTTAGTTCTACATGGTTATACTCGATAGGTTGCCAATTGAGGTAGATTCTTGAGTAGATAATGGTTTGGTGGTGATAGTGGTAACATAAGAGTTTCCTAAAAAACCTAATGTCATGCCATAAAGTGGATCAATAGGTGGTACTAAAATGGGTGTATAATGAGCTATTGTGCTAAGATAATACTGCAAGGCTACTAGGTTATTATCTAAGAAGGTAGAAAAGTTTGGATCACCTTGGGAAACTATCTATGGCACACTATAAGAATCAAAATGATGAGGATAACTCTCAACATCTGAGATATACTCCATAGATGAGGAGGTAGAGAAGACTAGATAATCTATAGATGGGTCCCAACTTGCTAAGTCTCTTTGTTGTTGATGAGTAAGAACCATGCAAGTAGGATGAGAGGAAAACACAAAGAATATTACAAATCAAATAGAGATAAATAAATAAAATGATCAAGGAAATCCAACACACACTAGAGTATGTTAAAATCCTATGGTTAATTTTAATCTCACTTTTGTCTTATGCCTTAAGTTATGAGAATGTGTGATAGAAGTTGGTTTGTAGATCAGGTACTATAAAAGTAATCTATGGTTGGTTTCAAGTTGTTTAGGTGCTCAAAATGATATATATTGGGATTAAATATGTGGCTTGTTATTTTGGCCTACCCCCTCACTTCACACACCACAACGATAAGGGTGTCAAGTGCTTAGCCAATATATACTAATTTCCAGAGTTTATACTCAACCAGAGAGTTGAGTTGGTTCTCCCCTTGGTAATGACCTCCAAGTAGGATTGTTGAGAAAGGGTAAGGTTATTGATAGGTGATGAAATATTATTTGATCCTTGTCTCAAGTTTGTTTGATTTTTAATTGATGAAGGTGGTTTGTTTTAGTGTGTGTAATAAAATTGATGCTATGTAAAATTACTATGCTTTAATTTAAAGTGAGCTAAAATTAGAAGAAAGCAATGGATGCACTTGATTTTAAACCCAAAATAAATTTTAGTTTCATTAATGATCATAGATAAAGAGAACAACATACAAATGCAAAGAAAATAAACCCAAAGTAAAGACTCAAGGTCCTACTGGGGATGCTAGAATGTTTCAGTAAATTTTAGCTTATATTTCAAAAGGGAAGAAGAAGAAAATAAATATGGGTATGGTTGAAAAATATATTTGATTGTGTGTGCATTTAATTAAAATATTATGAAGAAATACTCTTTATCTTGGGAGGAAAACTTGCAAATAAGATAGCACTAAAGCAAATGGTTGGTTAGATAGATAGTTGAGTCGACTGCCTAGTGCTAGCTAGATCCTAGAAGGAAGAACTTCCTCATAGGATATCAATCCACACATTTAAAACAATTAAGTTTATAAAATATAATATAAATAACTTGCATCAATAATCAAAATGTACTAAAATTGAACACAAGAAATGTTTGCTAAATAAATAGAATAGAAATGAATAATATAACGATAAGTAAATCAATACTAATGCTAAATGGCTTGGGTCTGCTTCAAAAAATTAGGCAAGGGTATGTGAATAGGCAAGGACACAAAAAATAAGATTTAATTAGGAATAGGTAGGTAGAAATATATTTCTAGAATTTATTTCCATAGTGACCATCAGTGGTTAGGATAACCATCGATGGTTAAGGTGATCATCGACAATTAGAGTGACCATTAGTGGTTGGATAGACTATTAGTGGTTAAGACAACCATCGATGGTTATTGTGTATAGGTTTGGGTTGGTAAATGGTCATAGTTATGGGATCATAAAGCTGAATTTTGGGAGGTGGGATGGTGCTAGGTTGAGTGTAATAGGTAAATAAAGTAATTGAATATTGGAAAACAAACACTTATCTTGTAGAAGGCTAATTAGGGGGTGCTTGAGGTGGTTGACTCATTGGTGGATTTTGATGTGATTTTGGTAGAGTAATGGTACTTGATGCTTTGGTAGAGTGGTAGTGGCAAGTTGGCTCTCTGACATAATGGTTGGATTGTTGGATTATTGATGATGATTTAACTACAAGAAAAGGAACTTTGGATGTATAAGTTCTTGATAATAATTATAGATGAATTTCACCTCCCTGCTCCTCTCTTATAATCAAGGAGGGAGAGGTGAAACAAGATTTTAACTAGGCTCTCTAATTTTAAATCATAAATGTGATGGCTTTCACATAGATTAAGATAAGTTATTTTTAGAAAAGCAAGGTATACAGTTTGCATTTTATTGGTTAAGGAGGTGCGCCCTGACCATCGACGGTCAAGGTGACTATTGATGATCATCCCAACCGTCGATGATCAAGGGTGAAGGTAAAAAGTGGGTAAAAGGGTAGGTTAAGTCAATTGGTAAAATTAACCAATGTTAGGATCATTTTTTGATCAAAGGTTTAGATTGGTCCCAAGGGGGTCCTAAGGCAGTCTAAGGAAATTTCAACATTTAGATTCAGATGTGCAAATTTTTGGTGTCTACACCAATGAGTAAGTATTCCCTCATCCTTCATGTAGTTCTTGACTTGTTTGACTCATAAAATCTCCACAATATCACTAATAAAATAACATTATACTAGACCACTTAAAATTACCCTAGTAGTTTTTCAACATTATTGATCTCAAGGGAAGTGCTCAAGACCTTAGTGCCCATAGTGTAAAGTATCCTCTAGGATGAAGGCTACTATTTGGAATGAATATTTTGAACAAATGTGGTTGGAAAATATTCCATCTTCCCTTCATCTCTAGTGAAGAATTATGGCGATGATTGTGTCACCTCTTCTTTGATATGATTGACATATATCATTCTATGCCAATATTACATTGACGTGTCAATTTAAAATTTAATGTAGTCATGTGTTAGGTGTAAACTATACGAGATAAGTTTTATCCATATGTCACTATAAATAAATATGCTTGTCTTCCATATGGTAACGTGTACCTCAATGCTAATTTTATAATATATTATTATATATAATTTATTATTATATTAAAAAATATAGTAATATAATATATATATATATATATGAACTGTATTGAATATAATAATATATTATACATTATTATATTATAAATATAAATCTATATTAGAATAATAAGAGATATATATAAATTAAATAAATGCTTATATTATTATTATTATAATATTACTATATATATATATATATATATATATATATATATATATATATACACACACACACACACTATTATTTTCATATATAGATGAAAATAATAGTGTATAATAATAGACTATTTTCAAATAGTTTATACTATTATATGTATGTATATGCATGTGTGTGTGCGTGTGTGCGTGTGTGCATATGTGTGTGTGTGCATGTGTGTGTGTGTGTGTGTGTGTGTGTGTGTGTGTGTGTGTGTGTGTGTGTGTGTGTGTGTGTGTGTGTGTGTGTGTGTGTGTGTGTCTATGTATGTATAGGGGTAAGTGTATAGATTTAAGGGATAATGCCATGGACATTTTATCGTAATGGGTACACATTATAGACATTATGCATATGCATAATGTCCATAATGCATGCATGTTATTTCAAACTAGGCTCATAATTAATGAACCTAAGTGCATATGCATTTTATTTAGTAAAAAAACACATACATGTTATAATGCACACACATTTTGTCTAGTAAAAGTAACATGTACATATTATGTTTATTTGCAACAAAACATAAAAAGCCCCAAACGTGTGAGCATCAAACCATTATCGCCTATTTTTCTCCTTATTTTTCCCTTCATTACACCAAACTACATTTATGTTGTGTTTGGAGGAGGAGAAAACATGATATGATTTCTCATTAATTAAAGGAATCAATAGTGTTGCCATGGAGGGGAGGTAAGCATTCAAAACCCAAACCTACTAAAACTAAATTCTAGTATTTTTTTGATTTGCATTGTTTTATTGTTAAAACACATTCCATTCAACTATAAGAGAACAACCTACTATCCTTCTTCATGACCCTCATAACCCTCCATCTAACCCTCTTAAGCCTCCTATACCTCCTAACCCTCCCATAGTTACACAAGACCCCCCAGGTAATTAGGAGGATTTGTCTACACACATAGTGGAAAAAAATAAAAATTGAACAAACAATTAGGATAATGAGGGGGCCCACTTCAAACAACACCCATTAAACCTATTTGGATAATACCCTAGAGTCAATATTAGGTCAATCTAACTTGATAATGAGTCAAATTAATAGATGGACATCATATAGGGATAGATGTAGGGCTTACTATGTTAATAAATTATCAACATGTGAGGTGAAGGACCAAAAAAATCAAAATACTTAATTTGTGTCGTATTCATCAACCCAACAACCAATGCACCATTTCCACTATCCAAATAATGCTTCTCGATCCACTGATACCAACAAAATTTGATTATAAGTAATTTTTGGGACCAATGGTGGATGGTGTTTCATTATACACAATGTAACAAACATGAGGTCCTATTGTATTTTTTAAGGAAATTCTTCTAAAAATTTAACCTCAATGAGATTCCCAACTTTTTTGACTAATTACAGTTTCAGGGCTAAGGTAAGGATTTGCATAGGATAGACCAAGTGCTCTTCATGTGCCTAATTGACGTATAAAGGTCCCCACCCAAAAGACACTTCATCCTAAGATGCCCTCTCCTGTGAAGGAGGTCATGGATGTTGACACTTTTCATGTAATTATTGTGATTAATAACACACTCGTTCAACATAAAAGTAAGCTTTCTAAGATTTAAACTAAAGATATGCCACATAGTGTGCATACCCAACCTCACCATTGCATATGATATTGTGTTATATGCACTAGAACTTTAGATGATGATGATTGTCATTCTAAGGGTTTAGATGATATATTTTTGAGTGATGAGATTTTGGCATGTACATTTGGTGTGTACACGTTGATCACTACACATATGCAAGTATATTTTATATTTGACATGCTAATTTTTTGCTATTTTTTATTTAAAAGCTGACAATTAATTTACATAGAAAATAAACAATATATATGTAATTTTTTATGTTTAAGGTGGAGATAGTGTCATCATCTTTGCAATCCACTATTACATTTTTGGGTCAACTAATGTTTACATATGCAAAACCAATTTTTGAGACATTTACTACTGCATTTGTTGATGTTACTAGGCCAATGTTCATATATACAGAGGTAATTTTGAGTTAATATAATACTTTATGTACATGTTTTTATTTATATAGATCTATGTTGTTGACTAACTATCATACATGTTTAACTTATATTTTGAATTACAGTGATGCAAATACAAATTATATGTGTGAAATTTGTTGAAAGATATAGAGAGAAATCCCTAACTTAAAAACCCCTAATTAAATATATATCTTATAGGGTGAATAATGGATTTTTGAATGATTTTAATAATTATCAACCTTCTAGAAAGTCTCCTTCAATGTTTAATGATGTCTTTCTCATATTTTTTAAAATATATTCTTCCTCCTATTTTTTCAAATTTTATATTATTGGTGTTTCTTCACCCTCTCAAACTTATTTTAATGCTTCAAAAGTTTCTTTATTATCATCTCTTTTTCATAATGTTTCTTAAGTGCTCAATATTTTCATTGCTACCTATAATACCACTACTTATCTTCCAAATCCTTAAGTGAGTTTCCTTGTGTGAATCATACATGATATTAAATAGCTTAAGATAAATTTATTTATCAAGGATCTCAAAATTTAGGTACACTACTATTAAATAGTATGCTCTTGGTCTATTTTATTCCTAGTTCCCTTTGACCATTTTCCTCTAATTTTGTGCTTCTATTTTTCATAATTTTATTGTCTTTGTATGTCTACATCCATGTCAATAGGGTCCTAACTTGATATAGAGAAGTTTAGAAACACACAAGTGCACAATGCATATATAAGATAAGGAATACATCAAGAAAGTGAGTAGAGTTTTAGAGGTTAAGAGTGATAAAATTTTAAGTATAAGACCTTAATTAAAGTGGTTAGGGAAAATTATTATCTTGATTACTCAAATCACATCATTTTTATTTGATTATGAAAGTTAAAATTAATATAAGGATTAGGTATTACATAACCATGAATTATTTTTTAGCTAAATTCTTTTATGGTTTCCAATTTTTATACAGAGAAAATAGTTTTGAAATTTATTTTAACTGATTATGGGTTTGATAAAGAAAATAAATATATCGTATATATTTAATATTTTATAAAAAAATCAGGAGAGGTTAGTTGTTTATTTGATGACCATAGTGGAGACTCCTCCATCTATTTTATTTGAGAAATGCATAGGCATTACTACTTCAATTTCATCTATGAAGACATTCATTGATGTATATGTTGACTTGTAATTTTGAATTGTAAATATATATTTATTTTAATATTTATAATATATAGCTAAGCAAATATAACTTATGTGAATGTATTGTGTATGCAAGGTTATCCAATGGCATATGATAGTCCCATTTAGATGATTACCAAGGCACCTTGTCATGTTTTATACCCATTTAACATGCCTATTTGTGCACGTCGACCTATCACTTACCCTATTGAGTATCAAACATAGATTGAGCATGACCACAACATTACAATAAGTGCATGTGTACATTATTTTTATATTCTAGTTTAAAATTAATTTATGAACTTTGTTGCATGTATAGTATGTAAATTTTATAATAATATTTGTATTTAAATAGGTTCATCTAGAGGTGATCTATGATCATAAAAGGACCTATAATTAAACCTTAGAGGAATCCAAGGCATCTAAGGGATCTCCATCTATGAGTAGGGCATCCTAGGGAGAGTCTTATTTGAGGAAGGCATCAAGAGGGAGATAATTTGATGAGTAGGATGTCTTAGATGTTGTACTTTTTTTTATGCCTATATAGAAATGTATGTGTTTTTGGCATTATATGCATCTATGACATTCACCCAATAATCTACTATGTTTTTAGATGATATAAGTTTTTGTATGCATAAATGGAAATGTATGCATTAATAGTATTATATGCCTATATGTCATTCACCCTCATTATATTATGCTATTATTTTATGTGCATTTATGGATTTTATGGATGTGTTTTTGCATTTTATGGTGAGCATATTTCTGTATATAATTTTTCTCAGATTATAATTGAAAAAGTAAATTAAATTAGATCTGTGTGTGTGTGTGTGTGTGTGTGTGTGTGTGTGTGTGTGTGTGTGTGTGTGTGTGTGTGTGTGTGTGTGTGTGTGTGTGTGTGTGTGTGTGTGTGTTCGTATTTTATGGTGAGCATATTTTTACATATAATTTTTGCTCACATTATTATTGAAAAGGTAAATTCTATGGTTGCATGGACATATTTAGATATGATCACATATAAATATTACATGTGTTGATCTATATAAATCACTTAAATCCATCACTTTGAGCACATATAAATAGATAAATTACATGGGATACTATGACATAGACATCCAAATCAACCTAGAAGCATGTTTTCATTATTGTTTAGGAGTGAAAAACACTAACAATAATTTTTTTTCAATGTTGAAGTGGTGATTGGAGAACTCCACTTCTGGTGCTTTATGGATATAAATTAGTGGTACCAACACATCCAGAGTGGTGGATAACATCTAAGACTAAGTTCTTGGCCTCCCATCACACCTGATGTTAAATCCTAAAATGAAATATTTAGACTTGGTGTTATCCCTAGATTTGATTAAATGGGTATATAAAAATTAAATGCACAATGGTGATTATCAGAGCTATAACCAACCAATTAGATGTTAAACCTAGATATAAGCATGTGCTAAATTCATAATACTAAGATAGTCTAAACATGGAAAGTAAAACTATGCTAAATATGGAAATGACATAGAAAAAAAGGTACTTATCTAGTTCTGATATTGTAATAGTTATAGATCTAGAAAAGGAAAAAATTAGGTTGGATGATGATTCTAGAACAATCATCTAATTTTGGAAATTCAACCTTTGGAGCTGTGAACACTAGCATCACCCTAGGATGATTACATCAATACTACTATCTGGGTTTGATGCAAGTGTCTTATATGGAATACAAATTAGAAAAGGATGTGACCATGTGGATGATTTTGGGTTTGGATTCACCTTCACTTCGATGCATTCAGATCTAGGTCATAGACTGTCACTTGTGAAAATAGAAAACCCCTATTTCTCTATGTCCTTAATGACCTTGGGGGAAAATAAGTTAGTGGGAACATGGTGTTAAGATTATTCTAATGACCTTGTTGTTAGTGGATGATTCTTACATAGCTAATACTCTAGAAGAGGGCTTCATATTGATGTAGTTCTCCCATATGTGTTGGCTTTTGTGTGAATCATGTAACATGTGGATAACAAGTATAATAGTGACCTAGCTTGTAACCTGGCAAATCAAGATCTTCGGTTTTTCTTTTAGTAATTCAAACCTATATATGTGTTATCCCTATGACTGATATAGAAATAGGAGAGAATAGGGAAGCTTTTCTCACTTGATTGCTTGGTTGAATGTTCTTTGGTAAGTTGTTATGTTAGTAGGTAAGAATTTTCTAGGTGAGGAATGAGTGAGGGTTGATCTTGTATTTATAGCAATCCATTTGGAGTAATAACTTACATTAAATAACTTATTCCAACCATTAGGATACATTTCATTTAAAAAATAGATGAATTTGAGGGTATTGAACACTTCTATTTGGTCATGACACTAGCATCGATGTTAATAGCTATCCCAAACATTAGTGTCCAGGGAGTAGGAGAACATATACATGCTTAGAACTTACAAATGTGGAAGATAAGTACATTTTAAGAATTTTGGGAAGGACATAAGGTATTTTTCATCAACAAAATATTGGTCAAACTAAGAGATAGGCCAAGGGGCATAAGATACAGCAAAAATTAGACTTATGGAAGTGGGAAAGGTCTAGAACTAAGAGGAACAACCAAAGTTTGAGATTGTTAAGTTTATAAGACTTATGTGCTAAATGATCATAAAATAGTGTCTACATCCCCCCCTTTAATCTAGTAATGAAATTTCTAATTTAAAGGAAAGGAATGTCTACCTAGGTGTGTATGCACACCTTGTCTTTGTGTGTTCCCAAATTGAGTGCTTTGCTGGTGACTAACCTATAACTAAGAGCAAGTTATAGTGTGTGGTCAGTGTATATAATATTTAATTTAAAGTACTTGAAAATTTTGAAATTAAAAGATCAAGATTTAGGAATACACCTATGTGTTGATGTAACCGCCTTACCTATTGGTTAGTTGATTCGAAAAATATGTATCATTATAAGGATATGAAACTGAGATTTGAAAAAATATAGATAAATCTAGAAAGTGCATATATCCAAGGAGATAAATAGAAGGAGATATGTTGGAAGGCCCATTCACCCAACCTTGGAGAAAAGTGAGTTGCCACTTGGCAGTTGAGATTAACTCAACCATGAAACACTATGATACTTATAACCTAGTAAGGTTAGGTGATACAATCAATTCTAACTTAAAAAATTGGCAAGATTGAGTGATTTTATGACCTCAACCATAAAAAAATAATACCAACTACTACATAGATTGGCTCAATAAAGTATGTAAAAGTTTGATCAGGGTATTAGTACATAAAAGCCTATGATGTGGTAACGGACCATAAAAGAGTTCTAGAATCTAAAACTTATTTGGATTTTATAATATTATATATAAATTTCATAGCATATTCACCTTATATATGCCTCATGTTGAAACTATGTATAATAATGGCATCAATGTATATAATTTTGCCACAACCATGAATCTAAATCATATAACCATGTGATTTATCCAATTCATAAACTATATAAGTGTGGAGAACATGCTTCCAAAGCATGCCCCCACTATATATTTAGAAATATAAAAATTGATATAAGTGCTAATGTGGAGGAAATGTTTCCAAAACATGCACCCACTATACATTGGATATGTTGAATACTAAATAAGTGTGGAGAACATGCTTCCAAAGCATTCCCCCAGTGTATCTAAAAACTTTGAATGTGTGTGGAATCCATGCCCATATGTCAATCCCCTATTGAATCTAAAACTATGTAAAGTGTGGAGAAACATACCTCTATGACATGCCCCCCCTTTGAGATAAGGGAAAGATATGAACTTTTAGTTACTTCACCTCAAAAGGATGAGACAACTGTATAATTTGTGAATGTAAATATTAGCCAAAATTTGGATACCATGTATGAGGATCATTAAAAACTTTGATCTTCATACTCCTAACATTTTGAGAGGGTTTGTGTTGTTCATAGTTGGTCTTCCATTGCTAAGCATTATATTCCACATAGTGGTTTTTAGAGATTCTGAAGGTGGTATGGTCAAAATGAGAAAGTCATGGTCCTCAAATGATTAGCTATTACCATTGTTTGAACCTTTATAAACTTTTTATTATGGATTATGGTAATTTTTTGGAATTAAGATAATGGAATATTTATCTCATATTCATTCAAATCATTATATGTCAAGTTCTAATGTGCTTCAATCCTATCTAAAGGTTATGAAAGTTATTTTGGACTATTTTTTAATTTTTGAATGTTATTTCATCTTTCTTATGCCTTCTACTTGGTAAAAATGTTATAATACTTAGATTCTAATGTGAAGGTGGTAGTTTCAATGATATTACATAACTGTGAAGGTAGAATAACATTTATTTTGTAGGAGAGTACATTGGTATAAGGAAATGGAGTCATAAAATAACTCATTTAAACCTTCCAAAGTGAAAATCATGCTTATGAAACATTAGTAGGCTCAAAAAATACAAAATCCCATTTAGATACTTCAACGAGAACTTGGAAAGATCATAATTGTCATTTTTAGATGCTCAGTCCATATGAGAGAGAGAGAGAGAGAGAGAATAAAAACCTAATCTATTGGATAAATATCGGTTCCCTAATTCCCTCAAGTTTACATACATTTTTTATGAGTTTAAAGGGTTATACTTTATGAACAAATACTAACAAGTTTACCATGGCTAAAACCCTAGCTAAACCCTATAGGCTTAGTTTTGGGCATTTCCAATGAAGTTGTGAGCTCATTACTGATGGAGAAAGGTTGTGTAAGTCCATAAAATTCCTCATCAGTACTCTTAAACTATCTCCAATCACATTCATGGTTGTGCAAGTCATAAATGAGTAACATTCTTCAGGAATGGTGAGGTTGTAGATTTGCACTTCAAGACTTTAAGGTCCATGAGAAGATCTAGTGCATAAAATTGATGGTGGATGTTTTATCACAATGTAAATATAAATTATTAATATCCCAGGTGGTATTAAATAGTCTTCCCAATGCCTATCAAATCTCAATTCTTTAATCATGTCTATCTTATGGATTATACCTTCACAGTTTGCAAATTTGAGTAGATAATTATAATGTTTTTGAAGGTGTCCCATCTAATATAAATCCTAAAACACCAAAAATGATGTGTATATAAAATTTTATTATCATATAATAGGTTTAAAATATCCTCTATGATCATCCTTGAAGGATAATTTAGGTATTAGGTTTACAAGTATGAAATAGTAAGATTACAGGTTTGAGCCTAAATTTTGTTATGTTCCATGAAGATCCAAGTCCATATGAAGAGAATGTAAAAGTTTTAAATTAATCTTAATATATCATTTGAATCCTATATATCCATCAAGAATATTTTCAATGACAACAAGGTTCAAATTTGTATATGTATACTATCATAAAAGTCCATCTCAAGAGGTTGCAAGCCTAAATTCTAAGGCTTCCCATTATTTTCATTGTGACAAAGTGCCTTAAGAATATGGATAGTTTATTAAAGTCTAAAAAATTTTGACACCTTCCCAAGGATTCCTTAAAACCCTCACAAAGCTCTCCTATCCAAATGACCACCTACAACCACTTCAATCACTTAACTAGAGTGGATTGTGTGAGTCCAAAAGAAGGACTATGAAGGTCTTAAAAAAATATTCAAGGTGGTTTGATCCCATGTAATTATTGAAAATATATAAATAAAATGTTTCACTTTTACATAATGCTATAGTGGGCCATTAGGATCAAATAAGGCAGAAAAGAGAGAAAGGAAGTTTTTTGGCCTAGTAGTCACTTATAGGCCTGTAGTAGGCAATAAGATAAAGGAACATGTTTGTGATAGTTTTTTTAAGGTTTGATAAGATGGATATAGGTAATAAAACAAATTTGAATAAGTTTAAATCTATAAAAATTCACCTTAAGAAGGCTTGATTAGTTTTGATAACTCAATTTGGTGACTTACAGTCATAAGGCATAAATATAGACCTACAAGCTTGTAACAAGTAGAAATGAGGAAATGGATTCCTACTTGTGATGGGTGGAATAGGAATAAGATATTTTAAAAAGGTAAAAATATTATTAATATAACCATATAAAAGTTTTTTATAACACCAAGATGCTAAAATACATTTAAAAGAGGATCACCTTCAAGTTGACAAACCCAAATGACTACCTACAGGACTATAAGATGCTAAAGATTTTTTAGAGGTTAGAATGATATTGATTAGGATTAATACCATTTATATGATAATAAAAATGGGAAAACCCAACCAAATAAGTTTAGCATAATGGTCTAGTACTAAAGAGACATGAACACAGACCTACAGGCCTACTAAAGGATTTCAAGTTTATCTCCAAATATTTGAAGACAACATATGTTTATTGTATTTATATTGAGTTTATATGGTTAGGATAGGTGTGTTGTGTTATATAATAATTATAAATATATTTTGGAACCTTTGGGAGAGGGATATAAACTCAATAAAGGATCACTAGGGCTAGAATGTCAAATTTGCTCTCAAACACTCATTAATGCTCAAATCAAGATTTAAGACTTTTGAGAGGTAAAATTACTTATATAAGTATTTTATTATGTCATATGATGTATTTTAGACCTCTTATAACCTTTAAAAGTATATAATTAACACTTGAGTGACTTTTTGGACCAAAACACACCCTTAACCTATTGGAATAGGCCTAAAGAGTCAAAAATAGTCATTTTATTCATGTGGGAAGTAAAAAGAGTAGGTGCATGGGAGACAATGGTGTTATGAGGTGTTTATGGACCCTATTACATCCCATTTTTTGTAATTATTTAGGAGGATAAGGCAAAAACTTTTATGAACTATCCTTAAGAAGCTAAACACACCTAAAACCCTGCAAGAGACCTGATAGAGAATATTAGTCTTATAAATGCCTTTAATGGATTGGTAAAACCTATGAAATCCTTTGATGGTATATAAAAACCATTAATAACTTTATAGAGTCACTATTTTTGCATGTGTGAGATAAAGTGTTATGGAAAAAGGACTAAGAAACTACCTTTTGAGCTTGTTTTCATGGTATTAAGGTCAATAGGCATTTTTAATCATTTGTAGAGGAAATTTGAGAAATGGTAGAGATATTATGATCCTTAATAAGTCATTTTATAATCATTAAAAGTGATTTACATGTCTTCAAGCCACTAATATAGGTCAAGACAGGGATTGCTTCATTGTTTTGCATGAAGAATCCTAGTTGTAGACCTTGTAAAAGTCATCTAAAGCATAGAAATCTCAAGGACATTAGTAAAAACATATAAAGACATCCTTAGATATTTTTTAATTTATAAACAAGTCACTTTAAAAGGTATTTTAGGCATATCTGAAGCATATGACTTAGTGAACTTAATTTATGCCTTCTAATAGGCCTAAAAAGAGTTTTTCAAGTATTGCTTTATCAACCATCCTACTGAGAACTTTATTGTAGTTGAAAAAGTCTCAATAATAATAAATATACCTAGTGATCCTATACCATATAAAATTTATATGATCATAAGCATGAGAAAGTGTCAAGGAGTAGAAATGGAAGGTAAGCCATGTGTCAAGGTAGCTTGTAACTCCTTCATTGGATGCAAAAGGAGAGTGTAAAGGAGATCAAGGGTTTTTTCAAGACACCTAATAGAACATGATTCCAATTGAAACATTAGTATGGAATTATCTCAAACATATTAAAAGTGTTAAATATATGAATTGGCAACTCGAAAACAATTATGCGCTGAAGAAAATGCAACTTGTCACTCCCCAACTCCAATCATGAGGGTAGTTTCAAATGAAGATCGATGAGTCATCCAAGGAGTTGAAGAGTAATTTTTACACCATTTTATACAAGACCATGATCACATCAAGGTGACACATTTTGAGGGAGTTATTAGATCAACCTACTTACAAACTTTCTTATTTTGTAACCTGCCTCATCAAGAGAAGACACTTGTCATTTATTCTCCAACACCATCCTCTCTCTATCACTCCTTATTTTATATAAATATAGCATAATTTGGATTAAAATTGAATTTATTGGATTAATGTGGAAAATCCTTACTCAACTAAACACTTGTACTGTGCCTTTAAATGTTGAATAAAGTTATTTTTTACCTTCTCAAATGCCTATAATCAATGTACTTGTGTGATTATTGATAAATGATAATAGTATTGCCTTCACTCTCTATCATTTATCCTCTCCTACCTGTTTAAAAATTAATTATATTATTTAGGGTAACATGGTGATTTTGGATAGCCTTACATATTTTAGAAGTGAGTTTCAGTCATTAATGTCTTCCTTAGGCCTCTTGATTAACCTTTCGATTCAACCCATTGTCAATGACCTCCATGTTGAAATACTCATGCTTTAAGGTCCTTGTTGAGTAGTTTGATCATATTTAGGCCTAATTCATGTTCTTATTAAAATATAGTCAAGTGAAGGGTGTTAATTTGTCTCATCACCTCCCTCGTTTGGTTTAGTTTTAGTTTTCTCTTGATTTTCCTAATAAGCAATAGGCTTAGTAATAGTTTTGGGGTGATAACATTAAGGGAAATATCCCTATCTAGAGATTAAACTCACTTATTAGTCCACCCACATCCTAGAGGTGTATCCATGTTGTAAATTAAGTGAGGAGGCTTGAAAAACTTCCTCAAGGGTGCAAATTTTGATGATAAAAATAACCATGTATCATATAGAAGGAACATGTCTAGGTAGATATAACATTAAAGTGTATAGAACCAATGTGATCATATGAAGGCCTTAGATGCATGATATATATCATGGTAACATCTAAATATTAATATTACAATATCAAAATTAAATAATCACACACACAAGATCACTCAAAGTAAGTCAAAAGATAATGGTCCAAGGAGACTATAAATAAGGGGCATGTTCAAATGTCACAAAAATCAAAGGGTCATAGCTTAGTCAAATGTCCATGAAAGTAGTGATGAAGTATTAAAATGTCCATACAACAAAAAATGGCATACAAATGTCAAATAAATCATACATAGGAATGGGGGTCATAAGTAAAAGAGCATATTCAAATGCTCAACTAAGCATCAAAATAGAAAAGTAAGACACTCAAGGAAGTGAATAAAGGAAAACATAAAAAACATATGTCATAGTATCCCATGAATCAAATATCTTATTAATAAATTCAAGTGTATAACATATCAAGTACCCTATGTAAGATATAATCATGGATAAAGGCATGTATAAGTACATATGATCTCAAACATGATAATGAAATGTGATCATTGAGCCATATAACCTATGTATATCAAGATCAAATAAAATAGATGTCCCAGATATCCACATGACATGAGCAGAGGGAAGGTCCAACACCCAAAATAGAAATAGATCATGTATTTATGTATTCCTATGTCACCCTCAAAAAGAATCATGACATGTGTGTATGTAAAAGTAACTAAATTTTCCATCCATTTACATGAAACTAATATTATATGTCAAAGAGATAATGGAACATGTATGCACCAAAAATATTTTTGGATTTTTGAATGTTTTTATTTATTTTTTGGTATTTTTGGAATTTTTGGCATAGATTTAACCAAGTAGATCCTCAACATCAAAAGGTGTAGGGCCACATGGAGAGTATTTTGAGCTTTGTTTATATCAATGTAGTGTCAACACTTTGATGTTTATGTGTAATGGTTTACCCAAATCCAATGGTGTAGGCAAATAATCATGCCCATCATTTTGGATGCAAATCTCTATACCCATATTATGAAATTTTACACACATGTTTGTAGTATCTAGTATAGAATTCCACTCAACTAACCAATTTTGTCCAAAAATTAGTTTTAAATGTAGTTTATGTTCTGATATCTATATAGTCAAAGATTAGACACATGGGCTACAAGAAATGGGTAACTAAATGTATCCTTGATATTTGAGACTCAATAGAGATTATATTAGCTCATATGTAGTGTGTCCCAATCATGTGATAAAAGTGGTGCCATAAGTTGTATCTATTAGTGTAGGTTTTTATTTTTTCCCTATTTTTTAATTAGGGAAATTGTATTTCTTGTGCATACATAGAGTTTTCCTACATTTGTGGGCTGGGCTAGCTTATTTGGAGGTGTGTGTCATAGATGTGTCATAGGTTTCATAAGAATGTCATAAGTAACTCCCTTGATGGGAGTTACTTCTCTATTCTTAGCACCTTATCGCCACCTTTCATGGAGAAGTTATAGTCTATTCTTGGGGTGCCTTGTCCACCTTTTGAGGAGGAGTTACTTATGTACTCTCTTATATATATTCCTCACTTTGGCCATCTCATGTTAATTAGATTTTGGTTTTATCTATTTTATATTATGCAATTTATCTTCTTGTGTAATTTTCAAATTACTTTAGCATCTATGTGGTGTGCACTTGCTTCATCTCGTGTGATCACGTCTCCATTGCACTTGTATTATCCAGATTCTGGCAACAACTCTGATATGGTATCAGAGCAAACCCAGTAATCATGTGTCTGGTTATGCTTTTAGTTTATTTTTAAATCAAGAGGAGTGTATTTCTCTTTATTTTTTATTTCTAGATCTGATCTAAAATAAATAAATAAATCTTTCAAATCATTTCTTGCATCTTGGGATCCTTGGCCTTTGGGTGTCTTGGTTGTCTTCACTTTAGGTGTTGGTTTTATTTCTATTCTTGGGTGCCATTATTGTGTGGAGAAGTAGAGGGAGGAGCAGTACTCAGTAGCAGTCAGCACTCCACATAGTTAACTCTTCTAGTCAAGAGCACTCACATAGTCCATGCCAAGCTTCTTCAACTCTGTGCCAACCTTCTTCTAGTTTGTGCCTGGCTTCTGGTCAGTAGCAACAGTTCTTCCAGCACACCAAGCAATCGTAGTAGTCCTTTCTCCAACAAGGCACCATCAACTGTACAATTTCCAACAAGTCTGCATATTTCTATTTTGTCTTTTCTATAAGTAAAATTTTGGACTATGCTTTTTTGGTGCCCCTTCCTTGCTTGGCATCCAATGTGGGCCCTTGGACACGTGGCATCCATCAATTATGTCTTTGCTTCATTTTTTTCATTTAAAATTTGACTTGTAAAATAAAAATTAGTCAATTTGATTGAATATTTAGTTTTTTAGATAGTTTGGTAATTTAGGGGTTTTTCATTTAAAACTTGTATCTTCACCGGTCAAAGACAAAGGGTGAGGCCCAAGTTGGTGGGAGGCCAATTCCCCCTCAAAAAAACCTCCTTTGGATTCCTCCTTTGATGCCAAATCTAACAAGTGGTTGGAAGGCCACTTTCTCTCTCATAACAGGCATTTGTTTAATGTTTTAGTGCTTTTTTTGCAAAAACACTAATTTACAAGAAAATTGAACCTTTAATATCTTGCAAATAGTAGCTCAAATTTGGGTGCCATTTTTTTCAAAAGTGTTTTTAATTCAATTCTCCATAGCGTAGGCTTGTTATTTGTCAAAAATGCACTAGTTTATAAAGTGCCTAAAATTTGGGTCTCTTGGGACACATTTTCGACTGAGTCTAATGTCTTGTTTGCTTTAGTCTTGCACTGATTTCTCTAAAATGCATTCTCAACTGAGACCAACATCTTTTGAGCATGCACTTACATATTTGGGGTGGGGTTCAATATTTCATGGGGGGGGTGTGATTGCTTTTCACAACTTGCAAATCTTTGCTTTCATTCTCCTTTCTACATAAATTCACAACTTGTAATCAACACAACTTCACCTAAATTTAGCTAAAAAATGGATTATTTTCAACTTAAACCCTTAAAACCCTTAAACTATCATGAATGGAAGGTTAAAATGTCAATCATTCTTAGAAGCAAAGGGTTGTATAGGATCACCATGGGTACTAAATTAGAACCCAACACTGATGCTAAAAAGGTCAAGTGGTACAATCGTAGTGATGAAGCCTATGGATTACTGAGCTTGTCTGTGTCTCTAGAACTTCTCTTCCATTTAGAATCCTCCAAGAATCCCAATGACATATGGGACACCTTAGAAAACCTATTTGGGAAGCTTGATGAGATGAGAGGTCATGAGCTTGAAAACGAACTCATAAGTCTAAGTCCTAGCAACTTTGACACTCTACAGGACTTCTTCACTAAGTTTAAGGCCTTTAGATTGCAATTGAAATAATGTGGGATAGAGAAGAAAGATGATCAACTCATACTTTCTATTCTCGCAAAGTTAGGTCCAAGCTATTTAGTCTTTGTCTCCACTTTCCATGCCACAAAAAGTGCCCTTAGCACTACATGGAAAATGCTTTATTTGGATTCATTCGTTGCCAACTTGACTAGGGAGCAAGATAAGCTAATTCAAATGGGCACAATGAAGTCTACTCAACCCCAAGCTTTGATAGTTTAAAATGGTAAGGATAAGACTTCAACAACGGAGAAGAAGAAAAAGAATAAGGACCAGGAGAAGAAGAAAGAAAACAACAATCCTGCCAAAAACAACACTGAGACTTCCTCTTCCAATGCTAAACCTAAGAAGGAGAAGGCTAAGTGTGCCTATTGTAAAAAGACTGGGCATGATGAACACAAATGCATGAAGAAACAAATAGATCACCTAACTCATCTTCTAGAGAAGAACAACATAGGTGTTCCTGAGTCCATCAAGCAAAATTCATCTACCCAAGATCTACCAAGGCAAAAGGCAAGGGTAAGGAGAAATAAAATGGCAAGGCCCTTGTAGCTATAGAAGCTTTTACATCTTCATGGGTCATTGACTCAGGTGCTTCTCACCACATGGGCTCTTCACTAGTTGAGTTTTCATCTTTAGAGCCTTGTAGCATGACTCTAATTAGTTTGGGTGATGACACATCAATTTCTATTATAGGGAGAGGGTCAGTTGAAATGGAAGGAAGAACATTCAATAATGTTCTAAGTGTTCCTTCTCTTTCAACCAATCTCCTATCAGTGCACCAAACAACTCACATTGGTCAGGGCATGAGAGTTGAGTTTTCACCAGATTCAGTGTCTATCAGGGAGTTGCATAGTGATACTACAGTGGGAGTAGGTAGGGTAGATCACCAAGCAAGGTTATACACCTCACATTTTGCATTAGATTCTTCTCCAACAACATTGTTGACTCATTCAGATGGAGTTAGCAAATTGTGGCATGAGCGGTTTGGCCACCTTAACTACCGCTACCTTGAGCAACTTTGCAAAAATGACATGGTCATTGACTTGCCTCGTGTCCAATTCTCAAAAGGACTTTGCAAGGGGTGCTCTCTTGGGAAGCATCTTGAAGCAAAATTTGACAAAGGCAAAGCTTGGAGGGCTTCACAACCTTTGGAGTTAGTCCACAGTGATGTATTGGGACCCTTTCCCAAACCTTCTTTCATAAGGACCAAGTACATCCTCACTTTCATTGATGATTTCTCTAGGTACACTTGGATATATTTTCTCAAACAAAAGTCTAGTGTTAGAAAATTTTCTAGACTTCAAGGCTCTTGTTGAGAAACAAAGTGAGAAATCCATCAAGGTTCTTCAAACTGATAATGGAGGGGAGTATGTCAACATCAAGTTTGAGCAATTTTACACCACATAGGGGATTGATTTATAGTGCATAGTCACTTACAGTCCTTCATAAAATGGGGTTGAAGAACACAAAAATAGGTTCTTGAAAGAGATGGGTAGCTTTATGATTCACTCCAAATATTTAGCACCATAGTACTAGGCCGAAGCCATCAATTGTGCTTACTACATTCAAAATAGGGTTCCTCACAAATCTTTGAAAGGGATAACACCCTTTGAAGCTTGGAATAAAAGGAAACTTGATGTTGAGCACCTTAGGGTTTTTAGATCCCCAGCCATGGCCCACATTCTGAAGAAGAAACATAAAGCTATGGAACGTCAGTCCAAACCTTACATCTTTGTAGGATATCTAAATGGTATTAAGGGGTATCGTCTTCTAAATCCTGTCACTCATGAGTTGTTCATCAAGAGAAGTGTCCATTTTTAGGAGAGTCTTAGAGACTCAACACTTGACACTTCTTCTCCCTCATCAGATCTACTTATTCATGATGATTCCTCATCAAATTCAAATTAGTCCTAATAGGTTCTTAAGCCAGAGACATCTTCTTCTTCTTCGAGTGAGGACAGTGATGCAGAGTCATCCACCTCTAATCAGTCAAAGGATGAGGAGTTAGCACTTGACTCACCCACTTCTAGGACATTTTGGGCTAGACAGACACTTGAGAGTGTTGGCACTTGGGCAAGAGATCTCGTAGATGACAGACGTACTAGGGGGGATTTTTAGAGAGATCCACATGCCTTCTTTGCTTCAGTTTCAGATCCATAAACTTTTTGAGAGGCATCTGGGGTACTTGAGTGGGATAGTGCTATGGAGGAATAATATTCTTCCTTAATCAAAAATCACACTTGGGATTTGACTTCACTTCCTAAGGGAAAAAAGATTGTTCGATATAGGTGGATATATCAGACCAAGTTTACAACAGATGGGTCAGTTGATAAGTACAAGGCATGATTCATCACCAAGGGTTTCTCACAAGTGGCAGGCATTGAATACTTAGAGACCTTTACACCTGTTGCAAACATGACTTCTATCTGACTCACCTTGGCTATTGTCATAGCACATGGTTGGGATGTGCATCAAATGGATGTGAAGAATGGTTTTCTTCATATAGACCTAGAGGAGGAGATCTACATAGAGCAGCTGCCAAGATTTGTTCAATATTCTTCCTTAGTATGTAGACTTAATAAATTTATATATGGCCTCAAATAGGCCCCTTGGGCTTGGTATGCCAAGATGGGTTCCTTCCTTCTCACATCGGGTTACACTAAGTGCCACTCTGACCCCAATGTCTACTTCTTGCGGCAAGATGATTCGCTCTTGATTTTGGTTCTATATGTTAATGACCTTTTGATCACTAGGAGTTCTTCATCAGCTATTGTAGTGGTGAAGGCATCTCTCCAAGATAGATTTGACATGATAGACTTGGGTTTGTTACACTACTTTCTTGGCATCGAGATATCACAGTTAGATTCAGGGATTTCTCTTACACAACCTAAGTATGTTCTTGACTTATTGGCTCAATTTCACATGGCTGATTGTAAGCCATCTCTGACTCCCTTTCTATTAGGATTTAAGCTTGAGGCTGATTATTCTTCACCATTGGTTGATGCCACTCGGTATCGACAACTTGTTGGTAGTCTCATCTACTTGACTCACACTAGGCCTGACATATCATATACAGTGGGACTTGTCTCTAGATTCATGTAGGAACCTCATGAGTTACATTGGAAAGTAGCTAAGAGGATCTTACATTACATAAAGGGTTCACATAGATGCATGATTTATTACAGATTTGGCTTAGAGGTTAAATTGGTTGGATATACAGATTTAGACTAGGCTAGTGATTCATAGACTCGCAAGTCCACTTCTGGTTATAGTTTCTCTCTAGGTTTTGGTCCTATTAGTTGGTCTAGCAAGAAGCAAAATGCTATTGCTATATCATCCATAAAGGTAGAGTACAGGGGAGTTATTAATGTAGCTACTAAGGCTATTTGGCTCCAGGGGATTCTTTTTGAGTTTGGAATTCCTAGTAGGTAGCCCACCATCATTTATTGTGACAACTAGAGTACCATTTAGATTTTCAAGAATCCAGTTTAGGACCAACAGACCAAGCACATAGAGATTCACATGCATTTCATTCATGAGCTTATTCATAGTTAAGTCATTGACTTGATATTTTGTCAGTCTTCGAAGTAGGTTGTAGACATCTTCACCAAACCTTTCACTGAGAGCAAGTTCATTCATCCATGAGCTCTTCTTGGGGTGCAGTCCACATCTGCAACAACATCATCTTTAGGGGGGCCTTTTAGCCTCTTCTTTTCTTTTATGTCTCTTTTGGGGGGGAGTTTTTTTCCCTATGGATTTTCTCCTTTTCTCTATCTTATGGGAGATTGCATTTGTACATGGTACCTCATCAGGCCTAGTTATCGGGACCCATTTTATATTTCCACACTACCCACCTAAGCTGTGCTTATGGGGGGGGGGGGGGGGGGGGGGGGGGGGGGGGTATTAGTGTAGGTTTTTATTCTTTCCATATTTTTTAATAAGGGAAATTGTATTTCTTGTGCATACATGGAGTTTTCCTACATTTGTGGGATAGGCTAGCTTATGTGGAGGTGTGTGTCATAGATGTGTCATAAGAATGTCATAATTAACTCCCTTGATGGGAGTTACTTCTCTATTCTTAGCACCTTGTCACCACCTTTCATGGAGGAGTTACAGTCTATTCTTGGGGTGCCTTGTCCACCTTTTTTGGAGTAGTTACTTACGTACTCTCTTATATGTATTCCTCACTTTGGCCATCTCATGTTAATCTGAAATTTATCTTCTTGTGTAATTTTCAAATTGCTTTAGCATCTATGTGGTGTGCACTTGCTTCATCTCATGTGATCACGTCTCCATTTCACTCACATTATCTAGATTCTAGCAACAACTCCAATAGTATCCTACTTATTTGGATCAAATTGAATATGGTCGCAATATACCCTATCAATGTTAGTAGTAATAGTTAAATATTCATGATTTTTTCACTTTGAGGGATATTTCTCTCTTTAAATATAGGAATGATTTTGCCTTTTACCTCTTGTGGGCATATTGCATATGTATCCTTCACTCATATATTTTTGGATTATATTTTTAAATGATGTATATTGATTGGTAGTATTGCCAATGATCTGATGATAATTATAATATGGTACTCCCTTTGTAGGTAGCAATCCACAACCTAATTTGTGTCTGGTAGAAGTTAAAGAAAATATTTTATGCTCAAGTAACAAAGATAAGATGGTATTAGTAGTATTATGTTCCATTATGATCTATAGCATCTAAGGTGAAGCCTTTTTAGAAGACTCCACATTATTCACATGATGTACCTGCATTTGGTCCATATAATATTGAATCAATGTTTTTAAAAAAGAGGGATGTATAGAATAACATACATTTACATGCTCATCTACTTGTTTTATTTTCCCCTTATCTAGATTTAGTTACATCTGCCAGTGGATTTATGTTATATGTGTCAGGACCCATAAGTTTAAATAGGTTATGTGATAAGTGATCTAGTAGGTCAAATTTTTAATTTCTCATTTTCTCATCTATCATATCATAAGTTTTATTATCATCACTATCATATTAATTTGATATGTGGCCATATTTTTTATCAATATTAACCAATAAAGAAAGTTCAAATACTAGGGGTTCTTTTTTTTTTGTTGGATCTTTTGGTAATGGTTCTTGCTCTTTATTCACGTATGGAAAAAAATGAGTCACTACAATTGACTCACCTATTTCATATGTGTGGATGTGATAAATAGGGATACATTGTTGAGGTGGTACCACTATAAGAACGCACTCAGTTTTGGAATGTGTCATTTTACAAAATTTGAAGGCATCATCATCAGCGAGTATTGAAAACAAGGTCCCATCTTGTATGAATTTTATACATTGGTGAAGTGTAAATGAGACAAATTCCATTAAATATATCCAAAGTCTAACCAAAAATAAATTATAATGTAATAATTGAAACATTACCTAAAAATTAGTGCAAACTTTTTTGTTTTCTAATGTAACATCTAATTTTATTTGACCAATTGAAGGTCTATCTGAATTATTAAACCTTTTTATGTGCATAACTATTTTTTGAATAAAATTGGTGATTATACCCATGGTGGTTATCAATTTTATGCTAAAAATGTTTAGGCCCTATCCATTATCAAATATCTCCCTTTTGATGCCTTTTTTTGCACGATTAATTGTATGAACAAAGGAAAATTTTGGTCAATAATATCTCTAGATGTAAATCTGTTGGATCAAAGGCAATGAGCTTGGAATTATTCTTGAAATCTTTAATGATATCTACAAAATAAGTGGGATCAATATCACTTGGAACTTGTGTCTCACATAATTATTTGTAGAGTATATCTATATAAACATTTTATTGCTTTAGGATCTCAAGGATTGAAATCTTAGTATGTGCATTTCTCAATTGGTCAATGATGTCATATCCCTTAAATTTATTACAAGCTTAGGTTTAGAGGCACTTGTTGTATATTAATAGGTGTTAGAATGGTTTGATAAATTTATCTCTTTGAGTAGTAACAACATGGTAATCCAATATAAGCCTTGGGTGAATAATGGGTGCAGGATGATAACTATCATTCAAATAAGATCTAGGTAGGATAAATGGTTGAGGGCATTCATGTTGGCATCTAGATATTGGCTCAATAACATTACAAAATGAATTTTAAAGAGAGATAAAGTTTTGTTTTTGATTTAAAACCCTCCCATGATTGTCTCAAATTTTCCTATAAGATTTGACAAGGTAACTAATGTATAAAACCATAGAAACTATGGCATTTTGGATCTCAAAATGGGTGATAGATGCATTCATGTTTCACATATTTTATAGCAATTAAGGATCATCAACAAAAAAATTATTTTCTTAGGGTTTGATGCTCAAAGATCATTTTCACCAAATTTTTAACCTTAAAATGGAATCTTTGGACTTGGTGTTAGCCTTAGATTTGATTAAAGGGGTATATAGAAATAAAATGCACAAGGGTGATAATCAAATCTATAACTAGACAATTAGATCCTAAACTTAGATATAAGCATATGCTGAATTCATAAAATTGAGATAGTATAAATATGGAAAGTACAAATATGTTAAATGTGTAAATGACATAGAGAATAAGGTACTTGGCTAGTTTTGATGCTATAATAGTATTGTATTTGGAACAAGTATAAAATAGGTTGTATGGTGATTCTAGAATAGTCATCTGATTCTAGAAATTTGACCTCTAGAGTCACAAATACTGGCATCATCCTAGGATGGTTAAGTCAATGCTATAGTATAGGTTTAACACAAATGCCATGCTCATAATACCTACTAGAAAAGGATGCATCCACCTATATGTTTTTGGTTTTTGCCTCACATTCACTCTAATGCATTCAAATCTAGGTCATGAACTATCACTCCTTGTGAAAATAGTAAAACCCTAGTTATCCATATTCATAATGGCCTTGGGTAAAAATGGGTTATTATGAGCATGATGTCTAGCTGACCCTAAAGACTCCACTATCATTGGGTGATACTTACATAGTCAATACTCTAGAAGAGGGCCTTAGACTGATATAGTTCTCTCCTATGGGTTGTCTTGTGTATGAATCATGAAATATGTGAAAAACAAGTATAACGGTGACCTAGATTGTTACTTATCAAATCAATATTTTGGGTTTCTCATTTATTACTTCAAACTGTAGATGTGTTGTCTCTATGATGTATATAGAAATAGGAGAGAATAGGGAAGCTTTTCTCACTTGACTTTTTGATTGAATGCCTTTTGGTAAGTTACCTTGTGAGTAGGTAAGAAGTTGCTAGGTGAGGAATGAGTGAAAGTCAATATTGTATTTATATCAATCCCTTTAGATTAATAACTCATGTTAAATCACTTAGGCTAACCATTAGGATACATTCCATTTTCAAATTAGATAACTTTTAGGGCACTGGACACTTGCATTAGGTCAGGACATTAGCATCAATGCTAGTGTCTATCTTGGATATTAGTGTCTAGGGAGTAGGAGGGGATTAAAAATTTCAAAGGTATAATATAAGTAAATTTTAAGCATTATGGGTAGGATATAAGGTCTGTTTCATCAACATATGATTGGTTAGACTAAGAGATAGGCCAAGGGGAACAAGATAGAGTAGATATGAGACTTGTGGAAGTGGGAAAGGGTTTAGAAATGAGAGGAATATATAATGTCTTATTTTTTACAAGTGTACAATACTAAAGTTATATATAATCATAAAATAGTGTCTAAACCTAGTTGAGAGACCCACCACCCATTTTGGCCTCAAGAACGCCCTTCCCAATACAAGAAAAATGCAAATTTTAAGCCTAACTTTAGACATGCATAAAATGAAAATTGTAAGTTATTTGGATAAATAATAAGAACCTTCACATGTGTGTTAAATTAATCTAATTTCAACCCATATCATGTCAATGGGACATTTAATACCAATGTATGGCATAATGTTTAGTAAAAGATCCTAAAATTCAACCTTTTGTAATGAAGACACAAGATCTTGAGATCTAACTAGCATTTATGCCTCTAAGACCTATAGGTGAAAAAATATCACTTTGATAATGTCTATATATGTATATGACACATTATTCTATGACCATTATGTCCAAATCCATCTAGATGCATGTTTTCAAAATTGTTGAGGAATTTGAAAATAATGAAAATAAATGTTGGCAAAGTGTTAGCTGTATAACTCTACCTCTGGTGCTTCATGGAAGGAAACGAGAAATACTAACATGTTTGGCATGGTGGACAACATTGAGTTCTATTTTATTTTCCTCCCATCATGCCTGGTTAAAAAACCCACTTCCCATTCTAGCCTCAATAATGCCCTAAATCTATAATAACTAAGTACTTTTATTAAGATTCTGTTAGCTTCAAGAATATAAAATTATTTACAAAAAGTGCCAACTACGTGAAGGTGGAAGATTATTTGAAACCACTAAACTAAAAAAAAACTCTTAGCAAGTAATTAAAAATTAAGTTTATATATACTACCTACAAAATAAAAAATATTTGATAAAATTGATTACATCTACATTTGACAAGTCAACATACCTTCAAATTTCAATCTAATGTGTTGGCTGAATATTTTGTCGACTAGCTAACTGGTGAGCAAAATAGTTCCTATCAACATAGCATAGGGAGATTGGTCATCCAATGTTGTAGATTTACCACATCCAAAGGTGACAAATCTCTCCTCTCATCAAGGGGAGGTTCCCTATTAAATATGCAGAGGCTATATACTATATATATAAGTAGAAAACAACACAAGGGGGTAGAATAAACCATCCATCTCTCTTCTTTCAGAGATGATGCTCATAGACAAAGGAGAAAATCCTAGTGGATACACTTAAGGCACTTCTCTTCTTTCAGAAGTGTTCTTGCAAAAAATAGGAGTTTCTTTCAGGTAGTAAAAGTAACTGGTGACAAAGGGCACAGTAACTAGCAACCTGAAATGTAGTGCAAAGTCTCCACCTCGATTGCCTAAGAGTGAAATATGAATAACAATGGGGGCACAAAGTCATTCCAAGGTCCTTTACATAGAAACAAAAAATAAACACACACTGAAGACAACTATGAAAGCACAAAGTTTGAAAGTAGTTGGCTTCAGGACACCTTCCTTATCACCTCCACTAGTTCTACTTGTTAAATCAAATAAATAAGAATGCTTTCAGAAGATAGACATAAGAACAATATCGTAAAGTAGCACAATCTATAACTGCACAAAGTCTACAATTAACTTGCTTTCTCATTCAATCAAAGAAATATGAACTACAATCTGAGCTCAAAGTCTCAGTAATGCCTTTCAATTTGGGCAGAGTTTCGCTTCTAGTAAGGGGAAGAACTCTCTTCAAATGGTATAAAAGATTACATTATATAGAGGCCTGAGGGAGGCTTGGCACTTTGTCCCATGGAGCAACCCATTCTATGCATTCAATGCCTCGAATGCATTCTTAGTCTTGTCAAGAAGGGACATGCGAGAACAGGGTGGTTACCTTAACTGTGGCATGTCGATTCATCTCTAGTGCCTCTTCTCGAGGCTGAATCTCTCATTTCATCACCTACTTAGCCACATAAATGTCTATTCTATCTTTATCTCACATGGGAAAAATAGACAGTGCTCTCAATGTTTGTAGGCCCTAAATATCTACCCAATGAACTGCTCCACCTACTAGAAATAACTCCCACTGAGTTTCCCTCTTTGTCTCTTCCTTTTCTTGGTCTAGCCTTAGGCTCTTTGAGTACATTCAGGTTCATGCCTTAAGTCTGATAGAATCAACAGACACTTAAATGTATTTGATTTGGTGTTCATGGGTCTTTCCTCTATTAAAGGTTAATAGCTAACCAATCACTCTGAATTTGACATTCACGGGCCCATCATTCTGTTGTGACATAAGTGAGAACACATGGCAGCATCTGTGTCTTTGAAATAAACTTATTTGAATAAGCTTTGAAATGGTTAGAGGTGGGGGTCATGAATGCAAACATGTGGCAACTTTTGTTGCACTGGAACAAGACACGTGGTGAGTTTTGCACCTTAAAGCTACTTCTAAAACTATGTATTGGCATGCGACACTTGGTAGCTTCCACTATGATTTGATGCTTCAACCTTTTCTGAAGGGAAAATGCCCTTTGGGGTCTTGAAAAAGGTTTGTTTCATGTGTGTTGAGTGTCCCCCCCACAAGGGTGTCTACCCTTTAGGATCTTCTAGGTGGCCTTCGGGTCTTTGATTTCTCTAGTGCATTGTTGGTCCTTTATTTCCTTCAAATAAAACATCTGAAGGAATTCCTTTAGACAATTTATCTAAAGGAAACCTTTCCTTGGCTTTATGTGTGCCTCTGCATTTGAATGTGCCCCCTTTTTGTGACATGTGGCACCTTCCACTGCATCAAACTAGTGACACATGGCATATTTCATTGAATCTTACCAGAGACTCATGGCATATTCTAATATAGACACTTGGTAGCATCCACCTTCTTGGGCCTTTGCGACATCATAGAAACATTTGGGGCTTAATCAGGCTCTTCATGGATGATGACACTTATTGGCCTCCATTGTTCTTTGCATGGAACACGTGGCACGATTTATTGCTCGTAGGAAAACAAAGTGAAGCCTTCCATCATTGCCACTTGTCACCTTTCACAGAACTCTGAGAGAAGCTTTTATCAAAAGCAGCCTACAGCTTATAAGGAACTCTAAGAAGTAAATGTCACCATGTGTTACATTCTATTGAGTCACAATGGGACACATGGCATGGTCTAAATACTTTAAATAGTTGTACGGATGCAGACACGTGGTAGCGTCCACTTCAATCTAGTCATTCACCCTGGGGCCCACCATGGTTTTTACTCAATATAATGGAATGGAAGGAAACATGGATGTTGACATGTGGCTACTTTTGATGAGCTTCAAAAAAGATACGTGGTAGCTTTTACTTCTCAAAAACAAATCATAATGGGCCTCAATCGGTGACACTTGGCAACATCTGCTTGACTCTTCTTGTTGCATGCACTTCTTTATATAACTGAGGCAACCTTTGAACCCATGCATTGAATCGATTAAACATTAAACCCATTGAACCTGCTAGTCCCTTTACCAAAAAGTTGAAAAAATGACAAAATTGAATGCTCAGAACAATTTTTTTAGAAAGGGAAGAGACAATTTTGGTCATGTAGGACCAAAATAATTCATATGTTGTCCCAAAAATAAGAAAGCTATTTTTGGGGACAACAGCTGGCTCCAGTTGGGGAACTTCCTTCAAATGAAAACTTGGAATAGCTAAGGGAAGTAGAAACCAGAATCTATGGTGTCTTGAAATGTGCCATTGGGCTATGGAGTCATACTACCCAAAAAGAAAGTCTCCAAAAAATGAAAACAAAAAGAACAAAATAGAAACAAAAAGCTATACAAATATACATATGTACAAGTGAGCTCATCTGATACTTCAAGAGTTGAAGTGCTTCAGATGTTGCTCATTGTGAGGCAAAGAAAAGAGAGTGCCATCTTGATACTTCAACAGGAAACTATTTTCACCATTGAGCTAATGAATGGTAAAAGGGCCTCACCAAATGGAATCAAACTCTCCATGCATCCCTTTTGGCTCTCTTCTCTTGTCCCACAGTAGGACTTGATCTCCAATCTAGAAATCCTGATTCTTTTCTTTCTGGTCCAAGATTTTCTTCACCAGACCTTGATGGGTGGCAATTTGATCCACCACTGCAGTTCTCTGCTCTTTCAGCTTAGTCAGGTACATGATCCTCTTATCAAGGGCACTTTCATACATTTGATCTTTGATTGCCTTAGCCAATTTTAGTGCTGGCAATTCTAAGGTGATTGGTATTTCAGCATTGAGTCCATAAAGGAGCTGGAAAGGGGACATACCAATTACCTTCTTTGGCATAATTCTATCTACCCACAAAGTGTCAACTAATGCTTTATGCCATGTTCTTTGGTTGTCATCCACTAGCTTTTTGATGATAGCCACCAGGTTCATATTGCTTGATTTGGCCTATCCATTCCCTTGTGGAAAGTAATCAGAATAGTGGGAGAGCGTAATTTTATAGTAAAAACAAAATTGAGTAATCTCTTGGGAAGTGAAACAAGCTGCATTGTCAGTGACAATCTTGGCTAAAACCCCAAACCTAGATATGATGTTCTCTTTGAGTAAATTTCATACTACTTTAGAAGTAGCATGTTTGGTTGGAACAGCCTCTACCCATTTGATGAAATAGTCTATTGCAATAAGGACATAATCATGTCTAGCACTTGAAGATGGATTTACAGCTCCAATAAAGTCAATTCTCCATTGTTGGAATGGCTCTTTTATGACCACTAGTTTGAGGGGTAGGGTAACTAACTTGAGCTTTCCAATAAACTACTGACACAGCTCACATCCCCTAACCCACTTGTATGCATCTTGAAAGAGAGTTGGCCAATAGTACCTAGCTCGTAAGATCTTATGGGCAGTCATAGGGGTAGAAAAATGTCCTCCATAGGGTGAATTGTGAAAAGATTTTAGAAGTTGGCTTTGTTGCTCCTTATCTATGTAGTGAAGGAAAAATCCATCAAGGCTCCTCTTATATAGGCTATTGTCCTAGAGGACAAAATTTGTAGCTTTTAGCTTGATGGTTCTCCTTTCTTTATAAGATAGGTAAGCAGGACACTCACCATAAGTAAAGTAATGATCAATACCTAAATACCACTCATTTATGGTAGAGACAAAGAGGACTGTTGGTGTGTCTTCCACTTTTGGTCTTTCATGCTCTATTCCTCTTGACTTGTTATCAGTAATCAGTTGGCATAGCCCTTTCCATGCACCAACTTTGTTAGCTTGATGACTAGATTGAACTCCTAGATCTTGGCAACCCAATTGCCTCTTTTCATCTCAAACTCCTATTGAGTTAGTATGGATTTGACTGTGGTATCAGGAACCAAGGCAGTTGTGTGTGAATTCAAGATGTAGAAGCAAAAATGCTTCACTATGTTCACCACTACATAAGCATGCTTCTCCATGTTTGAGTACTTTAGCTCATGAGCTTTGAGAGGATAGCTCATGAAGGAAATGGGAAATTCCATACCTTCTTTATTCTGTTGAATTAGAATGGCTGAAAGCATATGTTCTAAAGCCCAGCTATAAATGGTGAACTCCTTATTATAGTCTAGACAAATTAGAATTGGGGCATGGGCAATGGCAGTCTTGATATCCTCAAATTTTGACTTGCCTTATTCAGTCTAGTTGAAGGTGGCCTTTCTCTTCATCATGTTTACTATGTGCCTAGTCTTCTTAGCAAATTTGAGAATAAACCTTCGTAAGAAATTCACCTTTCCAAAGAAAGAGTGAATAGTAGCCTTACTTGTGGGCAAGGTAAGTTCTTGAATAGACTTGACTCTGTCTGAGTCAATATTTATGCCTTCTTTAGACACAAGGTGTCTGAGAAGTTTCCCCTCTGTTACTCTAAAGACCGACTTCTTAGGATTTAAGGAAATGCCATTCTGGTGGCAGCATTCCAGCACTTGTTACAAGTGGTGCACATGATCTGGATGATGATTAGAGAAGACAGTCAAGTCATCAAGATAAACTACAATGAACTTATCCATGTCATCCTTGAAATCAAGGTCTATTGCTCTTTGGAAGGTAGCACTAGCATTTATCAAGCCAAAAGGCATTCTTTTATATGTAAATGTGCCCCAGGGTGTGGTGAAAGTAGTCTTATGCTGGTCTACTTCACCAACTTCAACTTGATTATATCCTAAGAAGCCATCTAGAATTGATAACATCTCTGAACGTGTCACTATTTGAAGCACTTGATCTATGATTGGCAAAGGGTAATTGTCCTTTAAGGATGCCTGATTCAAATTTCTAAAATCCACGCAAAGGTGAATTTCACCATTCTTCTTCCTCACAGGCACTATATTTGCAATCCATGTGGAATGATGGATTGGGAAAATGATCCTAGCATTTAACATCTTTTGTATTTTAGATAGAATGGTACCTGATATTTTTAGATTATAATGCCTAGATTTTTGCCTATAAGGTGTTGAATCAGCCTTGAGAGGAATGTCATGTCAAATCTCATCAGGCCAGAGTGACTTTAGGTTATCATAGGAATATGCTAGGATGTCCATTTACTGGTTGAGTAATTTGGTGAACTTGACCCTCTCCTTAGGAGTACAACATTTCCCAATGTTCACCATCTTGGGGTCTTCTTTGGTTCTCAGATTTACTTGATCAAACTCTTGAGATGAGTTTGAATCCATTGGCTACTATTTGATGTATCTATCATGCTTATCAAATAGCTTCTCAAGGGAAACTAGGCCTTTGGGAATCTTATTCCCTTTCAGTTGCAAGAAATCCTCATCTATGCTTGAACTTGATTCAGGAGTCGGTTCAGGGTTTTGAGGTTCACTGCCTTCAAAATACAATTGTTCAAAGCTATCCCTTTACCCAGGAAGGAAATGATTTGGTTGTCATTGTTAAATACCTTCTAATGATTGGCATTATCAAGTATACTTGGCAGAAAGACTAGATCAATCATGTACTTGTCTCCTTTGAAATCTAGGTGGGGGACCAAGAGAGTAGCTAAAACAACCAGTGCATCCACCTAGTCATTGAATTCTCTGGGAACTACAGAGACGCTGAAAGCATCAAAGTCTTCAAGTTGGTCCCAAACTAGATTGTGATAGTGGCACAATCTTTCAGTCTTGGTTTGATATAGGTTCCTCACCTGACAAACCACCAATTTAGCATCTCCTTTAGCATGAAGGAGTTTGATGCCTTTGTCCCTAGCATCTTTTAATCTTAGCAACAGAGAATCATATTCAACTATGTTGTTCATGTTGTTGAATTAAAATTTATAAGATGAGGGAAAAATATTTCCTTAAGGAGATATTAACACAACCCCAGCTCTTGAACCAGTGGAGGAGTAGCTACCATCAAATTCAAGAATCCATACCTCATTTGATACCGATTTTTCCTTAGATTCTTCTTCATTTAGAGGAGGGGATTCTTCCACACTTGCATTATGCTCAACCAATTTCTCTGCCATTCTAGTTGAATGCATTCTTAGGCTATCACCTGTAGGAGCTTCATTAGATGCCTCATGAGCTTTGTCTATGGATAGAAAGTAGTTACCCATGCCTGAAGACTCAAATAGAATTTGAGCTTCAGGGGTTGAGGTCTAGGTAACTATGTATTTTGCTTCCTTCTTAGGGAGTAGCTTCTTCATGACACCTTTGACTGGGATTCTCACCTCTGATAAATCCATGCTTAATTCAACACCCCTACAAAAATTTCACCCAAGAAGGATGCCATATGATGCCAAGACATCTACTACCAAGATAGTCATCTCGATTCTTTTGTCTAGAAAGGCAGTGAATGCAAATTGGGTGTCCTTAATTTGCCCCAGTAGTGGCACTTGTTTGTTTTCCATGGAGAAGCATCTACCAAAAGTCTTGGTCAATGTGAGGTCAAGGGATTCAGATACTTTAGTAGGCATGACATTTTTTGAAGCTCTAGAGTTGATGATGCAATTATTTAGCTGATGTCCATTTATTAGCAATGAGACATAAAAGGGTTCAGTCCTACTAGGAGTAGCAGGAGGGGAAATGACAAGATTTTCCTAGTGGGTGCCTCCTTGGGTGGATCATGCTTCAGTTTGGGGACTTTTTTCTCAATATAGATGTTTTGGTTTTTAACATACTAAATCAATTTATCTAATTGCTTAGGATGGGACTACAAAAATTCAAATTCAGACATTTGAATTTTGGTTTTCTTCATATGGTCAATTATGTCAAATGCCTAGAATGAACTAGGAGCAGAGGATGGGAATTCATCCTTTTGTTTTTTGGAAGGGGGAGGAATGAACTATGAATTTGAAGTAGAAGGCATAGGGGTATTTGGGGTACTTACCTTTCTTGCAATCACTAAGTCTCTTGGCTAGAAAGGAAGAGTGGATCCCCACTTAGCAATCAAAACTACTGGTTGAGGTCACTCCTCTAGTTTCTCTTTATCAACTTGTTGAGCTGATTGATTCTTGGACTGGGTGAAAATAGCATATGACCCATCAACCACATTGCCTTCACTTCTGGGTTCATCTTGATAGCTCAAGAAACTAATATGGGAGTCGCTAGATAATTCTTATTCTTCCTCAGTGAAGAGATTAGCATCATCTTCAAGATTCAACTCAAGTTAGGAGGAGTAATCTAATTCAGCTTCAAGATACCCAACTATCGAGTTAGTCAGAGGTGCTTCAAGGGTGAGGTTCTTCTATGGAGGAGGAAGGTGATTTTGTTGCCCCTGATTCTTAGCAGGATTGCCTTGGTATGCCTGATTCTAAAATATCCTCCTAGGCATATCTCTATATGCAAAAGCGAGTGACATTCTTTGTGCCATTTACTTTTTGAGAGCTAGTACTTCATTTTCCAGATTTTGCACCATAGGATTAGTGGTGGGTAAAGGGGAGCATACAAAGGAAAAAGAAACTTGCCTCTTTGTGGATCTCTCCTTATCTTCCCTGCCAAGATAAGGTCATCTTCAACTTCAGTAGCTAAATCTTGAGTAGCTTCCAGGTTTATGTGGCCAGCTCTTCTTAGCAAAAAAATCACTTCAGGTAGTTTTGAGTTGATGAAGAAGCATTTGAGGTTTTTAGGGGTCGACTAAGAAATAGCAAGAATCTAGTTCTTTAGCTTATCAAACTTGGCTATGAAATCCCTCATAGGCTCATGAGGCTCCTTCTTCAATTGTGTGAGATGGGCCAATAAAGCATGTGCATTTTCTGTAAGCTTGAATCTAGCCTCAAATTTGGATTTGAGTGTGTCCTAATCAATGACTAATCTAGCTTGCAGATGGTAAAACCAATCTACAGCATCTCCTTGCAATGTTTCCATGAAGAGTCTAATCGTGACATCTTCAAACTCCATGCCTATTACACCACAGGCTATGCTAAAGGTTGTAATGTGTTCATCAGGGTGAACTTTTCCATCCCCAAAGAACTTAGGGAAATTCTTTCTCAAGCTATGTTGGAGTTCATGCAAAGGTGGAGTGAGATTCAATGAGCCAAAAGAGTTACCCTAAGGGCCTCAAACTGCCATGATGGGATTGTTAAAATCAAAGATAACAAATATGGGTAGAACTTGGATAGGCAAGGCTCTACTAACAACAAGAAAAGAAACTCTGCTTGGTGTTGGTGTCCTGGTACAGGTATGAGGGACACTCCTAGATTATTGAACTTGAGGTTGGGGAGAGAGCAAGTCAAAATCTCTTTGTTTTGCCAACTCAAAGATAGGGTCAACAACACCTTGAGCTCTCTAGCTTTTGGTATAGTGTGGAGTTGCCAGATTGTGAATCAAAAATGGAAAAGGACTAGTCTAACTTCAATTTGAAGCTTGAGGCTTCAAACTACTTGTCCTTCCCCAGTAGAGTCCACCAAAAATTGTTGGGTGAATATTTTGTTGACCAGCTAACTGGTGAGCAAAATAGTTCCTATCACCACAGCATAGGGAGATTGGTCATCCAATGTTACAAGTTTACCACATCCAAAGGGGACAAATCTCTCATCTCATCAAGGGGAGGTTCCCTATTAAATAGCAGAGGATATATACTATATATATAAGAAAAAATAACACAAGGGGTAGAATAAACCATCCATCTCTCTTCTTTTAGAGATGATGCTCATAGACAAAGGAGAAAATTTTGGTGGATACACTGAAGGAACTTCTCTTCTTTCAAAAGTGTTCTTGCAAAAAATAGTAGGAGTTTATTTTAGGTAGTAAAAGTAACTAGTGACAAAGGGCACAGTAACTAATAGCCTAAAATGTAGTGCAAAGTCTCCACCTCAACTATCCAAGAGTGAAACATGAAGAACAATGGGGGCACAAAGTCATCCTAAGGTCCTTTACAAAGAAATAGAAAATAAACACACACTGAAGACAACTATGACAGCATAAAGTCTGAAAGTAGTTGGCTTCAAGACACCTTCCTTATCACCTCCACTAGTTCTTCTTGTTAAATCAAATAAAAAAGAATGCTTTCAGAAGACAGACACAAGAACAATTTCCTAAAGTAGCACAAGCTATAACAGCACAAAGTCTGTAAGTAACTTGCTTTCTCATTCAATCAAAGAAATATGAACTACAATCTGAGCTCAAAGTCTTAGTAATGCCTTTTAATTTGGGCAAAGTTTCACTTTTGATAAGGGGAAGATCTCTCTTTAAATGGTACAAAAGATTACATTACATAGAGGCCTGAGGGAGGCTTGGCACTTTGTCTCATGGAGCGACCCATTCAGTGCATTCAATGCCTTAGATGCATTCTTGGTCTTATCAGGAAGGGCCATGCGAGAATAAGGTGGCTGCTTTAACTGTGGCATGTCAATTTATCTCTAGTGCCTCTTCCTGAGCCTAAATCTCTCATTTGATCACTTGCTTAGCTGCACAACTGTCTATTCTATCTTTATCTCATAGGGGACAAATAGACGGCACTCTCAATGTTTGTAGGCCCTAAATATCTACCCAATGAACTACTCCACCTACTGGAAACAACTCCCACTGAGTTTCCCTCTTTGTCTCTTCCTTCTCTTGGTCTAGCCTTAGGTTTGTTGAGTACATTTGGGTCCACACCTTGAGTCTGTTAGAATCAATAGACACTTAAATGCAATCAATTTGGTGTTCACAGGTCTTTCCCCTATTGAAGGTTAATAACCAACCAGTCACTCTAAATTTGACATTCATAGGCTCATCATTTTGTTGTGATGCAAGTGAGGACACGTGGTGACATTTGTGTCTTTGAAATAAACTTATTGGAATAAGCTTTTAAATGGTTAGAGGTTGGGGGTCATGGATGCAAACATGTGGCAACTTCTGCTACACTGGGATGAGACACGTGGTGAGTTTTGTGTCTTAAAGCTACTTCTAAAACTGTGTCTTAGCATGCGACACTTAGCAGTTTCCACTGCGCTTTGATGATTCAACCTTTTATGAAGGGAACATGCCCTTCAGGGTCTTGAAAAAGTTTCATTTCATGTGTTTCAAGTGTCCCCTTGCAAGGGTGTCTGCCCTTTGAGATCTTCCAGGTGGCCTTCGAGTCTTTGATTTCTCTGGTGCACTGTTGGTCCTTTATTTCCTTTGGACAAAATGTCTGAAGGAATTCCATCAGAGAATTTGTTTGAAGGAAACCTTTCCTTGGCTCTATGTGTGCCTCTGCATCTGAATGTGCCCCCTTTTTGTGACATGTGGCACCTTCTACTGCATCAAACTAGTGACACATGGCATCTTCCATTGAATCTTACTAGAGACTCGTGGCATCTTCCACTGGAGACACTTTGCAACATCTACCTTCTCAGGCCTTTGCAACATCATAGAAATATTTGGGGCTCAGTCAGGCTCTTTATAGATGATGACACTTATTGGCCTTTGCCATTCTCTACATGGGACACGTGGTGCTGTCCACTGCTCTTAGGAAAAAAATTTAAGCCTTTCACCATTGCCACTTGTCACCTTTCACAAAACTCTAAGAGAAGCTTTTATCAAAAGTAGCTTGCAGCTTATAAGGAACTCTGAGAAACGAATGTCGCCATGTGTCACATTCCACTGAGTCATAATGGGACATGTGGCATGGTCCAAATACTTTAAATAGTTGCATGGATGTAGACATGTGGTGGCTTCCACTTTAATCTAGTCATTCACCCTAGGGACCACCATTGTTTTTACTCAATACAGTGGAATTGAAGGAAGGAAATGTGGATGTTGACACGCGGTTGCTTCTGATGAGCTTCAAAAGGGATACGTGGCAGCTTCCATTTCTTCTCAAAAATAAAGCATAATGGGGCTCAGCCAGTGACACTTGGTAGCATCCGCTTAACTCTTCTTGTTGCACGTGATTCTTTTCATAACTGAGGCAACCTTTAAACCCATGCATTAAACTGATTGAAGGTTGAACCCATTAAAATTGCTAGTCCCTTTACCAAAAAGTTGAGAAAATGATGAAATTGAATGCTCAGAACAAATTTTTTGGAAAGGGAAGAGACAATTTTGGTCATGCAAGACCAAAATAATTCATATGTTGTCCCAAAAATGAGAAATCTATTTTTGGGGATAACATAATGAACCACTAAGATCTGATCTAAACTTGATAGTAGCAAGAATAGCTTCATGGTCTGACACATGAACTTTCCATATATTCTTATTTAATGGTATCCCATGATATTTGAGAAATTAAATATTTATTTCAAGAACCAAATTTGAGTAATACAATATCTTGCTATGCATTTCAAAGTCTTCAAATAACCATGCATTTGAATTTTTGATAAGAAATCATTGAAACAAAATTATAATGATTACCCTAGACCTAGTGTAATAGTCAATGTTTTATTCATCTATGACTATAAAAGTTGATTTTTTTCTTTTCCTCTACAAACTGATATAATTAGTTATTTGTTTCCTCTTCATTGTCCTCATTTGTAATAATTATAAAAACATGCCATATATCTCAAAATAATAATTTTCAATGACACTATCAAGATAGATAATGAGAATAAATAGTACATAATAATTAATCTTCTACATGGTTGAACTAGATCAGATATATGGTCAAAGTCATGTGACAATGTCATATTTATAAGTTGTAATATTGTTAGAACCTAACATGTGTTTATTGGAATTAAAGGTTTGTAGCTCTAGTCATCCACCCACTCTTGTCACTCACACTCATTTCAAATAATGTTCATGCATGTAGAATATAAACATGCCAAGTTTCTTGTATGAATATACCAAAATCCCACATTTGAGATATGAAATGAGTGGAGCTCATTTGATTCCATTAAAATCATACAATCTTCATACATTGGCACATGTTTTTCCTCCATAAACCAAAATTGTCTATGAATATTATAATTTTTTTAAGCATCATGGCACATGCTATCATCACAACATTCAATAATAGTTTTTACATAAGTAAAAATAACACCATATTCAAATTTTAACTCTTCTCTTGAAACAGATCTTTTTACACATGCTCTAACACCATCATGCTCCCATTTTCCATGGATAGTGTAAATTAAACTTCAAATATGTTCTACACCAGTGGTAATGTGCATCCTACTCAACCATTAAAACATCTATGATTTTTTAAATTATGATGTGTAATTGTCTGACCAAATGTAATGTTGATTGAAAGTAATGTTCCTCTTAGTTAATTGTCCATAAAACATCTCAAAATAACCTTGCATGTACTTTGCACAATGAAATCGATCATCACTGACATAGAAATAGTACTCCCTTAATATTTTTTTTATTTTTCTCTATATTATCAGGTGCATGTATGAATGCTATATGTATAAATATGGAAACCTATATTTACTTGTAATATTGTGGCTAAACTTCCATTTGTGGTTTGAATGTGAAATTACCTATAGATTAAACTACTTAAATAATGGAACCAAGTGGGAATGTATCCTTGCATAGCTTGAAATGTTCATCCAACTATCTAGCCTTATGTGTGTGCCTTGCGTACTCATAAAAAAAAATTCCTGAATTTGACCATAAATTCTAAAACAAGTATCTATTTTGTAACAAGATCAAACCTTTTAGATTTTTTTCCATCTTTTACTTGAAAAGTCACATATTTATATTTTATAAAGCTAACTAATTCTTTTCCAATTTCACTTGTATTATCATCATATGTATAATTTTTTAATTTTGTAAATCCCCTACAAATATTACAATTTTCATCCAAACATGATTTGTTATAAAATAAATGTCCATCTAGGCTTTCAAAAAATATGGTTGGAATAAACTCCCTAGATAATTTTGGAAGAATTTAAATGCCACACTCCTACCAAATGTTTTCAATATGTAAAGTACAATGTATATGGTGAAAAATATCATAGTTCATTGAAAATTCAACATGTTGCCTACAAAAACAAGTGGTGTGTGTGTGTGATTTATTTTTACATAAAATGGTTTGGCCATCTAAAAATATCTTTGACTAATATAAATGTGTGGATATTTTCTAAAAAATTAGAGTAAAATTATGTTTGGCTCATATCAAAAAATATTTTGAATGTGGTTCATGGCTATGAGAACCAACTCTTCTTTTCACTACATCTCTTGAATTGGGCACTTTTATTGTCTTTCAAAAAATGTCCAAGTAAATCTTTAAGAACATCAGATATAGCCTTGTATTTTCATGAAAGTCTACCAGATAATTCCCATAGTTTAGTGGTATTACCATCATTAAGTTTTTTGCATCTTCCAATTTCTTTCATTAATGATTTTTCTATTTATGTCCAATGTTCAGACAGTTTTTGAAATCAATCATTTTTTCACTATTTGACCACTTACTACAGAAGTTATAATTATACACTAGGGAACACTACAATCTTTATTTCATGATTTCATGCCTATAATATGATATGCATCATGTAGATTTTCAAAAAATTATTTGTTTTTATCATCCATGTTATATGTTCTTATCCCTAGGGTGTACATTGTAGGTCTCATCTTAATCAATTTCATCAAGGAAACAAACAATTGACATTTTTTACTATCAAAATCTAATTTATCTAAGAAAATATCCCAATTTTTTCAATTAGTCTTCTTGAATGGTTGTTAGAAATTTTGTTATGCATTGGTTTCAAAATGTTTTCATCAACTTCAATTAAATACTTGCCTTTTTACACACAATCTTTTGAGGTGTTATTAATGGTGGAATTTGTTGAGAGGGTGTTTCAAAATCATTGTGTTCACTACTAGTTTATTTTTTGTTAGTTTCATTATTTAGTTGTGGGATGGAATTTTATTCATTGTTACTTTCAAAATTATGTGTTTCCATGAATTTTTTTCATTGATGGGGTAAATCATCATGCATAGATTCATTATCAAAAAAATTATAATTTGAATGTAGATTGAAACATAATTTGGACTTATAGATAAATATTAATCATCATTATTCAATTCATTATTATCAATTTCATCATTATCTATGATATTTGGATAATTAGGGATAATGTCTATACTTTATATCTATTGGAGTGGAGATGTTCACACTAGCTAGTGGCTTGTGTTTTTACCAAACCAATTTTGTTTCTAACTATGTTCGTACTCACTTAGGAGTTAATATTATTTAGGGAGTTTATTATTTGGTTTGTTGTGATAAATATTTGCATGAACCAATTCTAGTTGTGCAAAATATTCCATTCCACCTATTGTTATCTTGTGCAACAAATTATTTGTTGAATGTAATAAACCTTCCTTGCCTATTTATTAGTCACTACTTATACTTATCCTAGATCGATGGTGGAGAGAGAAAGCTATGGATGTTTGTATTTTATCATTGAGACAATAATAAAGACTTTGAATTTTTTGTTCATATTATTTGCCTAATTATGTTATGGTTGTAGTAATGGTATGTATGAGTGATCCCACGATTATAGGAGTGCATATAACACTCCATCATGGTATTAGAGATTCTCCATGCAACCATTACTCAACCTCCTAGCACTATTTAAAGCTAATCTATTGATGTTTCATTATTAGTTACACAAGTGGTATTTTTTTGTAGGTTTTTGTGGTTATCTACACCATATAGATTCATGTAGTCTATGCACCTCCATTAGATTGCATTCATAAATCAATTTTAATAAAAATTGATTATTTTGTGTGCTTTTAGGGTGTTATAATTGAGCTTTCACCATTTAATCTTTCATGGGTTTAGAAAACTATGTTCTTATAGTTTACTCCTCCAAACTAACTACCAGTTGGAGCTTCCACCATCAATGAAAAATCTTTGTTGAGAATTGCTTCTTAGTCTCCTATGCCTATACTAAGGCTCCTTCTCCTCAAAGGATTCAAATTTGATGGCTTTCCCATGTCTTAAAACCCCAATAGACACAAAAGCATATAAGGGAAGGTAATTGATGGATCCCATAAATAGAACACCAAAAACAACTTAATCAATGTGTAGAGATTCATGTTGAAACATGAGCCATGTATTATTCAAGTTCTGATCTTGGAGAGGAGAGTAGTATTTCAGTGATGAAATTTAACTATGGAAATGATCTATCTTGTATTTTATAGAAGTTTATCTCCTACCACTACCTTGACAAGAGCCTAGTCAATCCATGGATTGATAAACCCTATCAAGACTTTGGCTACTTATTATTTACTCATTTATTCAATTATTTGGTTCTAAGAACCAATATCAAATTCCATCTTTCTTGATGGCCACTACATTACCAAATTAAATGTGCTCTCTCTATTATTTAGCTCAAGCCCCTTTGGAATTCCTAAGTGATTCCCTTGAATCATTTTTCTCTTGAGTTCTTCACCTAAGTTGTTATTTAATGTTGGATATCTCACCAACCTTCCTCAATCACTATGCCACGCTACTAAACTTGTTGAACCATTTCTAACCATCAGTCTCTCCTCTTCATCCTTGTTGGATTTATCTCACCTCCAATCACCACACTAATTTTATCACCTAATTTCTTCTCAAATAATGTTTTATCAAAATTGATTCACATCATTAGTTGACTTTTCACATCTGATATCGCTACCCTAACAATTTTCTATACAATATTACCCATCATTCTACCTCGATGATCAGGCTAGTCCAACACTTGTAATGGATCAATCAATAGCCATAAAAAAAATTGGTTAGAATTTGGCCTACTAACTATGCTTTGACACCTTTAGTATAATTTCTGTTCAGTCAACTACATACATTTGATAGTTATTGGTTGTGGGTTAGGTCATCCTACTATTATTACTAAATTTTTTGATAGCTACATGGTATTATTTTAGTTACTCCTTGGTATCTCCTCACCTAGCTATCATCAAATACAAATATTGGCACCTCTACATGCCATCGACCCAATGGCTTCTCCTTTGTTATTCCACCTCAAAATCCCATGATGTGTAAACTACCAATACCATCAAACTTATACCTAGTGGATCTTCTTGGTGCAAACTATTGCATGTAGTTTACCCTTCACCATCCATCAAAATAAGAAGGTGTGGAGTTATATTTACAAAGGGGATAAAGGTTTGAAGATAAATACAAATTTGTGTAAAAATGTGTTTGAATGTTTTTTATAGCTGACTTGGCTATCTAAGTTTTGTTAAAACATAGAGGTTGGAGAAGTCTTTGGATTGAACCCCTTTTACTTTGTTTTTCTTATATACAAAGCTTTTAAAATCTACTATCCTTTTTTTAAAAGCCTAATGTTTTTTCTTAGAAAATCAAAGCTATTTTTTCTAAGTGGGATCATATTATAAAGTGGGTCATTCCTTTTAGAAGGGATTGGTACTATTTTAATCTGGGGAGATATATTTTTAGTGTAGGGGCATATTCAAAGTGTGGAATTTTTTTTTAGTGGGGATAATTTTTTTGTGAAGGCCTTTTGTAATTAGTGGGGTGATTATTATTGTGGGAAATATTTATAAAAGGGTACATATATTATTTTTTAAGGCTCACATCTTCTATATCGATTGTTAAGGATAGAGGGTGAGGTTCGGTCTCATAGGCAATGAGACTCCCTAACAATAACACTTCATATTTTTAGTGTGATTTATACACAATATGTATTTTTGGTAGAGCTTGGCATCCTATTTTAGTGTGTTTTTTATCCACTTTTGTGCCACTTATTGTACTCATGGATTTATTTTTAGTAGCAATCAACATCCCTCTTTATCCATTTTTCACCATTATTTGTTTTTCAATCTTTGGCTATAGATTCTCATATGATTGAACCCCTTGGTTATTCAAACTACACCACCTAAAAAACTAAAATGTATATGTACTTGTAGATGAAGGGATTATGGAGAAGTTTTATTGGTGAATTTTCCAAATTTATAAATGAGGATGATATTGTACAGTTTGCATCCTTATAAAAGGAGTCACTTTTGTTTATTCACCACCAAAAAGATCTTGGGACATTCTTTTAGCATTGTTTGATGATTTCACTTCACCTCCACATGCTCCTCTTTCATTTCCTTCCTCTCAGAGTGAGGATTATTATGTTGGTGACATTATTTCTCCACAATCTTCTCATATTCATAAGGATAAGATTCTTGATGGCAATTTTCATGAGGAATATTTGGCATATTTCTCTCCTCATATTATTTCTTTTCATCTTTCTATTTTTAGTGAGGACACATTTTCTAAGGATGAGACACTTATACCACATCTTCTTACTATTTATGATGTAGATTTCATTATTAGTGGTCACTTGGATGATGTACCTTCACTTTATCCACCTACTGATTCACAATATGATATAGTGGTTATTGCTCTTATTTTTATTTTGGTATGATTGTTGATAGTACCCTACTAATCCCTAAGCAACCCATTGATCTTATGGCCTCTTTCCTAGCACTTCAAGAAGAAAATAGGAAACTTGTGATGTAGAATTATCTTTTATGTTCCCTAATTCATGGAAAGGATGCCATTATATGTTATTTATATAAGAATCTCATTGGCATACAACATTAGTCTAATACCCCATCATGTTATGTTATTGAACCTAGTATGCATCCACTTAATGCACTTTTATAGTGTGATCTACTAGATTTTGAGTAACCCATTGTTTATGTTGCTCCTATTATTATAGATGATACGTATGTCCCTACTATTATTTCACACTTTGTACATACCATTCCAATTCCACATGCATATATGCTTTCTTCTTTTGAGTATCATACCACTAGATATATCTCCCACATGCTTCATTTCATGGGTCATACTACTAGACTTATAGGCATTGGGAAGCATCTATCAGGCATTGCTTGCCCTATTCATCCTATTATGTGGATTTTTTGGCATGGCCTTCATTATGATGCAAGTGCTTCATATTCATTAGGATCTATTGATAGATATCCATATTTTGTTCTCTCCACTCTTTATGAGGATATTGAGTTACATGTGGGATCTTCTGCATGTTCACTAAGGCCTGAGAAACTTGAGATTAAATTAGTCAGACATGATCTACCTAATACTTCTTTAGATGATACCTCACATTATTCTACTATGGAATTTGTACCCACACATATGCAATCATATTCATCCACCATTCATGTTCATTTGGGGTGGATTTTTTATCATTATTGGTAGCCTTGACAACATTCTTTGAGAGGACTTTATAGGTGAGTTTCCTCTACCACTTAACTTCTTTGATTGCACATTACTCCTCTTGCCTTTTGATGTTCTTTGGATATTTGACCTCTTTATTAGGTAGATGTATTTTTTGGAGCCTACATCTCCCATTTCATATATGTCATCTACTCTCGAATACATTGTGGACTTTTTTGCATCACTTAGTGATATTATTGTTCTATGGGACCTTTATTTGTAGTCGCATTGAGGGTCATGGAGTTTTTTATTCATGTTTATGTGCTCTATATTGATCAATTTTCTCTTTGGTTTTTGACTATCCCATCAACACCGGGGACATATTATTTATAGATTTATATATGTACCTTTGATGTTGACAGTATCCTTCAAATTTGTTGTGGAGTTTGATCTCCCTTTACAGAGTATCTAGTCTAGAGCAACCTAGTTTCAACATTTTAGTGTTTTGTAGTGAGATTAGCCCACTCATACAGATATGTTTTTTGAATAACTACACCCACTTAAACATTAGGGGGTGGGGGGGGGGTGTGAACATACTTCTTCAAGTGTTGTGCTTCTTTATATCCCTTGGTAAACCACACTTTATTTTGGAGGTAATTTTTTGAGAGCATATTTTGTTTGATGGGATTCATTCCATCAAGTGTAACTAATACAAGTTTGTATTGATATTTTGATTCATGATTCTTGGGATGCCTTGCATCATATGTTCTGTTCTTCACTCTCACTTTGGTTCTACTAGTTTTTGAAGGCCTTAAAATGATACATTTCATCCATGATAACTCTTTTTCCCCAGTTTATGATCAGTGTTTTTTACAGAGTGAGCCTTGTCTAGAGTACCAATTCCTATTTGACTTGGTTGTTCTTGACATCCATGTATTCTAGTAAGATGGATTGGCTACCATAAGGACACTTTGTATTTCACTATGATTTCTACATAGGCACCTGATTAGGCCTAGTTTTTAGGACCCATCAAACTCTTTGCTTTCTCTTTTCTCACTCCCTATTATGCACTTAAGGGAGGGTGTTAGATCAAATGTGTTCACACTATCTAGTGGCTTGGGTTTTTACCACATCAATTTTATTTCTATCTATGTTCTTACTCACTTAGGAGTTAAGCTTATTTTGGGAGTTTTTTATTTGGTTTGTTGTGAGAAATATTTGCAAGAACCAATTTTGATTGTGTAAAATATTTCATTCAACATATTATTAGCTTATGCAACAAATTATTTATTACATGTGACAAACCTTCCTTGCCTATTTATTAAGCACTCCTTATAATTCTCCTAGACTGATGGTAGAGATAAAAAGTTATAGGTGTTTGAATTTTGTAATTTAGACAATAATAAAGAATTTAATTTTATATGCATATTATTTTTTTGATGATGTTATGGTTTTAGTAATAGTATGCATGAGTGATCTTACACTTTTATGAGTGTATATCGCACTCCATCAGTCTCAAGTGAAATGCTTGCATTCATATCCTTTATTTTTCTATCAAACCTTCTAATTACTTTGGTGTTTTATGATTTAACTTATGTTTATATTTGTAATAAAATTAGGATCAATTATGACATATATTGAATCATATACAATCAATTAGACCATAAATTAGTTTTAGAGGGCTCAATCTTATCCAAATCACATCCTTAATTACATTGATGGACTAATTGGATTAATTCATGACAAAATCAAACTTAATTTATCCCTAAATCATGTCTTGCTCTTTTAGTTAGGTTTAAGGGGATCAAATTGGCCCCAATTTCCTTTATGATTGAATTGGTGGAGTATTTGATTTATTTTATTATGATATTGGGGTTGATTGACACACAAATTACATCCTATATAAGCAAAATAAGGTTCATATGGGTTCAATTTCATCTAAATTACATCACTAATTCCAACAAGTGATTAATTGGCTCAATATGTTAAGAAATATGGGTTAATTTAGTTACAAATCACAATCTAGACTTACAGCTAGGTTAAATGGGTTCATGTTGGCCCTAATTATCTTCATGTTTGCATTTATGATAAAATTAGGTTTTAGGGTTTAGGGTTGTAACAATTGGCTAATTGACTCAATATGTCAAGAAATATGAGATAATTTAGCCCCAAATCATAACCTAGACTTGCAGTTAGGTTCAACAGGTTCACATTGGCCCCAATTTCCTTCATGTAAATGCATTTGTGATAAAATTAGGGTTTATATTTATGATAAAATTAAGGTTTAGATTCAATTAGGGTTTAGTTTTTAGGGTTAACATGTTAGGAAAATAAGCTAATGTATCCCCTTGAAGCACATCCTACACTTTCAGTTAGGTTCATTTTTACATTTGTTATAAAATTAGTGTTAAATGGGCCATAAATTAGGTTCGCTAGGCTTATTTTATCCCAAATCACATCTCTAATTTCACTAATTAGCTATTTAAATAAAGTTTTGATAGAATTAAAGTTAATTTAACCCCAAATCATATCCTACTCTTGCAATTAGGTTGAAGGGGCTCAAATTGGCCTAAAATTCCTCTTTGATTGAATGAATCAACTATTTTTAGTTCATTATATGATGATATTAGGGTTAATTTCATTCCAAATCACATCATATACAATTGAAATTAGGTTCATGTAGCTCAAATTTTTAAAAATTATTTCACTAATTACACCATTTGATTAATTGTCTCAATCTATGATGAAATCAAAGCCAATTTAGTCTCAAATCACATCGTATAGTCATAATTAGGTTCAAAGGCATCATATTCACCCTAATTGCCTCCATAATCAAACTAATCAATTATTTTATTCATTATATGATGACATTTGAGTTTACTAAACCCAAAACCACATCTTATGCATGTCATTGAACCAACTTATTTTTTAATTAATTATCTAATGAAACTAGAGTCAATCAAGCCCCAAATCACATTTTATAGTTATGCACTTAGGTTGAAGGGGCTCAAATTAGCTCTAATTTCCTTCAAATTCAACCATTCATCTATTTAGCTTATTTAGTTATGACATTGGGGTTGACAAGACCAAACTAAATCATTTATAGTCAAAATTAGTTCACGAGGCTAAATTTCACTCAAATTATATCACTTTTTAACTAATTCACTTAATCTAAGCTAATTTAGCCTTAAATCGCATCCTATACATGTAGTTATGTTCATGGGGTTCAAATTGATCTTAATTTTCTCCACAAAATTTGATGCGTTCATTCACTTTATAATGAAATTGGGCCTAGTTGAACCCCAATCATGTTCTATATAGACAAAATTACAATTACAATTGTAATATCATGATGCAGGAGCATCCGCATTTAAATTCGATTTATTATATTTTCCCTCCCATATGCTTTTACTGAGGGGTAATTGTAAAAATAAAAAATAAAATAAATAAAAGTAAAGAGGTAAATGTGGGCTGTTGAGAAAATCAAGGAATGGTTGAAATGATTTTTCAACCTTAGCATATTGTTGTAATTAAAAACTGTATTTTGTTTTCAGCCCAAGTTGGCGTAGAAGTTAGAGGGGAGGTTGTTAAAAGCAAAATATAGCAAAAACAAGAAATATTAAATATAGAGGAGAGTACGTAGAAGGAGGCAGAAAGGGAGAAGAAAAAGGAGGAGAGACAAAAGGATGTAGAAGAAAAGAGCAGGGGCGTAGGAGGAAAGAGATGGGCAACGCACAGACAACACAAAAATGTATGTCTCCCTACAATATGAATAAATATAGTGTATGTTGTTTTCTTGCATGGATTTGTTTTTGTATTGTTTTCTGTCTGCCTTCCAATTCTGGGTGAGTTGAGAGAAATAAAACAAGAAGGCGCAAAAAGAAGAAACTGTTGTGTGTAGGATTAGATAAAAAACACATTTATCCTGCTGGGCGTTAAGTGCTGGGAGTTTTAAATGAATTGATTAACAAAGTCTTGTGAATTTGAGCCAAACTGAATATGAGATGATTTGTATAATGTTTTAAAAGGAATATATAGAGTCCATGTAGTGTTTGCGTAAGAGGATCAGAATTAAAATTCTGAGTTTATCTTGCTGAGAAAGGATGGAAGATTATTGTTGCCGATCATAGAGAACTAGGAGGCACCTCCATTACTTCAGATCACTTTTACAATGCTGGGTGGACAGATGATCTACGCAGAATTATTGATTATTCACATCATGAGAATCCTAAAGCCCCTTTATTAGCAGTTGGGACAAGCATTGGTGCAAATACTTACTGGTACCTTATTATCTTGGAGAATAAACAGACAAAATTCAAAATTATAATCCGCTGCAGATTGTCAGAACTTCTCGGTTGCATTTGAAGGATGTCTATCGATGCCCAGTCAAAACGTTCATCCACAATGCAAAAAAAAAAAATGGACTGTTGGCGAAGCTAAAGGCCGTGTTGATCGAATTGTGACTCAAAAGCATCGCCACAGAGAAAATTTACAGTTTGCTCCATTTCCTGAGCCAAGTTTACAGAATTATTTGCAGTAAAGAAGTTAAGGAGATCAGAAGGACTGTGGTCGATGGTAGCATTGACTGGGAAATAATCGAGACACGGATTACCTGCGGCCAGGTCGAGTAGTTCATCGAAGATGCCAACAGTGAACTCATTCTCATCCCCAAAATGACAGAATGGAAGCCGTGGGAGGTTCCTGATGACTACCATTATGAGATTGTAGAGGATAACACTCCCATTCCAAAACACGTTCCCCACCATCGCAGCAGAATAGTTATAGAAGGTTCGAGTATTTGGCAAATATAGGAGAAGAAAAAGGAGGAGAGACAAAAGGATGTAGAAGAAAAGAGCAGGGGCGTAGGAGGAAAGAGATGGGCAACGCACAGACAACACAAAAATGTATGTCTCCCTACAATATGAATAAATATAGTGTATGTTGTTTTCTTGCATGGATTTGTTTTTGTATTGTTTTCTGTCTGCCTTCCAATTCTGGGTGAGTTGAGAGAAATAAAACAAGAAGGCGCAAAAAGAAGAAACTGCTGTGTGTAGGATTAGATAAAAAACACATTTATCCTGCTGGGCGTTAAGTGCTGGGAGTTTTAAATGAATTGATTAACAAAGTCTTGTGAATTTGAGCCAAACTGAATATGAGATGATTTGTATAATGTTTTAAAAGGAATATATAGAGTCCATGTAGTGTTTGCGTAAGAGGATCAAAATTAAAATTCTGAGTTTATCTTGTTGAGAAAGGATGGAAGATTATTGTTGCCGATCATAGAGAACTAGGAGGCACCTCCATTACTTCAGATCACTTTTACAATGCTGGGTGGACAGATGATCTACGCAGAATTATTGATTATTCGCATCATGAGAATCCTAAAGCCCCTTTATTAGCAGTTGGGACAAGCATTGGTGCAAATACTTACTGGTACCTTATTATCTTGGAGAATAAACAGACAAAATTCAAAATTATAATCCGCTGCAGATTGTCAGAACTTCTCGGTTGCATTTGAAGGATGTCTATCGATGCCCAGTCAAAACGTTCATCCACAATGCAAAAAAAAAAAATGGACTGTTGGCGAAGCTAAAGACCGTGTTGATCGAATTGTGACTCAAAAGCATCGCCACAGAGAAAATTTACAGTTTGCTCCATTTCCTGAGCCAAGTTTATAGAATTATTTGCAGTAAAGAAGTTAAGGAGATCAAAAGGACTGTGGTCGATGGTAGCATTGACTGGGAAATAATCGAGACACGGATTACCTGCGGCCAGGTCGAGTAGTTCATCGAAGATGCCAACAGTGAACTCATTCTCATCCCCAAAATGACAGAATGGAAGCCGTGGGAGGTTCCTGATGACTACCATTATGAGATTGTAGAGGATAACACTCCCATTCCAAAACACGTTCCCCACCATCGCAGCAGAATAGTTATAGAAGGTTTGAGTATTTGGCAAATAAAGCAGCATTTCTAGAGAGAATTGTGATATCCCTATCTGCATCACAGTATCCAAGAAGATGCTGTAATTTGATACTGTTTGCAATCTCAACTTGGAGATGTGAAATATTGCTGTCATTTGTCAAAGTGAAAGGAGTTCCTATCTGAAGCTATGGTGCAAGTTCATGGGGTTCCTAGAGCGGGGAGTTCTGCCCAGGATACTGGAGGTCAGCGATACCAAAGGTAATGTCCTTGAACTACACGGGCTGTCTCATTGAAATTAAATCGACAGATGCTCAAGATTCATTAAATGGTGGGGTACTAGTTCTGTCACTGGCTCTATACAGAGGAGAGACAGAGAGGTCAAAACAGAAATACTTCTGTTCAAACGTTTTTCATTGCACCTCAGGAGAAAGGTTATTATGTATTTAATGATATTTTTAGATTCTGTGAGGATAATTCTTATGTTGAGAAGCAGTCTGATACACTTACAAAAGGTGATCATAAGCCCCAGTTGAAGCCAACACCAGAACCTTCTTTTGCTACTTATGATATTATAATTGATAGAGAAGTGTACTTTGCTTGGTTATCTTGTAATTCTGCATGTGCAACAGTGAATAGCTTGAAACTACGGACTCTACAGGGTTAGGATCAGAACAGCCCAACTGCAGATAACATCACTTTGGTATCAGAGCTGTGCAAGATTAGATTTCATCAATTTGACAAATGCACAAGTAAATTATATGACTATACATCAGGAAAGAAACTCATTTGGAGAGCAGATGTGACTGTCTAGGAAACTTTACAAAATTTAAGAAGAATATATTTGTCAATATTCTAGAAAAGCCCTGTTTACAATGTGACAATTGTATACTCATCATATTTGGTATAAGATGACACAGGCATCAAGAGGAAGAAGTTGAGAAGAAGGTTCTCATTGAGGAGAACAAGAGAGAAGAAAGAAAAGAAGAAGTGCCAGGAAGAGCACTTGGAAAGATGAGAGTGTTCATTAAGAGGATACTCATGGAGACATTATGGTCTCTTGTTTTTGTATTTAATGCTGTTTTTGAGAGGGTAAATGCAGGTATGAGCAGCCTATTGAAGGTCAAGAGAAGGGCCTTGGAGAGAAAAGAAATTGGTGCAGGAGAAGACACCAAATGCATAAGTGAATGTGCAGGAAAGAGAAGAGAGTTTGCTGCTGTTGATAAGGTGCATTGGTTAATGCATGAGAGAGGAGAAATAGAAGATGAAGCTAAATTCTATGATGCCATTGAAGGCCAGGAAGAAGAAAGAGGACAGCCGAGCACAAAGGAAGAAGAAAGTACAGATAATCAAGAAGCCATGCAAATGGAGCAGCCCATTAAGGAGGTAAAGTTGAGTTCAATAGTTGATTCTTCTTATAAGCATGAAAATGTTGAAATGCATGTTGGAGAAGCAAATAGAAAAGTAAAGTTTCCAATTGACCATGGGTATGTGATGCCTAAATGGTGGAAGAAACAAACTCCCAAGCAAGAGGAGGTGCTGGTACAAAGGCATGAATGCAGGATGCCTAAATGGCTTGAGAAGAGAAATGGTAAGAAGGAGAATCTAGTATGGGTGCCTAAGAAGGCAAAGAATGAAACAGATGTGAGTGCTAAGACAGCAAGACAAAGAACTCAATGGAGGAAGGTAAAAGATGACACAAGTACATGGCAAGGTAATGATGTTTTTGAATCATTTAATAATATTTTTATGGAAAATAAAGAATGGAAAGTGGTTGTAAAGACTAATACACAGCAAGGAGAGACTTCCAAAGGAATGGATGATGAGAAAGGGAGAATGTATGCAGCAGAGCAAGCAAGATGGCTTCAAACAGAGATTGAAGAAAACAAGGAAACAAAAGGTATGAATACTGCAATTATTTTTGATGAATACACTGATGTGGATGAAGAAGTTGATTTGTATGAAGAAACTATAAAATGGATGAATGTACTTATAGAAGATGAAACACAATCTGGTCCTAAGTTTGATATAGGACATGAAGATTTGAATGAGTTTGTGTTAAGTGATGAGATGAAGAGTAAGGCTAGTAAGGAACAAGCAATCCTTCAGGTTGATAAGTCCAAGTTTGATGAAGAGAATAGTGAGATAGATGAGATCTTACTAAAGGAAGAGTTGAAGATGTTGGAGCGGCTGTTTGATTATTCAAGAGAGATGAAGGAAGGTACAAACCATGGTGAAGACACCATTGGGAAGAGTAGAACAAGACAAGAGCAAAGCAAAGAGACAAGGACAGTTTTAGTCAAAGAACAGAAATGTGAAGGCAGCCAAGAGGCTTCATGGCCTCAATGTTTTTCGACTAAGGTGGCTTTTGATGTTTTGAATGCAGGTATGGAAGATGAAAACTTTGGAGACACATATGAAAATGAAACATGGAAGTGGGAGATTGCAGCTGAGAAAGAGATGAGAAGAAGAACATACCAGAAGAGGAAGAAGAACAAGATGAAAGGTAAAGACCAACAAAGACAAATTCAAGCATTGGCATTGACAAGAAGACCGTGGGATCCAGGCATACAGTAAAGACTAAAGCATGGAGGCAATAGTTCATTTGAACCAAGGTTTAAATCTTTTCTAGAGGGAGAGTATGATGCAGGAGCATCCGCATTTAAATTCGATTTATTATATTTTCCCTCCCATATGCTTTTACTGAGGGGTAATTGTAAAAATAAAAAATAAAATAAATAAAAGTAAAGAGGTAAATGTGGGCTGTTGAGAAAATCAAGGAATGGTTGAAATGATTTTTCAACCTTAGCATATTGTTGTAATTAAAAACTGTATTTTGTTTTCAGCCCAAGTTGGCGTAGAAGTTAGAGGGGAGGTTGTTAAAAGCAAAATATAGCAAAAACAAGAAATATTAAATATAGAGGAGAGTACGTAGAAGGAGGCAGAAAGGGAGAAGAAAAAGGAGGAGAGACAAAAGGATGTAGAAGAAAAGAGCAGGGGCGTAGGAGGAAAGAGATGGGCAACGCACAGACAACACAAAAATGTATGTCTCCCTACAATATGAATAAATATAGTGTATGTTGTTTTCTTGCATGGATTTGTTTTTGTATTGTTTTCTGTCTGCCTTCCAATTCTGGGTGAGTTGAGAGAAATAAAACAAGAAGGCGCAAAAAGAAGAAACTGCTGTGTGTAGGATTAGATAAAAAACACATTTATCCTGCTGGGCGTTAAGTGCTGGGAGTTTTAAATGAATTGATTAACAAAGTCTTGTGAATTTGAGCCAAACTGAATATGAGATGATTTGTATAATGTTTTAAAAGGAATATATAGAGTCCATGTAGTGTTTGCGTAAGAGGATCAAAATTAAAATTCTGAGTTTATCTTGCTGAGAAAGGATGGAAGATTATTGTTGCCGATCATAGAGAACTAGGAGGCACCTCCATTACTTCAGATCACTTTTACAATGCTGGGTGGACAGATGATCTACGCAGAATTATTGATTATTCGCATCATGAGAATCCTAAAGCCCCTTTATTAGCAGTTGGGACAAGCATTGGTGCAAATACTTACTGGTACCTTATTATCTTGGAGAATAAACAGACAAAATTCAAAATTATAATCCGCTGCAGATTGTCAGAACTTCTCGGTTGCATTTGAAGGATGTCTATCGATGCCCAGTCAAAACGTTCATCCACAATGCAAAAAAAAAAAAATGGACTGTTGGCGAAGCTAAAGGCCGTGTTGATCGAATTGTGACTCAAAAGCATCGCCACAGAGAAAATTTACAGTTTGCTCCATTTCCTGAGCCAAGTTTACAGAATTATTTGCAGTAAAGAAGTTAAGGAGATCAAAAGGACTGTGGTCGATGGTAGCATTGACTGGGAAATAATCGAGACACGGATTACCTGCGGCCAGGTCGAGTAGTTCATCGAAGATGCCAACAGTGAACTCATTCTCATCCCCAAAATGACAGAATGGAAGCCGTGGGAGGTTCCTGATGACTACCATTATGAGATTGTAGAGGATAACACTCCCATTCCAAAACACGTTCCCCACCATCGCAGCAGAATAGTTATAGAAGGTTCGAGTATTTGGCAAATAAAGCAGCATTTCTAGAGAGAATTGTGATATCCCTATCTGCATCACAGTATCCAAGAAGATGCTGTAATTTGATACTGTTTGCAATCTCAACTTGGAGATGTGAAATATTGCTGTCATTTGTCAAAGTGAAAGGAGTTCCTATCTGAAGCTATGGTGCAAGTTCATGGGGTTCCTAGAGCGGGGAGTTCTGCCCAGGATACTGGAGGTCAGCGATACCAAAGGTAATGTCCTTGAACTACACGGGCTGTCTCATTGAAATTAAATCGACAGATGCTCAAGATTCATTAAATGGTGGGGTACTAGTTCTGTCACTGGCTCTATACAGAGGAGAGACAGAGAGGTCAAAACAGAAATACTTCTGTTCAAACGTTTTTCATTGCACCTCAGGAGAAAGGTTATTATGTATTTAATGATATTTTTAGATTCTGTGAGGATAATTCTTATGTTGAGAAGCAGTCTGATACACTTACAAAAGGTGATCATAAGCCCCAGTTTAAGCCAACACCAGAACCTTCTTTTGCTACTTATGATATTATAATTGATAGAGAAGTGTACTTTGCTTGGTTATCTTGTAATTCTGCATGTGCAACAGTGAATAGCTTGAAACTACGGACTCTACAGGGTTAGGATCAGAACAGCCCAACTGCAGATAACATCACTTTGGTATCAGAGCTGTGCAAGATTAGATTTCATCAATTTGACAAATGCACAAGTAAATTATATGACTATACATCAGGAAAGAAACTCATTTGGAGAGCAGATGTGACTGTCTAGGAAACTTTACAAAATTTAAGAAGAATATATTTGTCAATATTCTAGAAAAGCCCTGTTTACAATGTGACAATTGTATACTCATCATATTTGGTATAAGATGACACAGGCATCAAGAGGAAGAAGTTGAGAAGAAGGTTCTCATTGAGGAGAACAAGAGAGAAGAAAGAAAAGAAGAAGTGCCAGGAAGAGCACTTGGAAAGATGAGAGTGTTCATTAAGAGGATACTCATGGAGACATTATGGTCTCTTGTTTTTGTATTTAATGCTGTTTTTGAGAGGGTAAATGCAGGTATGAGCAGCCTATTGAAGGTCAAGAGAAGGGCCTTGGAGAGAAAAGAAATTGGTGCAGGAGAAGACACCAAATGCATAAGTGAATGTGCAGGAAAGAGAAGAGAGTTTGCTGCTGTTGATAAGGTGCATTGGTTAATGCATGAGAGAGGAGAAATAGAAGATGAAGCTAAATTCTATGATGCCATTGAAGGCCAGGAAGAAGAAAGAGGACAGCCGAGCACAAAGGAAGAAGAAAGTACAGATAATCAAGAAGCCATGCAAATGGAGCAGCCCATTAAGGAGGTAAAGTTGAGTTCAATAGTTGATTCTTCTTATAAGCATGAAAATGTTGAAATGCATGTTGGAGAAGCAAATAGAAAAGTAAAGTTTCCAATTGACCATGGGTATGTGATGCCTAAATGGTGGAAGAAACAAACTCCCAAGCAAGAGGAGGTGCTGGTACAAAGGCATGAATGCAGGATGCCTAAATGGCTTGAGAAGAGAAATGGTAAGAAGGAGAATCTAGTATGGGTGCCTAAGAAGGCAAAGAATGAAACAGATGTGAGTGCTAAGACAGCAAGACAAAGAACTCAATGGAGGAAGGTAAAAGATGACACAAGTACATGGCAAGGTAATGATGTTTTTGAATCATTTAATAATATTTTTATGGAAAATAAAGAATGGAAAGTGGTTGTAAAGACTAATACACAGCAAGGAGAGACTTCCAAAGGAATGGATGATGAGAAAGGGAGAATGTATGCAGCAGAGCAAGCAAGATGGCTTCAAACAGAGATTGAAGAAAACAAGGAAACAAAAGGTATGAATACTGCAATTATTTTTGATGAATACACTGATGTGGATGAAGAAGTTGATTTGTATGAAGAAACTATAAAATGGATGAATGTACTTATAGAAGATGAAACACAATCTGGTCCTAAGTTTGATATAGGACATGAAGATTTGAATGAGTTTGTGTTAAGTGATGAGATGAAGAGTAAGGCTAGTAAGGAACAAGCAATCCTTCAGGTTGATAAGTCCAAGTTTGATGAAGAGAATAGTGAGATAGATGAGATCTTACTAAAGGAAGAGTTGAAGATGTTGGAGCGGCTGTTTGATTATTCAAGAGAGATGAAGGAAGGTACAAACCATGGTGAAGACACCATTGGGAAGAGTAGAACAAGACAAGAGCAAAGCAAAGAGACAAGGACAGTTTTAGTCAAAGAACAGAAATGTGAAGGCAGCCAAGAGGCTTCATGGCCTCAATGTTTTTCGACTAAGGTGGCTTTTGATGTTTTGAATGCAGGTATGGAAGATGAAAACTTTGGAGACACATATGAAAATGAAACATGGAAGTGGGAGATTGCAGCTGAGAAAGAGATGAGAAGAAGAACATACCAGAAGAGGAAGAAGAACAAGATGAAAGGTAAAGACCAACAAAGACAAATTCAAGCATTGGCATTGACAAGAAGACCGTGGGATCCAGGCATACAGTAAAGACTAAAGCATGGAGGCAATAGTTCATTTGAACCAAGGTTTAAATCTTTTCTAGAGGGAGAGTATGATGCAGGAGCATCCGCATTTAAATTCGATTTATTATATTTTCCCTCCCATATGCTTTTACTGAGGGGTAATTGTAAAAATAAAAAATAAAATAAATAAAAGTAAAGAGGTAAATGTGGGCTGTTGAGAAAATCAAGGAATGGTTGAAATGATTTTTCAACCTTAGCATATTGTTGTAATTAAAAACTGTATTTTGTTTTCAGCCCAAGTTGGCGTAGAAGTTAGAGGGGAGGTTGTTAAAAGCAAAATATAGCAAAAACAAGAAATATTAAATATAGAGGAGAGTACGTAGAAGGAGGCAGAAAGGGAGAAGAAAAAGGAGGAGAGACAAAAGGATGTAGAAGAAAAGAGCAGGGGCGTAGGAGGAAAGAGATGGGCAACGCACAGACAACACAAAAATGTATGTCTCCCTACAATATGAATAAATATAGTGTATGTTGTTTTCTTGCATGGATTTGTTTTTGTATTGTTTTCTGTCTGCCTTCCAATTCTGGGTGAGTTGAGAGAAATAAAACAAGAAGGCGCAAAAAGAAGAAACTGCTGTGTGTAGGATTAGATAAAAAACACATTTATCCTGCTGGGCGTTAAGTGCTGGGAGTTTTAAATGAATTGATTAACAAAGTCTTGTGAATTTGAGCCAAACTGAATATGAGATGATTTGTATAATGTTTTAAAAGGAATATATAGAGTCCATGTAGTGTTTGCGTAAGAGGATCAAAATTAAAATTCTGAGTTTATCTTGCTGAGAAAGGATGGAAGATTATTGTTGCCGATCATAGAGAACTAGGAGGCACCTCCATTACTTCAGATCACTTTTACAATGCTGGGTGGACAGATGATCTACGCAGAATTATTGATTATTCGCATCATGAGAATCCTAAAGCCCCTTTATTAGCAGTTGGGACAAGCATTGGTGCAAATACTTACTGGTACCTTATTATCTTGGAGAATAAATAGACAAAATTCAAAATTATAATCCGCTGCAGATTGTCAGAACTTCTCGGTTGCATTTGAAGGATGTCTATCGATGCCCAGTCAAAACGTTCATCCACAATGCAAAAAAAAAAATGGACTGTTGGTGAAGCTAAAGGCCGTGTTGATCGAATTGTGACTCAAAAGCATCGCCACAGAGAAAATTTACAGTTTGCTCCATTTCCTGAGCCAAGTTTACAGAATTATTTGCAGTAAAGAAGTTAAGGAGATCAGAAGGACTGTGGTCGATGGTAGCATTGACTGGGAAATAATCGAGACACGGATTACCTGCGGCCAGGTCGAGTAGTTCATCGAAGATGCCAACAGTGAACTCATTCTCATCCCCAAAATGATAGAATGGAAGCCGTGGGAGGTTCCTGATGACTACCATTATGAGATTGTAGAGGATAACACTCCCATTCCAAAACACGTTCCCCACCATCGCAGCAGAATAGTTATAGAAGGTTCGAGTATTTGGCAAATAAAGCAGCATTTCTAGAGAGAATTGTGATATCCCTATCTGCATCACAGTATCCAAGAAGATGCTGTAATTTGATACTGTTTGCAATCTCAACTTGGAGATGTGAAATATTGCTGTCATTTGTCAAAGTGAAAGGAGTTCCTATCTGAAGCTATGGTGCAAGTTCATGGGGTTCCTAGAGCGGGGAGTTCTGCCCAGGATACTGGAGGTCAGCGATACCAAAGGTAATGTCCTTGAACTACACGGGCTGTCTCATTGAAATTAAATCGACAGATGCTCAAGATTCATTAAATGGTGGGGTACTAGTTCTGTCACTGGCTCTATACAGAGGAGAGACAGAGAGGTCAAAACAGAAATACTTCTGTTCAAACGTTTTTCATTGCACCTCAGGAGAAAGGTTATTATGTATTTAATGATATTTTTAGATTCTGTGAGGATAATTCTTATGTTGAGAAGCAGTCCGATACACTTACAAAAGGTGATCATAAGCCCCAGTTGAAGCCAACACCAGAACCTTCTTTTGCTACTTATGATATTATAATTGATAGAGAAGTGTACTTTGCTTGGTTATCTTGTAATTCTGCATGTGCAACAGTGAATAGCTTGAAACTACGGACTCTACAGGGTTAGGATCAGAACAGCCCAACTGCAGATAACATCACTTTGGTATCAGAGCTGTGCAAGATTAGATTTCATCATATCACCAAAATTACATCACGTTACCCATGATGTCCTTTTTGTGGTAGTGTATATCATGACACACTCCAATTTAAAATAAAAATTATAAATGTGAAATAAATAAGTAAAAATGCATACAAATGTGAACTAAATAAGTATAATCACAAAATAAATAAATATAAACACAAATGAAATAAGGATAAATCAGTGTATATCATAATACATAGATAAATATAAACACTTATGAGTAGACTAAATTTATTTTTTTGATGATATGTCAACATAACCCATACATATTATAGAACATGTGTACTATATTTTGTTTAAATTCAAAAACCAAGCCAACTTGAAAATGTCTTGGATTCTCAAGCCAAAGGCTTGGACCTATCAACACAGTGAAATATGAGACTTTTGATAGAAAACAACAAAATTAAACTTACATCACCAAATACACTATGAATTTCAATGAGAAAATTCATAAAATTATTACCATGATGATGGACACACTCTCATCTTTCCAAATATATGATTTTTAAAAATTTTAAACTATTTTAAGGTTTCAATCTATGTTGATTTCTAACTATAGATTTTTTAGGCCACTACATGCCGCAAATATACATGCCTATATATGTTTTTATATCTTTTTTTTGTTGATCTAAATAAAAAAAATTAAATGTTTACAAACTAGGCCTTATTTTACATGTATTAAAAAAAATCATTATTTTTTAGATAACTAATAAGGCCACATGACCGACTATCTATTTTTGCTTGTTAGTTTTCAAGATCGATTTATTTTTAAAATTAATAAAAATATATATATTCACTAAAAATTATAATAAAATATAGGTTACAAATTATATGATTATATCTAAATTTTTACCAAATAATTTTAAACAATAGTAAATGATGCTTAAAAAATGAGGGGCCATACAATCAACTATCTACTTCATTTTCTTAAAAAAATTAGGATTTACTATTCAAATTTTAGATGTTTGAACTAGTTATACTTAACCATTTTTCTAAAAATAGTATTCTAGAAACTAGACTCAAAATGATACAATTCATGTTCTTACATCATCCTCAAATTTTGAGTGTAGCCATCTCACTATGTGATCTTTTGCTCTTTGTGATTAGCTATTTTGAACTATTGATGTAATTTTTTTTAGTGGTCATTTATTGACCATCTGTTGGACATTTCCCAAAGTTTTATTCGTCAATGTGACTTTGGTCATGGAGTGTGAATTTTTTGTATGATTAGCATTGTACTATGCTCTTCTTTTATATATATATATAAAATTAGCATTGTACTATGATCTTCTTATATATATATATATATATATATATATATATATATATGATCTTAAATTAAAAAATACCCAAAAAAATTCAAATTTCTCAATTTTCAAGAAAAACATATCCATAAGTAGACCCCTTTTTATCCCCCAGCTTTATGCACTTTGTTATAGTTAAATTGGGTTTTCAATTCATTTACTATGTCTAGTACTTATCTAATTGTTCCAAGTCAATTCTTGACTCATTATAACTAGGCACAAATAAGATATGTTCCCATAGTGCTCAATGTTTATCATTTAGCTGTATTGGCATCAATTCACATAAGGTGCAATCCTTATGCACTCACCCAAATCATAATACAGAAAGAACCGAGGCCTGCATTGGGTTGGTTATCCCATGGCACAACTCATTCTTTGTAGGACTTGGTTATTGAAACAATGGTGTAGGTAGGTTCATTAGCACAAGCCATTTTTAAGCTAATATAATGGTCTATAGATGTAAAGCCTATTTGGGGAACTACTTTTGGTCATAACATAACAATCCTATATTAGGTTGGTTCTATTCTTTCAGGGGTGCAAACCTTATTTTCACTAAGCTTAGCATCATTTAGCACTTGAGGGGTCAACATAATGCCTTAGATCAGGTTCATACTATGTTTATGTTTTATACAAGGATATCATCATTGGGCATGAGTTCTTATTTAAACTTTGACCATTTATTCAAAGTAGGTTGATGTCATCTTTCACATAGGGATGCCATTAATAATTTAGACCAGATATTCAATCAAACATAACATTCAATTATCATGCTTATATCGATTTAACTACTACAAACATTTTGCATTCAAAAGATCTTAGTCAGACACATAACTAGATTAAACTTGAATAAATGCAACACCATTCTTCATTTATCAATATTTAAAAATAGAGCATAGTTTTTACCCTAAAAAATAGAGTACATGTTTATCTACAGTACTAAATGGCCCAATAGCTCATAGGAAAGCTTGGGTAATAGAATTAGAGCCCTCAAAGGCATCCATCCTAGTCCTAAGTTTAAATTATGGTTAGATTATTGTGTCTAGAACCAATTTTATAGGGCTTCATTATCTTGAAGTCGCATCTCCCTACTCACTAGATCAATCTTAGCTTTATAACACATAAGATCATCTTCATGCCAAGGTAGATAGTGCATATTAGATGCTAAGCTGGAGCCTTAGTTGATCATTTCACTAGCTCCATCACCTTGCACCCTTTGCATTATGGTTACCATGTATAAACCACTCAAGAAGATGCCCTAAAAAATTAAGTGCTAGTTAACTACTTGCAAACTAGCACTAGGTCTATGATGATGCCTCCAACTAGTGTAAAAGATACCAAAAAGACAATCATACCAAGTGACTACCTCATATTGACATATCTATCAATTTGGATTGGATCCATACTTAACCAAAATAGGGGCCCAACATTACCCAATATAAAATTGCTAGTCCACCCATGGACTAGTCTTTCAAAGCTTTTGGCATGTAGAATTCAGGCATGCTCTCCTTTAGCTCTGTGTTGAAGTCCTCAAAGCCATTAATAACAAGTGTTAATTCCTCAACAATGTTTTCTATCTCCATAGAGGTGGTGCTAAGCATGAGCGCATCTGTCTTCTCTAATTATTTTCTAAAGGCCTCAAGATTTGACTTAAAATTTTATCACTCTTTTATCCAAGATTTCCCCTTATTCATAGGCCCTAGTCTATAAGGTGCAAAAGAGTGATTTCAAGTTTTATTTCTAGTCTTTGATCTATGTGATTAAGGCATTAACCTTCCTTAGTATCTAGGTGCACTCTAACTTTCTTTTAGTGTATACCTACAACATCAACTCTTCCTTCTCCCCCCTTTGCCTACTTGAGGTGCACGTATATGACTGGTGCCTAGTTGAAAAAAGCTACAAAAGATGGTGTCTATTTAATTTTAACCCTCTTGAAGTTTTATGAAAAGGTATTCCACCTCTTCAATATTTTTAGCTAGATCCATTTTTAGTGTGGCACATAGGTCCTCCTCTTCTTCTTGCACTGGCTTTATCTTCGACCTTAGGGGCATTTACTCCACTAGCACACATAAATTTTAAACCTCTAAGAGGTTTGATGTGTCAATGCCATATAAGAGAGATGTCTCAGTTGTCTCTATGTATTTGGCTAGTTGTTGTAACTTAAACTTTATGGCATGCACTTCTTCTTATGCATCTAAGGCAATTTTCTTCCACTTTGAAGCCTTAACATCATTGATGATGTTCTTCCACATGACTTCAGAGGCTATCCAGATGAGTGCATTTACCTACCTAATTAGGTTCATGGAATAGGGATTTATGAGAAGGGAATCATGCCCTTCTTCTGATTTATCCACACCTAATATGGCCTTCTATGACACCTAAAACTAAGGCTCATCCATATTATTGTCAAATGCAAATGACAGTTATTGGTACATCCTAGTTGTGGTGGCTCTAGGGAAAATATGTTCAAACATGTAGAGATCTTTGTCTATCCACCCCTAATATGTCTTTTCTCTTAGGCTCAGATCTATACCTTCTTCTTCTATGAGGACTACCTTCATTTTTTCTTTCTCCTCTTCATTTGTGTTACTACTCTCTTCAATTATTTCCTTTAAAGTTTCTTCTTCCTACTCATGTACGGATTCTTCTTTAGACTTTTCCCCATTATCTGCTTCTTCTTCTCCCTTGACGCTAGATTCACCCTCCTAATTTTATTATGTCTCCATGACACTCTTTATTTTATACTTTTCTAAGGTGTCAACATTGCCTTCCTTTTCTTTAGGTGCCCCTTCACTACTTAGGTGTGCCTATAGTAAAGATTGGTCTACTATGTTGGTGGAGGCATTATGTGTCTTTTTTATTTCTTCCTTATTAGGTTCTACACTTGTGGCAACCTATTTTTCTTCCTTTTCTTTTTTGGTCTTTTCCACATGTGCCTTCTTATTTTTCTTGACCTACCTCTTTTTCTCAACCTTCCTCTTCTTTAGTAGTGCTAAGGTCTTTTCTTCCTCAGCCTTCATTTCCTCAACCTAAACTTTCTAAATCTCTTCCTAGGTCATGATTTTTTCCCTTCATGGCCCTTCGTTCATGGAGGCTATGAAGAGGGATCTTTTGATGAGGTGTTGGCAGTTGTTTTACCTCTCTAAGCATAGTGTTAGTTGTTGTCACTTGGATTTTCACCCTTTGAGGAGATGAAAATATCTCCTCATCCATGTGGCATAATGGAATCACCTATATTATTTTGGATAGCCTAAGGAATGAGGTGAGTCTCTGGATAGGGCTAACTCCCTTGATGTACCACTTAGGATTTAACCTAAAACTAACTTTGGGGGGGTGAAAAGGGATAGAGATAACTGAAAACAAATTTAAACTAATGAGGTGATACATCAAATCAATTTGATGACTTCCAACCAATTTCATTCTACACTTGAGACCAAGAAACAAAATAAAAATACACAACTTCAATTTCAACTTTTCACATCAATGATACATTGTGAGGTCATGGATAAATGTGCAAAGCTAGGAGGATTAAAAAATAGGCATTGAATGGCACTAATTAAAATACTAACTCACTCAATATTTCACATTCCTTAAGACACTTCACATGCCTTGGAAGAATAAGTTTTCTAATTGCCAACAAGGTGAAAAAATGAGACCACGTGTTAGGAATCCATAGTCTTCACTAAACAAGATTCATCATTTAAGTGGAAAACACTTATGAAAAGTCATGAAGAGGTAACACTTAGTCATTTTATTTATCAAAAGGTATACAAATGAGTAGGGATTTTCCGTACTCAGGTGGAGCATCATGTACAATGCAAAAATGGCCAACTCTTAGAGAGAGAGAGAGAGAGAGAGAGAGAGAGAGAGAGAGAGAGAGAGAGAGAGAGAGAGAGAGAGAGAGAGAGAGAGAGAGAGAGAGAGAGAGAGAGAGAGAAATCCAAGGGTCACAAGGACACTTTTCAAGATAATAATAATAATTATTCATTCATGGTAAAATTATAAAGGTTAAACCATGAAAGTTTTAGAGAAACAAGTGTCAATTCAAGTCATCAAAGTTATGCAAAGTGGCATAAAACTTCTTTTCTTACATAGAAAACTACCTTCATGGTTAGGCCTATTTAAGTGACTTGTAACTAATCAAGGGTAGTTCCAATGATTTTAATATAATGGGATGATATTATAAATTCCTATCCATGCATTGGTTACATGCTTGGTCCTTTGAAATCACCTAAAAAAGAGACATCATCACATGCACTCTAGGAAACCTCCTTCTCATGTACCTAGCACACTTGTCTTCAAATATGGAATTAATTTTCCCATGAAAATATATGGGAGAGGTTTAATTAAAAAATTTAATATCTTCCATGTCCTTTTAATCATTAGGGGAACCTTAAAATCAATTTACTTAAATATTTCCTCCCTTCTCTCTAGCTTGCCCAATATGCCAAATTTGATTGGCTAAGTTGAAGGACCTATTTGAGACACTTAGGAATTTTTTTAGGACATGAAATGAATATTTGGATTTATTAAAAGTCTCAATATTTCCATCAAACTTTTTTTCATCTCATAACTCTTCATGTAGCCTATACAACACATAAAATAGTGAGAAAAAAGCTTGTTTTTTCATCCATCTATACAATTCCATACAACTCATCATGGTTTGGATCATCCTAAGGGACTTTTCTCCATGTTTTAATGTATATTATAATAAAACTATCTCATATTATTACATCTCCAACTCCATTTCCAAGACTAGTCCTTAGCAAGGGTTTAGTAGGGTTTTAAGATTATTTTTGGTCTTAATGATTATTCATAAAGTTGGGACATATAACTTGAGAAAAATTTCTACAAATATGGCCTATGATACACTTACTAACAACCCTTAACTTTTTTTTCTCCCATTCATAACTTCATGAAAGATATGAGCAATTGAAAATGACCACTCAAGCTTATCTTATTGTTTCCTTGCATGCCTGATGGGTTTTTGAGCCAAAAATAGCTTCATTAAGGTCTCCTTTTTCTCTCAAATAGATTTAACACATCTTTCATGATTCCCAAAACATATTTTCACTCATGGGAATGCCCTTCTCAAGCTAGAACTAAGATTGGCCTCCTATTTGGCCTCTAGGTTGTATCATGCTTAGTAGGCTTGTTCTCTTTTCAGATCTATAAAATGGTCTCTTGAGGGTTATCTCTACATCCAAAATCTCAAACACATATAACCACATCTCAAAAACATGAACCAATAGTTTTGAATCTTTTCCTTTGCTAACAATGGTTTTGACTCCTTATTTGGCTTTAGGCTTGGCTCTTTGCTTAACAAGTTTAACTGCAACCTTCATTTTCTAGGCCTTCCTATTTTATTTACCTCTTGAGGTGTCTATAATTTTTATGTGGTTTTATTTTATCTTTTCAAACCATCTTTCAAGTTTCAAAATACTCTTGGCCCATATATCTACCCATCTTCTCTTGGATTGTCAGTTTCATGTGCAAAGAGAAGTACCCCTGTCTAAGACAAAATAGGGGGTACTTCTCTTGTTACATTAGGAAATGTGAATATTTTAAGACATTTTTTTAGTTTTTATGACTCTCCATACAAAATAATTATCCCCTGATCATATGACTAGACCCTCCAAACTTGTAAAATTCAAGACTGGCTCTTTCTAAAAGTAGACTATGCAAGATTTAAGACCATGGACTATGTTTACATCCTTTTGGGCTCCTAAGATAGTTTGGTGAGATTAACCACACCCCAATTATATGTTTAATCAATGCCTCATCATGTGTTAACTTCTATCAATACTCACCATGCCTCTTAATATTCAAAAATAAATGAGTCCACTGCATTATTTCAAGCCCTCTAACTGTAGGTGGCTTAGTTAGTGACCCCTACTTTAGGTGGAAATTATTTATTAAGCTTGAAAATTATATTTGAAAGCCATCATTTAAACCACCATGATCATCTAGTATCTTGCTTAGATATTTTTTTCACCTTGTATGGCCTTCTATAATTACTTAGGCACACTTCTCACATCACTGTTTATCTCAATCCTTTTAAGCTTAATTTTAGGTGCACATTGGTTCCTTAGACCTAGGTTATGATGTTGGGAGGAATAATGTTCATCCATTAAAGTCACATAGAACTCCTATATACTTTTATTGAGCTTAGACCCATCTGTTCATTTTGTTTAGGCTTGAATCATTACCTAAACACCCTATTATTTTACTTATTCCCTGTCTGACTGTTGTGATAGTCCTATACATTGATTCTAGTCTCATTTCTCTCCACTAGGAAATTGGTCATGAGGTATAGAGACTTTTCATGAACCTAAAAATTTTAGTTAGCATACATTTACACCTGCATCCACTTGAATGGGCTAACATATCATCAAACTTCTTACCTAGGTTACTGTCTGCTAAATGAGGTAGTTTACTCTATTATAGGTGTATATTTTTTCACCTAAGCTTTACCCCTGGTATTATAAGACTTCCCATTCAGTATAATAATCACTTAACACATTATTTCACCTTGTAATGACCTTATATTCCCTTTTCAAGCACTTTAATCTTCATTAAAGGGGTTTATCTTGAATGACTGAGACATTTTACAACTGACCTTGTTGGTTATAGGTGACCACTTGGGCTATTTGGGTATTGGTTAGAATGCCACAAACCTATTTTGAATCCTCTAGGGTCAATATAATTTGTATAGACCTTTAGTCCTTGAAAGGCTTAAATACTCATCAAATCTCATACCACTCAATTGTTAGTGTACCCTACCTACTATAGGTGACCACTTAGGTCTGTGTACACATAGGGCATTGTTTAAGGATCAAAAATATTATATATATATACTCTTTTACATGGCCTCTTTGATAATGGTTTATTAATTTAATCATTGGAAAATTTTAAGACATGGTTCATAGGCCAATCTATAAATTGGATGAAGGATTCATCTTTGAGGTCATAGTCTAGCAGAGTTTATTGAAGCATCTCAATGCTTTTTGACATATTTGAGGCCTTAAATCTCCACTTCCCACTCACCTTCGAACCTCCATTATTAGCACAAGTCTTCACCATACTAGATATTATCAACCTTACCTATTTAGATTCCTTGGGACATCCTACAAACATGTTTTAAAAGATCCATGAAAATCCCCTTGGACCTTTGTGTGGACTTTTTAGGGACTGTGGGCCTAAAAACTCAGACTTTACCTTTAAAGGTGTTTCTCACTTTGTCAACCATTAAACACCTCAAGTTTTCATTTTATGACCCCTTTTAACCTATTACATCTTTAGGATGATTCTAAATACTTTCCAAACCTCTCAAAATTCATCTTTAACCCCCTAGCATACTGTCTACAAGTGAGTATTTGACACACCATAATGAGTTATAAGTACACACCATGAAACTAAGAATGTATATGATAATTGTATGATTGTATTCAAATCTATAATACATATATTGTGGTATCAAGAATTTATAACACATGTAAACCCTTTCACACCTCATCATGACATCAACAATGACTATTGTAGGTGCATATGGACTATTATACAGGCAAGGTATGAAGTTAAATCAAAACAAGTTTATGGAAAAGATCTAAAACACCTTAAATTCACTTTTTAACATTCATATTCATGATATTCATTAATAAAATTCATCTTCTACAATATGAAACCTTGTAGAAATATGGAGCAGAGCTGGCAAAGTATCTAATATGACTATTTGATGTGATCAAGACATGTGTGTTTGATAAAAGTATGGATCTATGAGATAAAAACATGGAAGTATGTATCCCATATGATATTTAAACATGGGAAACATCATTTATCATTCATAATGAACCTATATGTAATTCAAGCTCCTGCAAGTGAATAATTGACTAAAACTATTCATGGTGGTTCCTTCTTGCAAAGTGAGATGATAAGCACATCAAAACATCATGAAACATGAAACAAAGTGTGTTAATAATTAGATTAGGAATAAAAAAATCTATGGAAGAAATATCAACATTTGAATCATAATAATTTAATCAAACAAGACCAAAACCTAAAGGATGAATTGAACAGCTAGCAAATTTATACAGTCTACTTAAAATGGATGGTTCATGAAGCAAAATTGGTCATTTATAAAAAAATATTATATATATTTTAATTTATATGAGTTTATAATCATCTCTCAAAATCATTTTTTTAGAAACACTTTTTGTTGGCCGTACCAAGTGGAAACTTGCAAGTTAATTCTTTATGCCAAGAAGGATGAAAAAGAGATAGAATGGTTTTGGATTTAAATTGGAATTTAATTATCAAAAAAAATATAGATATGATATTTAGGAATTTTAATAAACACAACATGGCCTCCTCACATGGGGTACACTTCCTAAGGAGTTATACATGTGCCATTTTCTTCCTTTTCTTTAGTAAAACTAAGTTTCTTCTGATTAACTTAAAAAAAATTATTTTTTTTAGTTACTTAAGACCTTTGTGGACACATGTATCATGAAATCACCCTTATACACTTGAAAATTTCTCATTAAACCCATACAAAGCATTAAATGGACCTATTTGACCCCTTAAAATGACTCAAAATGATAAATAAACCTAGAGAACTAATGACCAAATTTATTATAACATAAATTGACATTAATTGACCTATGAAATGTCTTATGAAAATATATTATACCCCCTTATATTCTTAATAATTAATTTTTTCTACTAGGGGTGCACTGTATTGACCTAAAGTCAAAATTGGTCAATAAATTGGTGACTCATAAGGGTAGTATGCCTACTATACTAACTAGACCAATAGCCTTATTAGTCCATTGGGATTATGGGGTCATCTAGGGATAGAAAAATAAATAAACATTGACCATTGACTCAATTTTGATCAGCATAAGATAACTAATGACTACCTCAACCACACAAAGGGAAAGGACACACACAACCAAGAAAGCAAGCACACAAGACACACACATGTGCATAAGAACTTAGGGGAATTAGCAAACAACCTATTATGCACAACTAAAAACTAAACAAATCTCCTTTCTTGGATTAAAAGGAAAGCTTCTTGAGTCATTTTCATGGTGAGATGAAATAAAGTGTCAAGCATGCTTCTCTTTGGATTGAGTACTTTGTGTACCAGACCTCTTCCTTGGCACTTCACTTGATCTGATCTAAAATATATCATCCTAAAATATCTTTTCAATTAATACATATTCCTCTTAAACATGTTCATACACTTCATACTTCTATCCACTCTTCATCTCATTCTCAACTTGCATCTTTTTAGTAAGCACGTCTCCAGGAGGATTGGTTTCATGTTCTTTGGTAGATTGAGGCTAGTAAGAGTGTGTTCCATATCTCAAGATATGATATTTTTCTCAAAACTAATTGAGAGGATTATATCCCATCTTGATGACTTTAAACATGTCATCATAAAATGCATATGCCTCTTGAAAATATAGATTTGAAAGAATGCCTTTTCGTTGCATACTTACTTGTGTACTAATGTTGCCTTCTCCATATTTGACCAGCTCATAACCTCCTTGAAGAGGAGTATAGCCTTCCATAATGAATTAAAACAATTCATCCAAACTCTGATTAAGAACCTCTCTTAGTCCATCCATGGTATCTTGCAAAGTGAGAAAATAAATAATGGTCATTTCTTCCTCATCAAATACGGAGGCAAAAACTTGTGAATTGTCTTTTTTTTCACCAAAAGGAGTCCCTAGGGTGATTTCTTCTTTGTAAACACTCATTAGGTATTCTTTATCAACCACTAATTAAGTATATTCCTCTTCATTTGCCTCTCTCAAGATAGGTTTTTCAACACAAAGAAAACATTCCTCATCATCAACTAAGCAAAGAGATTCAACACAAGGACTTACCTTCTCTTCATTACTTAATAACTATTGAGGGATTTAAAAATGAACCTCATATATCATAATATTATCTATTTGGTCAAGGGCTGAAATATTTTCAACCTCCTTCATGGTAATGCCAAGACTAGGCATCTTGAAATCATGTGATCTATCCCAATGAGGCTGCCAAGGTAGGTTTTATTCAAGAAAGAGTTCTCTTTATTTATCAACCATTTGATCCTCCTTTGGTTCCCAAACCATAGGTCCATCAAGGAAAAGGGTAATGGTTTAAGGACAAGATGAACTAGTTGGTGGAGGTGGAATGTAGAGCTCAAGGTCATATTGAGAATGCAAGGTTAGAGACTCTTTAGAAAGCTTTTGAGGAAGATGATATGAGGTGTGTTTAGGCATAGGATCTTCTTTTGGTTCTAAACCTTCCACCTCACCTTGACTTATAAATCTCATATTTTCTTCTAATCCTCTATTTACATGGCTAGGTTCTCTTGAAAAATCTTCTCTTGAAGTTGATAGGAATCATGGGAATAAGGATTACATGAAGGCTGCCATGGAATATAAGAATTTTCTTGAAGAAGGGTGGGAGGGACTTGCAAAAGGATCAACTCCATTTTCCACTTCACACTCTTGGACAATTCTCCCATATTCTTTCTTACCCCATGACTCTACTATTTTTATACAACTTAGGATGTTAGGACTAGATGTCTTCTCAATTTTACACTCTTGGTCAAGACTTTTCTCCTTCTTTCCCCATGATTCCACTATTTTATTCCAAATTAGTGCATTTGGATTATGAGTCTCTTTTTTATGTGATTGGAATGGTATGTGAGAGATAAAATTAGGCTTGAACTCCACTTCCTTTTCTACCAACATAGACTATTGTATATGCATGTTAGCTAACTCAATCTGCCTATCAAGATTGGCCTCAAACACAAGACATTTTGTTTCAATACTCTCCTTCAACCAATTAGGAAGAAGATGACATTAATAGTCTTGGTTTGTCTCATAATATGTGTCATATATGGCTGATATGGAACTTGGGGAAGTGGTTATAAAGTTTGATAGGTTTGGTAAGATTACCTTTCATGAACTCATAGCTTATCCTCTATGGAAGACACTAAGCCATTCACATCAATCATATCACTTGTGAGCCTTTGCCAATTGGCTCTCTCAATAAGTGTCCATTCCTTCTTGACTAACTCAAATTAATTTTTAACTTGATGTATGGACTTATTAGGAATCCTTTGATGGCATCCCCTTCAAGTATCAAGCTCCAACATATACCTTTCATAGCCCAAAAGTGCTTGTTTGAAGGTGGAAATGGGTTGAATGGAGAAAAGATTAGGTTGACTAGGAACAAGACATATATAAGGCTGGTTATAGGACTGATATAACTCTTGATAGGGCCAAATATGATCATATTGGCACTGATAATTATCATAAAAAGCTTGGCCCAAAAATTGTTCATATTAATAGGGAATGGGACAAGATGGATATGTTTCACCAACTTGTAGAGGACAAAACTCAAATCCAAGGTCAGCGATAAATCTTCATTGAAATTAAAAACATAAAGAAATATTTTGCCATCAATATTTAAAGGATGACTTGGGATACTTGACCAGCTGAAATGTCTTCAGAGTCACCATTGATGCTTGAAATGATTCCTCTAAAGGCTGATGTGTTGAATGACAACACCAAAAATCATTCAACTCTTGGAACAAGAGTCCCATCGAGCATGCCAAAAAAATTTGTTACTTATATTTACACCCTTTGAGGAGATAAAAATCTCTCCTCGTCCAAGTGGTACAATGGAATCACCTCTAGGCTTGTGGGTATCCTAAGGAATGAGGTGACTCTCTAAATAGGGATAGCTTCCTTGATATACCACTTAAGATTGAACCTACAAATAACTTTGGGAGGTGAAAAGGGATAGAGATAAAAGAAATCAAATCTAAACTAAGGATGTGATACACCAAATAAATTTGATGACTTCCAACCAATTGCATTCTACACTTGAGACCAAGAAACAAACTAAAAATACACTACTTCAATCTTCATCTTCTCATATCAATGCTACATTATGAGGTCATGGATGAATGTGAAAATATATGAGGATTATAAAAGAGGCCTTGAATAGAACTAATTAAAATACTAACTCAATCAACATTTTACATCCCCTAAGACACTTCACATGCCTTGTAAAAAGAAGTTTTCTAACTGCCAACAAGGTGAAAGAATGAAACCACATGCTAGGAATTCATAGTATTCACTAAATAGGATTCATCATTGAAGTGGAAAAAACTTATGAATATTCATGAATAGGTAATGATTAGTCATTTTATTGATAAAAGTCTAGACAAATGAGTATGGATTCACCATACTCAGGTGGATCATCCTATACAATGCCAAAATGGCCAACTCTTATAGAGTTTGTGTGTGTGTGTGTGTGTGTGTGTGTGTGTGTGTGTGTGTGTGTGTGTGAGAGAGAGAGAGAGAGAGAGAGAGAGAGAGAGAGAAGTCTAAGGGTAAAAATGACACTTATCAAGCTAATAATAACATTTATGCATGAATGGTACAATTATATGGATCTAAACATACAATTTTAGGATCAAAAAATGTCAATTTAAGTCATCAAAGTTATGCAAAGTGGCCTAAAAGTCCTTTTCTTGCATAAAAAATTGCCTTCATGGTTAAACATATTTAATTGACTTGTAAGTGATAAATTATATGTAAAATTATTTTAATTAAATTGGAGGCTCTCATAAAATCCTATTCATGCATTTTTTAGATGCTTGGTCCTCTAGAATCACCTGGAAAAGAGACATCATCACTTGCACTCTAGAAAACCTCCTTTTCATGCACGTAGCACACTTGCCTTCAAATTTGGAATTATTTGCCAATTAAAATACATGGGATAGGTTTAATGAAAAGTTTAAATAACCTTCATGTCTATGGAATCATTAGGGGCACCTTAAAATCACTTTACTTGAAGATTTATTTCCTTCTCTCTAGCTTGCCCAATATGCTAGATTTAAATGGCTAAGTTGAAGGACCTATTTGAGAAACTTAAGAGTTTTTTTAGGACATGAAATGAGTATTTTTAGTTATTAAAAATATAAATATTCCATCAAACTTTTTTTCATCTCCTAACTCTTCCTGTAGCTTACACAACACATAAAATAGTGATAAAAAGCCTATTTTTGCATCCATCCATAAAATTTCCTATAACTAATCATGGTGTGGATTAGCCTAAGGAATTCATATATAATTTCCAATGGATATTATATTAAAATATCTCATATGGTTTCATCTCCAACTCCATTTTCCAAGGCTGGCCCTTATCAAGGGTTTAGTAGGGTTTTAGGCCTATTTTGGTCTTAACAATTTTTCATAAAGTTGGGACATCTAACTTGAGAAAAATATCCAAAAATATGGCCTATGAGACTCATAATAACACCCCTTAACTCCTTTATCTCCCATGCATAGCTTCATGAAAGATATGAGCAATTGAAAATGACTACTTGAGCTTGTCTTCTTGTTTTCTTGCATGCCTAATGGGTTTTTGAGCCAAAAGGGCTTCTTTAAGGCCTCATTTTCTCTCAAATAGATTTAAGACATCTTTAATTGTTCCCCAAAAAAAATTTCACTCATGTGAATGTTCTTCTCAAGCTATAACTAATTTTTACCTCCCATTTGGCCTCTAGGTTATATCATGCTTAGTAGGCATGTTCTGTCTTCAAAGCTCTAAAATGATTTATTGAGGTTTATTTTTAAATAAAAAATATCAAAAACATATAACTACATATCAAAAACATGAACCAATATTTTGGAATCGTGTCCTTTATTAACAATGGTTTTGACTCCTTGTTTGGCTTTAGGCTTGGCTCTTTGCCTAATAGGTTTGACTGCAACCTTCATGATCTAGGCATCCTTATTTGATTTATCTATCTTATTAGGTTTATATCATGTTTTTTTGGGTTTATTTTATCTTCAAAAACCATCTTCCAATGTTCAAAAAACTCTTAACCCATTTATTTACCTATCTTCTCTTGAACTGTTAGTTTCATGTGCAAAGAGAAGTACCCCCTATCTAAGACAAAATAGGGTGTAATTCCCTTGTTACCTCAAGAAAATTGAATATTTTATGACCTTTTTTAGTTTATTATGAATCTTCACACAAAAAATTATCCCCTGATCATATGACTAGACCCCCCAAACTTGTAAAATTCAAGACTAGCTCCTTCTAAAAGTAGACTATGCAATATTTAAGACCATGGACTGGGTTTGCATCCTTTTGGGATCTTAAGATAGTTTGGTGAGATTAAAAACACCCTAATTATATGTTTAATAAATGCCTCATCATGTGTGAACTTCTATCAATACTTTCCATGCCTCTTAATCTTCAAAAACAAATGAGTCCACTCCATTGTTTCAAGCTCTCTGACTGTAGGTGGCTTGGTTAGTGACCCCTACTATAGGTGGAAATGCTTGATTAGGATTTAAAATTATACTATAACACCATCATTTAAACCAACATGATAATATAGTATCTCTCTTGGATGTTTTTTCACCTTGTATGGCCTTCCACAATTACGTAGGGACACTTCTCACATCACTATTTATCTCAATCCTTTTAAGCTTAAATATAGGTGGACATTGGTTCCTTAGACCTAGGTTATGATCTTGGGAGGACTCATTTGCATCCATTTAAGTCACATATCACTCCTATATACTTTTATTGAGTGTGGACCCCTTTTTTCATCTTGTTTAGGCTTGAATCATTACCTAAACACCCTGTTATTTTACTTATTCCCTATCTGACTATTGTGATAGTCCTATACATTGATTGTAGGCTCATGTCTCTATGCTAAGACCTTGGTCATGAGGTGTAGAGACTTTTCATGAACCTAAAAATTTTAATTATCATCCATTTACACCTAAATCCACTTGAATGGGCTAACATATCCTCAAACTTCTTGCCTAGGTTACTGTCTGCTAAATGAGGCAATTTACTCTATTGTAGGTGTATATTTGTTCACCTAAGATTTAGCCCTGGTATTATAATACTTACCCTTAAGTATAATAATCACTTAACACATTATTTCACCTTGTACTAACCTTTTATGCCCTTATCAAGCACTTTAATCTTCATTAAAGGGGTCTATCTTAAATGGCTGAGACATTTTGCAACTAACCTTATTGGTTATAGGTGACCACTTGAGCTATTTGGGTATTGGTTATAATGACATAAAACTATTTTGAATCATATAGGTTCACTATAATTTTTAGATACCTTTAGTCACCTTGAAAGTCTTAAATACTTATGAAATCTCATACCACTCAACTGTTAGTGTACCCTACCTACTGTAGGTGACCACTCAGGCCTGTGTACAGATAGGGCATAGTTTAGGTATCATATATATATATATATATATATATATATATATATATATATATATATATATATATATATATATATATATATATATATATATATATATATATATATATATATATACATAGTCTTTTTTATTGTGTTTTCTTAATTCAATCATTGGAAACGTTCAAGACATGATTCATAGGCCAATCTATAATTTGGATGAAGGATTCCTCTTTGAGGTCACAGTCCAACAAAGTTTATTTAAGCATCTCAGTGCTTTTTTAGAAATATTTGAGGCCTTAAATCTCCACTTCCCACTCACCTTCCAAGCTCCATTATTAGCAAAAGTCTTCTCCATACTAGATACTATCAACCTTACCTATTTATATTCCTTGGGACATCCTACAAACATGTTAAAAAATATCCATGAAAAGCCCCTTGGACCCCTATTTGGACTTTTTAGGGACTATGGGCCTAAAAAATTAGAATTTACCTTTGAGGTGTGTTTCTCACTTTGCCAACCATTAAACACCTCACTTTTGCATGTTATGACTCTTTATAACCTATGATGTCTTTAGCATGAGTCTCAATACTTTCTAAACCTCTCAAAAGGCATCTTCAACCCCCTATTATACTTTCTACAAGTGGGTATTGACACACCACAATGAGCTATAAGTGCACACCATGAAACTAAGAATGCATATAAACAATTTATGTTCTTATTATATGCCATAATACATCTCTTATGGTATCAAGAAGTTTGAGCACATGTAAACCCCTTCACACCTTAACATGACATCAGTAATGACTGTTGTAGGTGCATATGGACTATTATATAGGCATGGTATGAAGTTAGAGCAAAACATGTTTGTGTAAAATCTCTAAAAACACCTCAAATGCACTTGTTAACCTTAATATTCATGATCTTCATAGAGAAACACTTGAAACCAAAGACAATGCATCTTCTCCAACATGAAAAAAAATTAGACATATGGAGTAGAGATGGCAGGGTATCTAATATGACTATTTGATGTGATCAAGACATGTGTTTGATCAAAGTATGGATATATGATATTAAAACATGGAAGGAGGTGGCCCCTATGACAATTAAATGTTGGAAACATAATTTCCCATTCATAAGAAACCTTTGTATGCAATTCAAACTCCTGCAAGTGAAGAATTGATTGAAACTATTCATAGTGGTTCCTTCTTATGAAGTGAGATGATAAGCACATCAAAACCTCATGAAACATGAAACCAATTATGTTAATAATTAGAGGAGGAGGACAAAAATATATGGAAGCAACATCAGCATCTAAATCATAAGTATTTGCTAAAAACAAGACCAAAACTTGAAGGGTACATCGAACAACTAGTAAATTTGCACATGCCACTTCAAATGGATGGTTCATGAAGAAAAGTTTGAAATTTATCAAAATTATTAAATTTATTTTAATGTCTCTAATTGTATAATAATCTCTCAAAATTATTTTTTTGGAAACCGTTTTGGTTGGCTATACCAAGTAGAAACCTGCAAGTCACTTCTTTATGCCAAGAAGGATGAAAAAGAGAGAATAGTTTTGGCTTCAAATTGTCATTTCCAGATCATAAAAAACATATATATGAGATTTATGAAGATTAATAATCATTCCATGTCCTCCTCACATGTGTCATGTTCTTCTTTTTCTTTATGAAAATTGACTTTATTCTAATTAACCTATAACTTTTAGGTTTTGTTAGTTACTTAAGACCTTTGTGGACCCATGGGGAATGACATCACCCATTTAAACATAAACATTTCCAAAAAAACCCTTAAAAATCATTAAATTTACCTATTTGACCCCTTAAAATGACTCAAATGATAAATAAACCTAGAGAACTAATGACCAAAATTATTATAACATTAATTTCCTATGAAACACCTTATGACAATATATTATACCCCCTTATATGCCTAAAAATGAATTTTTTTTACTATGGGCACCTTATTTTGACCTAAAGTCAAAATTTGTCAATAGTAGTTTCACCTTAGAGGGCCTTTTGGACTTCATTCTCTTCCTCCATCTCTTCACATGCTTCTTGTACCTCCATTTCCTCATGCGATTCTTGCACTTACATTTATACCAAAGGTATTTTTGGCATCACAACAAGCCCCTTGGACTTCTCCTTCTTCTTCTCCTTCTTGCTAAGAGAATTAGTCTCTGGCATGAAGGTCACACACTTTTTCTTTAGGGCTAAGGGGGTAGCTTCTTTGCCAGAGGCAATCTTTAAGTATAGATGATCTTGAATTTCAAGTGTTTCTCCCCTCTTTTTCTAAGGAGAATTATTCTACTTTATATGAATCAGCTTCCCTTTATCACTAATTCAGAGGGGGAAATCATCATCCTTCTTAGGGTCTATGCCCTTCTTTCTTGGCTTTATCTCATAATATAACATTTGTATGAGCCCGAGTATTACTTCCTTCTAGAGGGAATGGAGGTCAGTGTGATCTGAGTCATCCTCCTCATCTTTGGTAGATTTTCCTCTTAGGCGTATGTATTATCACCTCAATCTTCTTCTTTCCAAATTTATGGCCTTCATTGGGATCTCCAACTACTATTCATTGGAAATTATCCTTAGCATATCCCTGAAGTACTTGGAAGAAAATGTGTAAGGTATTTTCAACTAGCCTGATCAGTTACCATCTGTAATCACCAAGTACACTATAGATAGGTGTTGCATAATAACAAAGGTCATCATTCTAAACATATTCTAAGGGAGTTCCTTTGGGATGCATCATTCCATACCAAATACCTCTATGTATTGGGTGGACCACCCCATCACTTAGTCTTATAGTTCTTGGAGAAGGTAGGTGAGTAGGTGAATTTTTAGTACTTCAATACTAGGGAGTCCTTATATACTAGGAATACCCAAAGATTGTCTTCATTGCCATCAATCATGTTTATCTCCTCCATCATAATTAACATTAACATCAACCCCGACTTGAAGGTCTCTTGCACCGTATGACACTTAAATGCATTTTATATCATTTATTTAGCAATAAATTTAATAATGTTGAATTTGACCCCTTACACCATGTGATAGGTGATGCATAAGTAGGCCTTGTTGATATTTTTCCATATTCTACCAAAGTTGAGCTACCCTCATGTTGGGTCCTTTATTTCTTTTATTGGGAATATGAAGCCTCCTTTCTAATAACTAAGGAGTTTTGTAACCCTCTCTACTTATGCACCATCCACTATCATATGGTGGATGTCTACATTGGAGTCTAGGAACCTGATGATTCTACCAATTAGGCTCATTGATAACCACATGGTGCCTCCCTACAAAGTAGAAAAATTCTTCATGGATGCATAAGAGGATGAACTATATGAGCTCCTTTGGTTTCCTAAAACACAATAACTCATATAATTGAGTTGTGTCGGCGGTCATAAGTCTATCTCAGATGAAGACATTGAATAAGATCATGCTCACTTTTATCTTGGCCCTTGTATCAAACACCCAGTCTTGTGTTACACATTGAACATTGCTTGAGGTGTGGTGGTTATATTATTTTAGCTAGAAGGTGTGTGTGAAATATGCCCAGTTCTCTCCTACCAAGAACTTTATGGGAAACTACATTTCTTAATATGACATCTTTGTGAGTGCCTCAAGATCAACTACTATGATGCTAACCCCTTCCATTGGATGCACTTTATTTTTTAAAGTGGTTGTTTCTTCTATCATTCATGCCCATTTGGCATCCTTCTATGCCTGTGATGAACCATTTCCCATCCTTAATTGGCTAGAGTTAAATCATAGTATCTTGATTTTTCCAAAGCCTCTAATGTTTCTTGGAACTTCTCACAATTGTAGGGTCTATGATTTTGATTCTAGATTTCAAGCTTTGTTTTCCATTAATGGTGGATTGGGCATCACTAAAACTTTCTTTAGCCTAGTTATTTCATAATTATTTCCCCACAAGCCTCCTTTCTAATCTAAACAAGAACACAATCTCCTTCTCTTTGCAACCATTCTTGTTTGGTGGTTGTGGGTGCTCAAGGTTTCACTTGGGTAGTGTTTTCTCACTTTAGCTCTAGTTTGAATCTAGTTATGTACTTAAAATTTACTTAAGGTTTGTAACCTAAACTAATCAGCCTTTCATTTATTTATACCCTTAGTTTAACTACCATTTTAATTGCAAGTGAGTAATGGTGTGGTAGCACCTAAATTTCTTAGAATCCACTAAAACCCACAAAGTTCATGAAAATCCACTACCCCTATGCATTCAATGTAGATCTTTGTGCATCCACCATCACCTCATTAAATTTTATAAACAATATTTTTGGTGAAGAGACATGTAGTTCAAATGGTCACTTCTCACCTAACTTTGGGTGGATGCCAACTTAATTTGATGATCTTCCTCCTATACTTTGTTCACTTGGCATGACCTTTGCCTTCTTTATGTCAACCTTACTGTAGTGCTTCACATGTATGCAATTCAACCTCCAAGGCTCCATCTTCTCTTCTTATTTTGATTTAATTTCAATCATGCTTTTATACCTTGGTCAATTTCTTTTCACTTTCATCTCTTACCTTAGCCTGTCCCTACCCCATACAAATCCTTTGTACTCCTCTAATGCTTCACTCTCTAGGTGTCTTAAGCACTTATCATCTGTGTGCCTTTCTTTCATCTTATTTATACTAGCATCTTGTATGCCTCTTTACATTACTTGGTACTCATATCTTTAATGTCTAGTAAATTCCAAGCACCGAGAAACTTAGGTGTCTAGCCTTAGGTTCTAAGAAATCAACCTTGCTCGACTCACCCAAATGGTATTATACATGGAAGCACCAAAATAGTTCATTTACAAGCCTAAAAGTATCATGCTTATTCAATCATTACCAACACAATTTAAAATAACACAAAATATAATGAAATGTCTGGCATGTGCCAAACTTTATTTTGGTTAGCAAAACATAGCTAAATTTTGATCAAAAATTTAGTGCTTGATGGTGTAAGTGCCATCTTATTACCTATAAGTCTTCAATTGGTTGCCATTTAAATACCCAAGGAGCATTTCACCTAAGAACATGTACAACTTACATGTGTCAGTTTCCAATATGTTTTGGATGACATATGGACCCATCCACCAAATTTTTAGCTTTTCAAGGTGCTTGAGGTACTTGGAGTTGTATATCAAAACCAATGCTCCTTTAGTCAGTACTTTGTACTTAATATGCTTGTCCTGCCACAAATTTTGGTGTGCCTTCTCTATCTATTGACAACACCTTACTTGGGTATGCACCTCATCCAAGCACTCCAATTCCTCTGTCCTTTCACTCAATGATTCTTGGTCATCCAAATGACTAATATGTGCAATACATAATGATGGCACCATGAATTCTAATAGTATAAATACCTCAACAACAAACACTAGTTGAAATGGTGTAGCCTTGTTCAAGTGTTTATAGGTTATGAAATAGACCCATAATATTATTGATACTCAATCATCCCAATATTTATAACCAATATTGCATATCTTCATGAGGCACATTCCCAATATCTTTTTGAATGCCTTAGTGATGCCATTCACTTATGGATGATAAGGGGTAGTCTTATGATGTGCCACCATGTATTCTATCAGTAGGATCTACATAGTTTCATTGATAAAGTGTGTGCCTCTATCGCTAGTCAAACTAAGTGGGCACCCATAGTGACTTATGATGTTCTCCTATATAAACCTCATAGCTATAGTGGCTATGCAGTTTGTTTTTAGCACTACCTCATCCCACTTAGTGAAATAATCAATGGTTGCTAGAATGTATCTTATAATCTTACACCTTGTTGTGGGAGTGATCATCCCAATAAAATCAATGGTCTATTTTTTGAATGGTTCTTGGGAAATAATGAGGATGAGAGTAATTTCATCTTGGTGGCTGGGTTTCCCTATGCACTAGCAAATGTCACATGCCTTGGCATAATCCTTTGCATCTTAGAATAGACTTGAACACCATAAGCTTGATTATAATACCTTGCACATCATTATGTCTCCATTGTAATGGATGCCTATTATACCTTCATGTACCTCACATAAAATATAGTTCCTTTCATGTTCTAAGACACATTAGTGTAATAATTCATCTTGGCCTAGTTTATACAGTTTCCTAATGATGAGCTAAAAATGGGTGGCATGAATTATGAGTTGTTTCTTCTCTTTCATTATCATATTCTAGGGCACAAATATGACATTATAAAAGTGACTATCTCTGCCAAGTCCTTAGGGACATGTTGGACTTTGTAGAGTTACACATATGACATGTCATCCTCGATTGGCACTACTTCATTGCTAGAATCGATGTTGGAAAAGTGATATGGGCTCAAGTTCTATTGTATAGGCTTGATAACAATTAAGATCTAGAAATTTTGAAAAAATACTATCTATTTACAAATGTGCCCATGGATAATGGGCTTTTTCATGAGGTACTTGAGTGCCTCATGGTATGTGAAGAAGATGAATGGGGTCACTAATAAGTATTTCCTTAATTTTTATAGGGTGTAGACCATTACTAATGCCTTGCACTCAGTTGTTGTATAGTTTTGTTATGTTTGTGTCAATTTTATACCTATGAAGGAGATGGGATGATCCATTTTATCTTCACTAAGTTGCATCAAAATGGCACCAATTGTAGATATAGATGCATCGACATGGACATGGACATGGGATCATCTAGTTGGGAAATTATAAAATAGGCATATTAGCCAATTTTAATTTTAGAGTTTTAAAGCATCCTCTTGTACTACACCCCAATAGAATGGGCCATCCTTGCATAAGAGCTCCTCTAGTAGCACCACAAGCTTTTCATAGCTCCTTATGAATTTCCTATAGTATTTGTAATAGCCTAAAAAGGCATGAATGTCTTTCTACATTGAAGGGGTTTAGAGATGAATGATTATTAAAATCTTCATAGGATCGATGAGTAGACTATCTTTACAAATAATGTGCCTAAGGAAGGTTCCAAATAGTGTTATGAAGATGCACTTATTGAGGTTTAAGGATATTTGTAATTGACTAAACTTTTCAAACATTAGGTGCAGGTTATCATAATGGTCCTTGATGAGCCCATACAAATTCCAATCATCTAGGTACACTTGGAGGAACTTGTGGATGAAGTCCTAAAATGCAATGATCACCACTCTAGAGAATATGACTGGTGCATTATTGAGTCCAAAGGGCATCACATTATAAGTGAAATAACCCCATTTAATCACCATTTTTTTTGGGCTTGTCCTCCTCTTCAATTTAGATTTGATGGTATCTAGATAACCCATTAATGAAGGTGTAGATTTCATAACCTGTGATGTCATCTAAGACTTCATCAATGAATGGAATTGATAAGGTATCAATAATACAAGTAGAATTTAAAAATATATAATATATGATAATGTGAATGCACCCATCCTTATCAATGATAATCACCATAGGACTCAGCCATTCTAAATCTTTCACTGGGTAGATCACTCATGTTCCTAGCATACTATCAATTTCTATCTTGACCTTGGTAAAGAGATTGGGATTCATTCTGTAAGGGTGATTCTTGATAGGTCTTATGCCATCCACCAATTTTATGCTCATCTTCCCAAGGGATGAGTGGGTGCCCTTCATGTCTTGATAATTTTGAGGTAATAAGTCTTATAACTCCTTTAATAGATCCATAATTTGTGCTAGCTTCATGTCAAACCAATATGCACCTAGAGTGGCCATCTTTGGTTCCCCTTTTGTGTTTATGTCTACCTTGCTAGTATTGAGTAATGAATGGTAGGGATCATTACTCTCCTAATGGGAATCCTTGACTCTCCTACTCCCCTCAGTTTTCTTTATGTGAAGATGAGTCAGGTCTTCTTTATTTGGGGTGATATCCTCTATTTGGCACACTAGTTTTTTGTTGCATGTTAGGGTCATCTAATTGTGCTCCTTCTAGATTTCATCATTTTATTCACTCAAGTCACTATTGAGCACTTATTACTCAAATAAATTTAGGATATCCAATCCTTTTTCCCTAAATGTGTCCTTTAGGTGATCCTCTAGGATTGTAATATCCTTGAATACTACCCTTTGAATTACTTGCAGTGGCTCAATCAATTATAGGTTATATGAAAAAAAGGAGCTGAGTATGAAACTTTCCTTGAGTGCATCCCAATTGTATAGCTTGTAGTGTGTCTTATTGACAACATACCATGCTCACACCCATGTCTTTAAGGTTTTGTAGAAGGCGTGCACCCATAATTTTCTTAGGGAGTTTGCACTGCAGTCATTCTAAGTTTTTTTGTACAAGCACACTTGCATTATTGGGTTTGAATTGCTAGAGTATGAAGAAATGTTTAGATCCTCATTTCTTTTCCCAAATCTAGTGAATATTATTGATTTCACATATTTCAAAGTTGGTAATCTAGGCCTTTGTGATGCCCACTAATGAGTGGTAGTGTTCCTTAAAATATACACCAATGTGCCCATCCTATTTACTTATTTTGGGATGCATGATTCAAGGTTGCAGACATATTCTTCCACAAGATTTATCCCCTCATACCTTGGGAGTATGATAAGTTTACCTTTGCTCAAGTGAAATTCTCTTTTTCCCTTCTTTCTATGGCAAGGGACCCATCTCTTCTAAGTTTGATCAATCTAGACGCAACCAATTCTCATAGGTTTTGGAACCTTCATTCTCACTAAGCATCACCTCTGACAAGTCATCTCATAATCTTCATTAACCCATCAGTCATAAGAAACATTAGTGGTATCTGAGGTTAATTATCCATCATTGTAATAAATCACTCCTTGGTTATTAGGGTTGAGAGTCTTGGTGCCTTGCACTATGATGTTGTAGATATGGTTGATCTCATCCTCTAGATCAACACTTTCTACATAAGGGGGTCCTTGGTCACTTGAGAGGGGGATTATTACCCTCTCCTTTCCATTTTCAAAGTTCATATAGTGATTCTTTAAATGCATATCATTGTTATTTACATAGCACCATGTCCTTCTTAGGAGTACTGGATAATTATCTTATTCAGTCAACTCAATCACTTCAAAGTTAGCATATAACTTAATGCCCATGATATCTATAACAGTGCTTTTTAAAATTTTGATTTGTTGCATCCTATATTTTTTGGCCATAAAAATTACATGAGGGTAAGGCCTCAAGGTTGGCCTACCCATCTTTTCCCATGCATTCTTTGTTAAGACATTGACCTTGACATGTATGTCCATGAGGACTTTGCATATAGACCATCCATCAATGGTGGCATTTATCAAGAGTTCTTGATCATACTCCACATTTTGTGTCTATAGTCATATAAAATGTGAAAATGGGTAATTTGAGTGTGGCTAATGACACCCAACCCATAGGTCCCTCTTGCTTACTCTCATGACCCTCATAGGCTTCTTTTCACTGATTCTTAGTCATCTATAGCCTTCCACACCTAATCCCAGCTTAACTAAACTAATCTTTCCATGAAAAATCCATCCCCCTAAACCCTGTCAATTAAGGACAATAGAAATCAACTTGGATAATAATGTTGGTTCCACTAGTGTCCTATTTTATTACTCCTATCTAAGTGCATTTTTAGCTCCAATGATCAATTCCTTCTAGTTTCTCATCTTTCTCCTTATCAGCCTAATGTGAGCACATTCAACCCATGACCAATAGATCCCTATAAAATCCCATTCAAATATTATTTGGAAAGGGTTGGAAATTATCACTAAGCATTTAAGAATACAAGCAAGATTACTTAGGCAATCTTTCCTATTCTCTACATACAACTAGCCAATATACTTACAAGCTTATCCAAATCCTTAAACCAATCCCTAGCCACCTCAAGCACATCTAATTTAGTATTTTGCATATTCATACACACTATTGCATAAAGCACATCAAGTGGGAGAACTAAATATGCCTTGATCCCTCTTTAGAGTATTGGTATGTAGGTAGTGTGCCCACACAAGGGGTGTAGATACACGTTCAATGAATATTACACACACTAATCCCCCATCTTTCTCAAATTTGGTCAAAGTATAAAAGAGTCTAGGGTTTGAAGACTAAATCAGCTCTATAGGGAGTTCTACAGACATCCAACAATTAAAACTTCATAGGTAAGGTGACATAGACACAATAAACAAAACCTAGAAGCTAGGTCTCTTAGACAATAGTGGTAGAGGTGGACTATAGTGTTTGTGCCATTAGTGTCTTATTTTGGTACTCCTGTCAAATAATAAAATGAAGGCCAAATCCTAATTTGTGATAGTGTTCTAGTCTTACACAATGAATTTTAGACTCTATCTTAGCCCTCTCAATCAGTTTCTAGCCAAGTTTTATTTTCTATCCCTTATTACTAGTTCTAGAAGGGTTAAAATTACAACTCAAATTTATACAAATTAGTAGCTTAAGTATACTATATTTATTTACTAATTTTACTACTTAAACCTTTTAACAAAATTAGGAATAATACACCAATATTCTCAAAATTGTTAAATCATTTGGTGAACCTAACTTACTTGGTTTGTGCATTAAAACCCTAGAAACCCTAGGGTAAATTTTCTACTAATTTTTCTTATATTTTTTATGATTTTTTATTTACATAATAAAATCATAAATTAGCATTAAAATTTAAAATTTCATAGTAATTTTAAAATAAATTTTCTTTCAAACCCTAGTTGTCCATACTAGATTCTAGTATTTTCCTAGTAATTTTACAATAATTTTATAATTTTTTACTAGCATATTAAAATAAAAAATTCACCTTAAATTTCAAAATTCAATAGTAATTTTTAAAAATATTTATTTGTCAAAACCCTAGTTGCATATACTAGGTCTCTTTAAATCACCAATTTTCTAATAATTTTCTGATGTTTTACTAGCATATGAAAATTAGAAATTCACCTCAAATTTCCAAATTCAATAGTAATTTTAAATATATATATATATATATATATATATATATTTAAAAACCCTAGTTATATGTACCAACTCGTATTTACTTCTTGAGGTATCACCTTACATCTAAAATCAGATTTCAAAAATTGATCTCACTTATTTTCAAATATTTCTTGCATTTTGAGCAAATAAAAAGGAGACCATACTTGGTCCTATCACGTACATAAATGATGAATTCTATCACATGTTAATACAAAGATTCATTCTTTGAATTCCATGCTTATTTTTCATAATATGGGATGATATTAAGAGATTTATTGTTAAAAATGTTAAGATACCTCTTACCTCACCTCCCTTGGAGCCTCTATCCCATGCCCATTCATGTTGCATGGTCTATTTTACTATTCCCTGAGTCACTACCCATTGCTAAAGAGCCCAGTTGACACCCATTGTCCCTCTTCCACCTTGAACTATCAATTATCTTCACTCTCCTCCCATATCTACTGCTAGTCCTATACAGATAATAGATAATGCGGTTAGAACTATTACTCAACATACCACCATGCCTCCCCCACCCAGTTAGAAGCCCCACCATCCTTTTATTCTTTCCCATCCTAGACCTAACCCATCCACATAGGTAGATCCACATAAGGCATATGATATTGTTGATCAATTTATAAATACACCAACTAAGATTTCCACGTTAGAACTACTACAAAAATCCAATGGGTTTAAGGACATTCTTTATCAAGCACTCACTTAGACTTCTATGCCCATTGATTCAGAGCCTTCTTATTTTGCATCAGTGGTTAAAATGATAAAAACTATATAAGATGTTATTTCTTTTAATCATGAGGACATGCCATCTTAGATAGTTATTGATAAAAATTTACCACTGTTCATACAAGTTCAAGTCAAACCCAATGCAGTTAAGAGAGTTCTAATTGATAGTGGCTCTAGACTTACTATATGTAATATTACATTCTTACAGAGCATGGGCGTAGATATGGCATCCATGCAAAAATAATATAAGAATATTAGAGGGTTTGATGAAAGACCATGATAGACTTAAGCACCATTTTATTAGATATAATGGTAGGGCCAAAAACCCTCTCTACATAATTCCATGTCATGCAGGTCCTCTTCATTATAATATTTTACTTGGATGATCTTGGATACACGCCATGGGGGTAGTTCCTTATACTCTTCATCAATGTGTTAGTTTTATCTATGAAGGATACCTATACACACTCCTAGTAGATAACCATCCATTTAGACATTATCATATCACAAAGTCATCTTTAACTATTTTGCCAGAAAGGACACCTCATATTACAGTTCAATCACCACCTCATTGCATTTCTCTTAATCAGATACATATTTATGAGGTAGGAAAGACTAGCACATCTTGCACTCCTCCACTTATATTTTTGTCCTCAGCCCTAGATATTCATCCAGTTATAGAAGCTTCATCCATTATATCTACTCCATCAATCACAGTCCCTTCACTTATTACAATTATACATTACTGATAATAGTTTTAGTAGTACCATTTGATTCTACAGATAGTTACTCTATCAGTTATAAATACTCTCATAGTGACATTATCTTCTATTACTATAGTTGATGAGACTTCAATATCACATCTACCCCTTGTGGTAAATTCTAAGTTACCATATGTACATGATGTTGATACATATTCCCAAGATACTTCAGATGATGATATGACACCCACACTCACAAATGACTATTTGTGTGGATTGAGCTTTACACTAGTTGGCCCAGGAGAGTACTGAGATAACTCTAGAGCTCTCATTATACATTCTACATCACTCTTAGCATCTCACATTACACTCTCAGGATATACTCCATATTTATGACCATAGATAGATCACTTGACACATAAATTTCACATGGTTACCTCTATGGATATTGAGCCAGTCATTCAAATTTAGGTAGACAGAACATAGCATTAGCTATAGATTATGATACAAATATTACTTGATCATGGATTAATCACACTACCTATAGTATGCCATAGATCTATTAGCAAATTATCATAGTATGATGGTCACCCATTTTTTCATAGGATTATAAGCCATGATATAACCTCATGTACAACTTTAAAATAATGATTAGATAAACTACAGGTTTAGGGTATTATTTAGATTACATCACCACCACCACCAACTTCACCACTTTCACTGAATAAATCTACCACCAGAGCTAAATGTCTCATAAGAGAATCAACATCTCCACCACTAAAGCAACCTTCAATTTACCTTCAAAATGATGATGCCATGTACATAGAATCTATAGCATATGATGATACTTATGATGATGATGATCTTGGGGCATTTGATGATGGTTGTGATACCTTCCTCCATATCCTTCCCCAATGAACTCCATCCTTAGACCCTTTACCCCCTTCAGGCTAGTCTTTTATGTCATTATGTACATATTTCTCATCTCAAATGTTTGTACATAGTCTCCTTATGGTTGATTGTATATAGCTTCCTTTTATTTAATTATACATAGTTTCTTTTACTTACTAGTACATAGTTTCTCAGTATTTATTGTACACAGTTCCTTCTCAGTCTCTTATACATAGTCTTCCTGTGATTGATTGTACATAGCTCAAATCTCAACAATTCAAAAACAATACAAAATATCAAAAATTCAAAAACATTCAAATATTTCAAAATATAAAAACATTCAAATAATTCAAAGACACCAAAAACTTTTTGATTATATGCATCATCCATGATTTCCATCTCTACTACTATGGTAGACATTTCATTTATTGTTCTATGCTATTGTTTATTGATTTATCTACATTACCACAATTTACTTAATCTTCTTTGAGTGTGTGTAGTGACATCTAGACCTTTGATTGCTTCACCCTAACCATTGAGGGGGAATCCTACTTCTACATTCAAGACACACAATGATATACATACCCACTGGGGGTATCTTCTATATGACTACACCATCCAAGTTATGTCATTCCTATACCACACACTCTAGTTATCATGTTGATGTACATTACTTATTAGATTACATAGATTACTCTATTGAAATTCCACTAGTATATAGAACTTGTGTATTCTCTTAACATATACCTAGTCTTGTACTAACATGTCTTGCATACTTTCACTTCTTACTTTGATTAGTTAGATGTGATTGTGTTTCCAATATATTGTCAGGCACCTAGAACAACAAACATGCTCTGATACCACTTTGTTGGGGGATCACAAGAACAACACCTGTTCTAATCCCACTTTGTTAGAATCTTGCTCCTCAGAAAGAGTAAAATATGATTACTAAATATAAGCAATTATAAATGCGGAAATAACCAAAAATACAAGTAACTAAAATTTACCAATAGCACAGAATATGAGAGACAATACACTATCTTGTATTAACACTTTATAGAAAAGAATACAATAAAGAGCAGCCACACTCTTCCACCTTACAGAGGCTTCCCACACCTCAAGTGTACAGTAATTCTTCTACAACACTCTCCTACCAAAAAAAAAAGGGTCCCAACAACCAACTCACAAATAGAATTGGTGTTCACCTCTCCAACTAGTCAGTAATAACCCTGCCAGTTCACCAAGCACTCTAAAGTACTTCAAGTTGATCTCTCATGAACCTGCAACCTGCAATTCAACTGACCATACTCACACATGTAGATCTCCTATGAGCTTGCAACAACCTGCAATTCAATGATCTTACACTTAGAAGGAACTTCCTTGTCTTCCTTATCTTATACCAATTACAATACATGTCAATGGGTCTATAAATAGATCCCAGACTTAAACAATAACTTAGACTCTTAATTTAGACAATTATCCTCACAGCTTAAGACTCTAACTGGCCTTTACATGCAAACACTTCGTTCACTTAACTAATTATCCGTGCAACGAGTAGTTCTGGAACACACAAGCGATCGATGCCGGTCCCTGCTTGCTTGGTTCTATTGACGTCGGCTGACTCCCTGCCGTCGCCGGTGGCCTTCTACACTGGTCACGACTGACATCAGTCCTGCTGCCGATGCTGGTGCTCCTGGATCTCAGCAACCTTCTTGTTCCTTCAGTTTGTAAAGAGTTGAAGCTTTTAGCTCCACAACTCAACAATCTCCCACTTGGAGATAAACAGCTGCAACCTGTACTTGTACCTATACTCCATCTAGTTTGTTTCCTTGGCTTTGTATCCCTCCTCAAGATCACTCTTGAAGACCAACCACCACAAATCTTGTAGTGCAAAACCTGTCATCCAAATCACCTGCCGCATCCACATCTACAAACCATGTAGAAAATAACCTGAACCTGCATAGCATGTGCACCTGCTGCTAGTCCCTGTAAGAATCCACTGAACTGCCCTCCAATGGTTCTCTCCCAGATTGGCTCCAACTTGTGACAACTCCCACTACTTGGGAAAACTCAGGTTTAGTACATACCATGCACTCAACCTCATTATGTGAATCAAGACACAGTTCATAGAACTGTCCAACCATCAGCGTGCTAACTGGTCTCACACAATCATCCTGAAACAAAGTCAGCATGTGACCTCCCATGTCTCTAGAACACACTCATGCCAAAGAATCTTATTGCTCCCAGATTTTCATGACACACACCTAAACTAGCTTTACCTTTAGTTCAGCAATACCCTGTATATGTAACCCTGTAATAAGCACATCATATAGAAATAAGATAATGTAGCTAATATTATCCAACCTGGTAAAGAGAAATACAATGATCAAACCTCCATTGCCCTGCAGCTCATACAAGACCATATACCCTGATCTTCCATCTCACGTATCCATTTCCGCTCTTCTTCATCCTCAACATCCATTCGTCTCTCAATGCTTACTTCCAGCTGGCCACTCTACCAAAAACAACTGTTTGGTTCTCATCCAAGGAATCACATCCTCATCCATGCCAAGCTCCCACTATTTCCTGATCTACCTGTTATGCTTCTTCAATAACTTCCTGGTCCTATGCCATAAGTGAGCAACAAGTAGTGTAAAGAAGGGAAATGATGAATTTAAGAACTTACTTACGCCTTCAGTCCTCCATATGGGCACTTGAGACACCTTGACAGCTTGTTGTCCACCCAAAATTCATCTCAGTAATCGATGTCGGTCACATCTCAGTCTGCACCCGATCGATGTTGGTTCCCTGTGACTGCCCCCTTGCCTACATCATTTTTCCCTGGTCGACGCTGGTAGATATCTGCCCTGAGTCACCGATGTCAGGCTGCACATATCCGACATCGGTCCCTATCTGGACGTCGACGCTGGTTTTCCTGCCAATGTCGGTCTCTGTGTTTTTCTAGTGAGACCTAACTTTTTCCCGTGAGCTCTTTTTGGATCAAATCCTTCTCCAAAACACCCTTGCTCTACTCAAAATTCTTCTGCATCTTGTGCTGAACTCTGTCTGTCACCTTCTCCTTGAAAACCAAGGCTTTCCTGTTCTTGTCACTAACGTCAAATTCCTCAAGAAACGTTACCTTCTTCTTCTGCATACAGAAACCACGATCCATACCTTCCCAATCCGAAAGCATACCCTTTGACTCAAGAACAAGCATCTCCTTCTTATCTATGTGACCAAGCCTATCAAGCCACATCTCTGAATCTACAGCTGAAGTAGATAACCCAGAAAGAGAATCAGTAGTACAAGTAGATAGATAAAGCGTACCTACTTTCTTACTTCTAGCTACAACAAGTGTACCCTTGGTAACCTTCCAAGAGTCTGCTGTGAGAGTTACTGTGCAACCCTCATCACCCAAACTTCTAACAGAAATCAAATTCTGCTCCAGAACTGGGACATGCATGACCTCTTTTAACACCCATGTGTTACCTATTTGCAGTTTTAGCTTCACTTTCCCTTTGCCAATAATCTGACAAGGCTTACCATCCCCTACACAAATTTCTCCAAAGTCTCCCTGGACATACTCATGAAAAAATTCCCTATGTGGGGATGCATGAAAAGAGGCACCAGAATCTAAAACCCAAGATTCTACTTTATCCAAAGAACATACCAAAGCATCTCATGCAGCGTAATCTACAACATCTGCTTCTTCTTCATGTCCTTCATGCTGATCTTCGCCTGATCTGCAATCTCTCTTTAAGTGCCCTTGCTTTCCACACTTCCAGCAGGTTATTCTGCCATACCTGGACATGGATCTTCTACCTAGCTTGGACCTTGATCTCCCATGCTCTATCTTTTCTCTTTGCCTTCCTCTGCCTTCAACACTCAAAGCATTTCTTGATGATTCACTTGTGTTATTCCTGCGTATCTCTTCATTCAAGATCACACTCACAACATCATCCACTTTTAAGACTTTTGAAGGAGACACAGTATTAAAAACTGCCATTACCAAACCTTCCCAACTTTCAGGTAATGAACACAAGATTAAGAGAGCTCTAATTTCATCATCAAATACAATATTGACTGAACTTAATTGGTTTACCAAACCATGGAAATCACTAAGATGGCTCTGAACAGATCCACCTTCCAACATTTGCAAATTAAATAAACGCTTCATAAGAAATACCTTATTAGAAGCTGAGGGTTTTTCATATAAATTTGCCAAAGATTCCATCAACTCCACCGTTGTCTTACACTGTGATAAGCTGGAAATCACAGATGATGCAAGACTCAATCTAATAGATCCCAGAGCCTTCCGATCAAGAACCTCCCATTCTTCATCTTTCATATCTGAGGGTTTGCAATTGACCCCTCCCAACGGTAAGTACAAATCTTTTTGATATAGATAATCCTCAATCTGCATCCTCCACAATTGGTAGTTCTTGCCATTGAACTTTTCCATTCGTAGTTGACTGTCTTCTACCATTGCTCAACTCCCACTCAAACAGAAACCCTGTGAGTAACCTATAATCAAAACACACTAACCAGATCTAATCCAATCCGTTAATATCCCAACCAACAGCTCTGATACCACTTTTCAGGCACCTAGAACAACAAACATGCTCTGATACCACTTTGTTGGGGGATCACAAGAACAACACCTGTTCTAATCCCACTTTGTTAGAATCTTGCTCCTCAGAAAGAGCACAGTATGATTACCAAATATAAGCAATTATAAATGCGAAAATAACCAAAAATACAAGTAACTAGAATTCACCAATAGCACAGAATATGAGAGACAATACACTATCTTGTATTAACACTTTATAGAAAAGAATACAATAAAGAGCCACCACACTCTTCCACCTTACAGAGGCTTCCCACACCTCAAGTGTACAGTAATTCTTCTACAACACTCTCCTACCAAAAAAAAATGGTCCCAACAACCAACTCACAAACAGAATTGGTGTTCACCTCTCCAACTAGTCAGTAATAACCCTACCAGTTCACCAAGCACTCTAAAGTACTTCAAGTTGATCTCCCATGAACCTGTAACCTATAATTCAATTGACCATACTCACACATGTAGATCTCCTATGAGCTTGCAACAACCTGCAACTCAATGATCTTACACTTAGAAGGAACTTCCTTGCCTTCCTTATCTTATACCAATTACAATACATGCCAATGGGTCTATAAATAGATCCCAGACTTAAACAATAACTTAGACTCTTAATTTAGACAATTATCCTCGCAGCTTAAGACTCTAACTGGCCTTTACATGCAAACACTTCGTTCACTTAACTAACTGTCCATGCAACGAGCAGTTCTGGAACACACAGGCGACCGACGCTGGTCCTTGCTTGCCTGGTTCTACCGATGTCGGCCGACTCCCTGTCATTGCCGGTGGCCTTCTGCACTGGTCACGACTGACAGCGGTCTTGCTGTCGACGCCGGTGCTCCTAGATCTCAGCAACCTTCTTGTTCCTTCAGTTTTCAAAGAGTTGAAGCTTTAAGCTCCACAACTCAACATATATTACATGTTTTCCTTTCTTGCTTTGCATAGCTAGATGTGATTGCATTTCTCAATTTTTGAATGTCTCTTGTATGTTCCTTAAGACATTTTCCAATGTCCTTTGCTTCTATTCTTGTGTGTGCCTTAGGACATTTGCCAATGTCCTTTGCTTGTAATCTTCTATGTGATTATGTATTTCATGCCAACCTTGCTTGTTTCTGTATGTGTATGTAGCCTTTGAACATGCCTTGTATGCTTGATTTATAATTTGAGTGACATGTGTCCATGTCCATTATTTGTTTGGCCCCTTGGCCACTCTTGATGTTTCTTGATTCTTTCCTTATGTGCTTGTTTCTTATTTACTTCTCAATTATTTGTAATGCCATGATCCACATCATGCATTATCTTGCTCTCTTGGATGTCATGATGGACATCATGCTCCATCCCTCCTTGCCAAATAACAACTAACAACTAACCAAACTTCTAGTTATAATTCATTATATTACACATGTTGTTACATTATTATATCTATCTAGGCATACCCTTGTTGATCTAACAATCTCTCATTACAAACCATGTTTGTCTTGAGATATCTTGTCGATTATCATTATTATATCATGTATCTTTACAACATAACACACTTGTAGGGCTCTTTATTATTAGGGTAGTCATTTTAGGGTCTTCATTCCCACCCTCATAAGAGGGGGCAACAAATAGGGGTTTTGTCATAGAGATCAAAGCTCTTAACGGTCAAAAATTTAGCTTTCAAAACACCCAAAACAATAACCAGACATCAAACCAAATAGAATAGACTAGACAGATAGTGAAATGTCTAAACACTCATCAAAATTAGCCCAAGATAACAATGCCAAGATTGGACTATAGCATTGGGCCCTCTAGTGTCCATTTTCAGTGCTCTTATCCAAACAACAGAAAAACTAGAATTTCCAAAAGCGGGTAGAAAAGTAGGTTTAGCTACAGTTTTACATAGTCAAACCATTTTTAAATCAATAGTTTTCATTACACTTTTGCTTAGAGAATCTAGATATAGGGGAATTATGCATGACATGATGGCTCTCACTTCCAATTTTAGATACGGTAGTTGATATAACTTCTAGATTATAATCCATGTTTTAGAAACCAATGATTAGGAGCAATGTGTGAGGCACATTTGTTTTCTTTTCTTTTTGAGTTTCGTATTACCCAAGAATTATCAATAGTTGTGTGCCGTATTCCATTTTTAGGTGGTTGACATCATTTTTGAGTGGCTTTCATACAAGCCTAACTTCCACATTTTAGTGTGGCTTTCATATAAGCCTAGTGCACTACTTTTGGAGTGGTTTTCATACAAGCCTAATCTCCATCTTTTGGAGTGGCCTAGTTTCCAAGATACATTCATCTATCCATGCCAACATTGTTAGATCAATATAACATTCACAATATTCAAGATCCATCTCATATGACATACATTTCATACCGATATCAGTTCATAGCTTCACTTCACAAGGCAATGATGGAACCAAAGGACTAACTAGCTTTTGTAATCTTGAGCCACCTACTCAGAGGGATAGGACACATAGTCCAAACATTAATCAACACATGTATGACCACCTAGCTTCACTTAGTGGGTGATGATGGAGCCAAAGGGCCAGCCTTTGCATTCTTGAGCCACTTCTAGGGAATTGAGCACTCATCTCAGTTCATGATATTACTCTTGGTTTAGCACATATCCAACATCACCTAGCATTACTCAGTAGCACAATAGGTTTTGTATTGGTTCACATACTTGGTGAGGTGTATTCATTCCTTTCTCTTCCTCTCTCTCATACCTAGCTTTGTATGTTCTTATTTTAGATATAATGTATCTAGTAAGAATTGATCTACTCTCTATTTTCCCTTGTAGATTCTCACTTCATAGTGTGCTCTCTCTATGTACATCTAGAATCACACAGTTTCATGAGATTTACCCTTACAAGTAAGTTTAGGTATGCTTTGTACTTTTCTTTTATCCTAGTATCTCACTTTGCTACATCACTAGAATAAAGGAAGGGAAAATATAGTCATATAATATGTGAAAATGGGTAACTTGAGTGTGGTTAATGACACCCAACCCATAGGTCCCTCTTGCTTGCTTTCATAACCCTCATAGGCTTCTTTTCATTGATTCATAGTCATCTATAGCCTTTTATACCTAATCCCAGCTCAACTAGACTACTCTTTCCATGACAAATCCAACCCCTAGGCCCTGTCAGTTAAGGACAATAGCACCCAACTTGGATAACAACATTGATAACACTAGTGTCCTATTTTAATGCTCTTGTATAAGTGAATTTAACCCCAACAGTTTATTCCTTCCATTTCCTCATATTTATCCTTGTCAGCCTAATGTGATCACATTCAACCCATGACCAATAGATCCCTATAAAATCCCATTCAAAGAACATTTGGAAAGGGTTGGAAATTATCACTAAGCAATTAAGAATACAAGCAAGATTACTCAGGAAATATTTCCTATTCTCTACATATATCCAACCAATACACTTACAAGCTTATCCAAATCTTTACACCAGTATCTAGCCACCTCAAGCACATACAGTTTACTATTTTACATCTTCATACACACTATTGGATGAAGCACATCAAGTGGGAGAACTACATATGGCTTGATCCCTCTTTGGAGTATTGGTATGTCAGTAGTGTGCCCACATAAGGGGTGTGGATACATGTTCAGTGAATATTACATATACTAAACCCCCTCTTTTTCAAATTTGGTCAAAGTATAAAGGATTTTAGGGCTTGAAGTATAAGGAGTTTTGTGGACATTCAACATTTGAAACTTCATAGACAGGGTCACACAGACATAATGAACAAAACCCAAAAATCTCAAGTCTCCTAGACAATAGTGGTAGAGGTGGACTACAGTGGTGATTCCACTAGTGTCCTATTTTGGTACTCCTATCCAATCATAAAATGAAAGCTAGATCTTGACTTACAATAGTGTCTCAGTCTTGCATAGTGAATTTTAGACTCTGTCTCAACCATCTTAGTCAGTTTCTAGCTAAGTCTTATTTTATATCCTTTATTACTATTTTTAGAAAGGTTAAAATTGTAAATCTAATTTATTAAAATTAGTAACTTAAGTGTTGCATATTTATTTACTAATTTCACTACTCAGACCCTTTAACTAAATTAGGAATAATACACCAATATTTCCAAAATTGTTAAATCAGTATGCCTGACTTCTCACACCCTTTTCATGCATGGTGCAATGACTTCAACTAGATTCTATCCTGCATGTTCTAAAATCAAGTTATTTAATAGGGGTAATATCTGTTCTATCTATAAGAGGCACAAAATATCTGTTAGCTATTGTACCTTAGTCTCTTGGCCATCTTGCTTATTGCGAGAGGCAACAACTTGCACTTCTAGGTCTTGCACCAGTTGAAACTCCCCTTGTAGGTTTTGAATCACACTCATAGCCTGTTGCAATACATCTTTCTAGAACATAGGGTCTAGGTAAGGCATAGATTTAGGTTGAGGCCATGTTATTTACTTAGTGCATCTCTATTCCCCATATTTCAAGTGCAACTCAGGTACTATCACAATTGGTGGCTGAGTGGTGAATCCACTATGAGTAGTTGCTTGTATTTTGATTGGTTTTATGCAGGTTTATTGTGCCTTCAGAGTCTAATTATCTATTTTTTGATCATGCATGACCATTATTACACCCTTATTTACACTAGACCAACCTTGGGTCAATTTTTTATATAAGTTGAGGCATTCCTTGACCTTATATGTTCCTCAACAATACCCACATGTTGGATGTGTAGGGTAGTCACGCTGATAATGCTCTATCAAACAACACTTGTAACATGAATGCGGTGGGAATCTTCTTCCACCTCATCCTTTGGCACCTCTTTGCATTCCATAGCCTACATTCTATTAAACATAACTATCATTTCCTTGGGTCACATGCCCTCTAGCTACTGTAGTTGCCTCCCTGACACCTCTCTCCATATTTTTGCACATCTCATCGATCATGCAAAACTCAATTGTGTTATGGGTATAGGAATCACACAATTGGTAGTAGATGGTTGTGTTAACTTGAATGGTTCATTATAACAAAGGGAAGTTATTAACATCATGCACTTCATGACGAACCTCATAGCTTAAAAGTAATGTGCATACATTCTTTCAAGGATAGTTATTCCTATTATGGTCTTCTATCTCGCAATCGATTCACCATAATCCACTTTGAGGATCTTATGACAAACTAGTGATCAATTTATAAATTTTGGAGGCGATAAATACAATCTATGCCTCCATAAATAGGTTGATTCCCATATCAATACTCTTGATTGCCTCGACTCTGAGCATTGATTCAAGCACTTTGTGAGGGTAAGTGAATGTCTTCATGGATAGTGCTCATTAGAATGGTACTAGAAATCTTCCAATAAACCATTGTGAATGCTAAGAGGGGTGAATTTCATAAGGAAACTTGGAAAGAAGTGTCTTGAATTTGGCATCATACAAGTGCATGATTTTAGAGAGCCCTTAGTTGATTTATTTGAGCATGGTGATGTTCTATTGTTCAAATTTGGGTTTGTCAAATTCCTTTAGGAATGCTTCCTTTAAGGTGTTATAGTCAATCATAGCCTGGTTAGGATCAAATTTCCTCTATCAGGCATGAGTGCAATCAAGCAGAGCTATTATGAATTGTGTTTCCTTGTGTTCTAGTTGGGTTATACCTTAGCACACCATTGTAGTTTACATTTTAGCACATGCTCTATGACATTTTCCACACCAAGGTATTCTGGCAGGTGCATGACCATCTCATAGTAAATTCTCTATAGAGGGGTGCTAGCATTTAAGGCACTTGCCCTTGGTACTTATCTTGGTAGTGGTCCTTCAATGCCTCTAGCCATTGGGTTAGGCATTGGTCCTGTTGTTACTACAAGTGTTGAAGATGATGAAGGCACTGTACTATTGACTTGTGGTGTTGGGCCACTTCTTATGTGTTGTTGCCTAGTCTACATAGCTGACATTGGCTAAACTGGAATGCTTACACTCATATTTTATGTTGTCAAGCTAGCACCCAAATGTCTAGAGGTATCCTCACTTAACTCTTTATAAGGGATAACTTGTTTAATCACAAAATTATAGTCCAAGTCTATAAAATGGTCAAAGTTTATGTGGATAAAAGGGTTAGTTATCACTCTTCTTTCTTCACATGGGGGATCCAACACATGAGCTAACACTATAGGTTTAAAGGGGGTAGGCACTTTTGATGCATCTTCAATGGTCAAATTATGTAGGGACACAACACATTTTTCACCTATTAATAGTTGAACTCAATCCATAGCTTCATTGTTCCTCTCCTCACACTACTAAAATTCAAGAGATCCTTCCCCATACCTTTTTCACTCATTATGGGTTCTCTCACCACTTCTAAGTTCCAGATCTTCCATCAGCTTGCACCTCATCTTATTATCATTCTATCTCCTAAGCTCTTGGGTGTCAATCTACTCATTCCCTTCCATTGCACTTCACCTATTCATCTCCTTCTTCCTCGTTACGTTTCTCATATGCAAAATAAATTTAGTCTTTCATCCTCATGGTTTTAATTCCATAATCCACCATCATTTTTTTAAGCTATGCACCAAACTCTTTCACAAATGTGTCTCTAGGCTTGTACAAAATTGATACTTTGATTCCTCAGGGTAGGAGTATATTGACATTACAAACACAAGAATGTAATTATTTAGTGCTCCTTACCACCATTTATCTATATCTCTAGTCCAAGTGGCATTTAGGTTCTCAAGCCTCTCTAAGCACTTTTTCATCCACTCAAAGTGGTGTCCATGACTTCATCTTTTGTGGGTCACATAAGAAACCAATCATCGATACACATGCTCAGGTAGTTCATAATATAAGACCTCATATAGAGCATCATACATGTTCTTAACCCACTTCCTCAGCTTTTGTCCTTTATAGGATGGATGCTTTAACACAAAACTATCTTCCACCTGTTGCAGCTAGCATTCGATGTTCTCAAGGGAGATTCAGAGCATTATTTGGTTGCATCATTACAAAAACAGTAACCCACTTCCTCAGCTTTTGTCCTTTATAAGATGGATGCTTTAACACAAAACTATCTTCCACCTGTTGCAGCCAGCATTCGATGTTCTCAAGGGAGATTCAAAGCATTATTTGGTTGCATCATTACAAAAATAGAATTCAATAGGGTCCTGAAAACATAACCAAAATATTATAGTTTAATTGGGGTTTAAATTCATTTACTCTATCCAACACTTATTCGATTGTTCCAAGTCAGCTCTCAACTTATTACAACTAGGCACAAATAAGGTATGTTCCCATAGCGCTCAACATTTATCACTCGACTATGTTAGCATCAATTCACATAAGGTACAAGCCTTATGCAATCACCCAAAGTGTAGTAGAGAAAGAAATGGAGCTTGCATTGGGCTAGTTGTGCCATGGCATAACTCATTCTTCATAGGACTTGATTATTGTAACAACAATGTTGGTAGGTTCATTAGCACAAGTTATTTTTGAGCTAGGCTAATTGTCTATAGGCGTAGAGCCTATTTGGGGAAATAATTTTGGTCATAAGGGCATAAGCCTATATTGGGTTGGTTCTATTCTCTCAAGGGCATAAGCCTTTGTTTTGTCTAGCTTAGCATCATCTAGTTCTTGAGGGGTCAACATAATTCCTTAAATCAAGTTCATACTAGGCTCATGTTTTATGAAAGGATATCATCACAAGGTGCAGGTTCTCATCTATACTTTGGCCATTTCTTCAAAGTAGGTTGACATCATCTTTCACACAAGGATGCCATTAACTTAGACTAGAGCTTCACTCAAACATAACATTCAATTATCATGCTTATATCAATTTAACTACTACAGACATTATGCATTCAAATGATCTTAGTCAGACACATAACCATATTGAACTCAAATATATGTAACACCATTCATTAATATTTAAATACATAGCATAGTTTGTACCCTGTAAAATAGAGTATATGCTTATATACACTACTAAACGGCCCAACGGCTCACAGGTGAGCTTGGGTAATACAATTCGAGCCTCAAAGGCATCCATGCCAGTCCTAAGTTTCAATGGCAGTCAGATTACTGTCTTGAACCAATTCTATAGGGCTTCACTATCTTGAAGTTATGTCTCCCTACTCACTAGATCAAGCTCGACTTTATAGCCCATAGTAGCATCTTTATGCGAGGGTGGAGAGTGCACACTGACTGCTGAGTTGGAGCCTTGGTTGATCATTATGTTGGGTCTATCACCTTGCGCCCTTTGCATTGCGATCATCACGTGCGACCACTCAAAAAGATGCCCTAAAAATTGAGTGCTAGTTAACCGCCTATCAACTAGCACTAGGTCTATGATGAAGCCTCCAACTAATACAAATGCTACCAAAATGGCAATCATACCAAGTGATTTCTTTACGCCAAAATATTTGTTGAGTTTTCATGGATCCATACTTAACTGAAATAAGGGCCCAACACAATTAACCATATATATCCATATATATAATATATTATATAAATAAATTAATTAATTAATTAATTATATATATATATATATAAACTATAATAATATAATAAAAATATATATTACTATAATAATAAATGATTATATCATATTATAGAAATTTTCAATACATTTAATAATACATATAAAAAAATTCTATCATGTTAATAATAATTATAAATATATTATATTTATTATGAATATTATAAATTATTATATATAGTATATTAATAATAATATATTATATATTCTATTCTATTATATTTTATTACATATATATTTTTTAATAAAAAGGGGTAAAAACTTTATTAATACTTAAAACAACAGATTACAAACACACCAAATAAAACAAAGACCCGAAAAACCAAATACAAAGCCTCACGCCTCAACACTACTTGCCTCTTCAACAAGAATGGACTGCAGATCCTGACACAATTCACAAGACAAGTGTTCCCACTCATCCACCTTATGATCATCCCCTCCAACCAATGCCCATTTGGCCAAGCAGTCTGCTACCCTATTCCACTCCCTTGGAATATGGGCAAAAGAAATAGAATCCATTAAAGAACTGACCTGTAATATCTACTGAACAATCATGGCCAGTTGCTAGCTAGCCTTAGACATTTTCCTCTCCATGAGCAAATGAATCAAAACTTGAGAATCTACTTCACAGATCACCTGCCTCCACCCTAAAGCATAGGCCAACTTCAGGGCATAGAGGATAGCCCACCCTTCCATCCAATTAACGATCTGAACTCCCTAATAAGCCAAAAAAATGAAAACCATTGATCCCAAATAATCCCTGCCGATCCCACCAATCCCAATCGATCCTGGGTTGCCCCTAAAAGATCCATCCATGTTAATTTTCAAGAGACCAGTGGGCAGGGGTAGCCACTTCCCCAGCTGATGGACTCTATACTTCCCCTGTTGACTCCTCCTGATGCACGCCAAATTTGGGAAAGCCCCCAAATTCCAAACCTATCCACCATCTCAGCATCCCCCCTCCTCAACGATAGATTGACTTCACTCTTCGCTTCAATAGACTCTTGGATCATCCCTTTAATTCTATTCCAAACCTATGAAATCTCCATCTTCTCATCTTGAAAAATCTTGCAGTTCCGTTCTAGCCATACCTGCCGCAACAAGAAAATGGGGCCCCTGTACCACACATCCTACATAAAAGGGGTCAGAGAGGGAGGCCGACCCAATCTAGCCCAAAAATTAGCTAGAGACTCTGCATGGATACATTGGCTCCACCATGCATCCCACCAAAAATGCCATAACTGCATAGTGAAAGAGCAGCAAAAGAAAAGGTGGGAAGAATCCTCCTCCTCAACATAGCAGAGGATGCATCTAGAAGGGCCAGCAAAACCCTGCTTCCAGATATTATCCCAGGTAAGACATCTATTCCAAACCAATGTCCAAATAAAACAATTACATTTTGGCCAGGAGAATCCATTCCATACTTTCTTCCTCCACTAGACTTCCTCCCTACCCTCATACTACTGAGATATCAACGCCTGATAGCCAGAGGACACAGTATACTTCCCCTTCAGATTTGGAGACCAAGCTAACTCATCACCATCCATGAGAGCGTTATAGTTGTGACTGGATAGAATATACTACAATTCCATGCACTCCTCCATACCAACAATCAGCCATTCCTCAGGGGTCTTCCATCTGGTATCCTGCAGCTTCCCCTGAAGGGCCCAGGATTTGTAGTCACTCACCCTTGTCCATCCCGCATCATAGAGCCTCTAGGATAGAGTACGAAGTTGAGGATATTGGACAAGAAGGGGAGGGTAACCATCCCAAGAATCGTGCTAGAACTGAGCTTCAGCCCCGCTCTTGCAAATCCAAAAAAGGCCCCTCTTAATCAGTGCAGCCCCTTTCTGGAGGGTCACCCAAATCACTGAGCCTTTACTAGACAAATCATACCAGGGGATATTCTTTTGGGGAACCCCAAAGAGGTACTTGTGGGATAATATTCTAGACCAAACCTACTCCTGCTCCACACACCAGCGCCAGTATAACTTGGTAGCCAAAGCAATACCAGAGAACATAGATTGCCTTAATCCCAGACTGCCATACCTCTTTGGGCTGCAAATCACCTCCCACTTTATGAGACTTCACTTGGTAGAAGACAAATTACCAGCCCACAAAAATTGTCTTGTGAGGGAATCCAAGTCCCTGATGAAGCTCATCGGAGCCACTTGTATCATGCACCTATAAATAAGGAGTGCCTGCACCACTGATTGAATCAGTTATACCCTACCAGCAAAAGATAACCAACGATGGGTCCAATGATTCACTTTATCCTGAAACTTATCCAAAATCACCATCCAAGACTCCTTGGACTGTTGGTCAGTAGAGATTGGAATCCCAAGGTATAGCAATGGGAGATTCCCAATTTGAAACCTGAGGGAATGAGCCACTCTTCTTTGTATGGATAGAGGAGTATTAAAGAAAAAGATAGAGGACTTACCCTCATTAATAACCTGACCAGACGTGGCAAGAAAGGAATCCAAGCTTTTTTAGATGTTAGATGCCTCCCTCATGGTATCCATGCCCATCAGTGCCACATCGTCCACAAATTGGAGGTGGGATTGAACTGGAAGACCTCCACCCCAAAGCCAACCCTAAATAGCTCCATCTTCCACCCTTCTTTTAATCAACTGACCCAAACCCTTCGCCAATAGAAGAAATAAATAAGGGGATAGAGGATCCCCTTGTCATAGCCCATGGGAGGCCCCAAAGAGATTGGAGTGCTCACTGTTGATCATAACAGAAAAAGAGGTCAAGTTCACATAGCTCATAACCCACTGTATCTAGTCCTCCTCAAAATTGAAGGTGCCCAAGATCTTCTGAAAGAAAGCCCACCGAACTCTATCATAGGCCTTGGACATATCCAATTTAATAAACATCACCTTATCATTAGACTGAAGCATGGAGTGGATAGTCTTTGTTGCCACCACCACCCCATCCAAAATCTGTCTGCCCTCCACAAAGCGTCCTTGCTCCTCAGAAATAAGCACAGGCAACCACTTCTTTAACCTCTCAATGATCAACATAGAAATAATTTTGTAAGTAACATTGCAAAGGGAAATGGGCTAGAAAAGACTCAACTGGTCAGCCCCCTCCCCCTTGGGGATGAGAGCCAGAAAGGTCGAGTTCATAGCCCGAAGCATTTGTTTGTTCAACTGAGACTGTTGAACCATGGCCAATAAATCTAAATTGATGATATCCTAGAATTCTTGAAATAACTCAATCGAGAAACCATCTAGGCCAGGTGCCTTACCTTTCGACATCATGAAGACCAGAGCCTCAGCCATAGATATCTCCTTCATCAAATGCTCCCGCATGTCCCTAGTCACCAAAGAAGGAATGCAGGAAAGGACCAGAGCCTCAGCCACTAGGTCCCGTTGTGCTTCTTCCTTAAAAAGAGAGGTAAAATGCCACACTGCTTCATTGTGGATCCCCTGCATAGAAGAAATAGTCTCCCCATTGTCTGCCACCAAGGAAGTAATCACATTACCATGCTGTCTGGCATGGACCGAGTTAAAAAAGAAGGCAATATTTTTATCCCCTTCTTGGAGCCAATCAATTCAGGCCTTCTATTTCCAAAAGATCTCTCTTAGCTCCCATTCCTCCAGCATTTTTAGAGCCTTGGCTTCCTCCCTCAGCAAGAACTCGTTCATCCCTTCCTCCCTAATGACTCTAGTAATGGCATTCAGCTCCCATTGAGACTCATTTTTTTTGTGGAAGATATTTCCAAAACTCTACCGATTCCACCTCTTGAGCTGGTATTTAATGAATTTTAAAAGCTTTGTGAAGGTGTACATTGTTATCCCAGCAGCAGGCCTACCATTCCTCCACCAATCCGCCATATGCCCAAATAGGTCTGGGTCCCTTAACCACATAAGCTAAAACTTGAACGGTGGTTTTTGAGGACTATGAGCTGAAGATATTGTCAATTTAATAGGCCAGTGGTCTGACCCTCTCTAATCTAGTATTTCCATGCTAGACATCCACAACCCCCCCACCCAATAGTAGGAGGTCAAGAAACGATCCAGGCACTCAGCAATGCATCTATCCCCCAGCCTTTTGTTATTCCAGGTAAAGCGTCCATTACCTAGCTTAATATCCACTAGGTTGAGAGCCGCAATATGATCTCATATCAATAAAGAAGATGGCTCTAGCCTTGCATTACCTCCTATTTTCTCAGTTAAATCTAGAATAACATTAATGTCCCCACCTACAATCCAAGGCATGTAAGAAAAGAATCGGCGCACTAGGTGGAGATTTTTCCAAACTAGGAGCTTACCTTGGAAGTCCATATGAGCGTAGATGTTGGAGAAAAGGACTAATTCCCCTGACTCATTGCACATGGCCACCATAGATAGAGAAGACTTGAAGGAGATCCATTATATTGGTTGGATCTTTCGCGTGTTCCAAAAACATGCTACACCCCCAAAAGACCCCTAAGCACCAATGCATTGACATAGACCCAGCCTCCAAATCTTAGGAGCAATACTCATCATATCATCCATGGAGACCTTCGTCTCCTATAGAAAAAGAACATCAAGAACTTGACCTATAACTAATTCCCTAATAGCCTTTTGTCTAGGGCCGCTGTTCAGGCCCCTTACATTCCATGAAATGATGATCATTTTGGAGGAGATAAAAAGTGGGAGTCAAGGGTCTTAACAGCACCTGACTCAACCAAGGTCTCCCCAATCATCTTAATTTTCTCAATGTCCTTTTTGCGCCCCATTTTAACACTTTTTTCCATCATCCCCTTCTTCCCCTCCTTCTGAAGAATGCCCAAGTGAGGGGAGAATTTCCCACGCTTATCCAATTCAGCCACCGATGTCTTTGCTTTGAGGTCTTCATCTTCAACGTGTTGTCTCGGGTCCTCGCTTGCCTCCACCACCATCTGTTCTCCTGCTTGCTCTGCCAAAACCATGGGTAAGGCCAACTCCACCTGAAGATGCGAATGAAAATTAGCTGAGTTAATTTTCAAACCAGAACCTCCCCCCCAACTGCTCCACGCTCAATAGTCCCAGGTTAACTTCTTGCTGCCCCAAATCGTCCAAGGCAGCAAACCTATTGAAGGAATCATCCTCTTGTCACTCCATAAGGGGCCTCTTTTGGTCTCTATTACAGTTTTGACTCTTCACCTGAGCAAAGCCTTCCGCATCCTTGCCCTCACTAAAGCCCAGCTTCTTCCCTGTTTCAACATTTGGAGTACTAGTAGGAGGCGTAAGATGTTGCTGCTCCACTGGCTTTGCCCTCGGGCATCTCCACACCAGGTGTCCATATTCATGGCATAAGCGACACCTGAAAGGCAAAGTCTTGTAGTCCAATTGTTGCACCCATGAATATGACCCTGCACTCATCTCCACTGCATCAGGTAGTGGTTTACTCAAATCAATTTCTACACAAATACGAGTAAATGTCATAACTTTCTTGTTTAAAGTCTGTGTTGAAGACCCCATTGGCCTTCCAAGCGTCGAAGCTAACATCTAGAGGACATCCTCATGACAACATTCAATAGGAAATATGGGAAGCCTAACCCACACCGAAACTCGGTTAGGGAGTTCCTCAAAAGGATTGAAGCCTGCATCCCAGGGTTTAATAAAAAGCCCAACCTGATTATAAAAGTAAGGCCCTCCCTCAAACACCCTGTTTCGATCAGCCAAGCATGAAAATGACACCATGAAGTAGTTGTTTGCCAATACCGTAATCTCTATTTCCCCCTCAGGTTCCCATACTCTCCTGGCCCAACTCTCCAGGAAATACAAGGAGACTTTCAAACCCAAGAACTTACAGTATAGCGAGTGCTTAAAATAATATTCAACATCCTCTGCAATCATATCAAAGGGGATTACCAGTTTAGGATGCTCCGTGCACCTCTCCAAGCATCCGTTAATCTTCATGATTCGAGACCCTCCAGGCCTACTCCAATCCGCAACATCCGTATCCTGAGAAAAAAGCACCTTGCCAAGTGTTTTATCTTGTTGCCCTGTTCGATTCAGCCCTACAGCTTCACCGTAGCTCTTCCCAAATGCTGACTTTACAGGCTCCTGCTGAGCCATAGCCGTGCCCAGCTGAGACTGTTTGGTTTTTTTTTTCTCCACAATCCGTTCCCAATCCGTTCTCACGTGCCCAACCCCTCACCCGACGCCTGCGCAGCACAAAAAATAGACTGGAAAAGCTAGGGCACGATTGCCCTAGCTCAACTCCTCACCGCAAGCTCCCAAACGCGCCATACCACCCGATTTTTCAAATTTTATTACATATATTATTCACAATATAATATATTATTATTTTAATTTGTTATATATTAGTATATATAAATATAGACTATAAAATTTTGATATTGTAATATTGATTGGAACAACATATCAAATGCAGAGTATTTCTATAATTAAATAATTTCTCATGATATTTTTGTCCATCTTTGACAATAGAAAATAGTGAATCAAAGATGCCATCATTGCAAGTTGTAGACCATTTTGTAATGGGTGCAAGTCATGTAAATTCACTAGTTACTTTGAATATATGTTATATGTACGATATGAACCCTCCGGTGTTTGATATCCTCTAAAATACCAAGTCATTGCCCCTCACAATCACCACCCATCTCACCTTGAAATATTTCACCACTTGCATGTTTTGTATGGACTTGCTCTTCCCCACCACTTCGGCATTGCTCAAGCTCACCATGAAATGAAATGTCTCCTACCCATAAATCTCATTACCACATCATATGAAAAATCACAACCTCATTTTCTATAACGTTATCTGATTATGTTCATTTACTTGACCACGAAGTAATTGCAACTTTAGTTAAGTATAAATTATATATTGTAACGTAAATTATATGGTGTCCGGATAACCACGATTATTTGGAGCTTTCATTTGTGATTCATTATAGGCAAAATGACATACATCCGATCGATCTCCTCCACTCAACGAGTCCTAAAAGCAACACGGCTCATTATCAAGCCTCTGGATGATGAGTCTAGATACTCTCTAACACGGCTCTGCTTTCCGATTCTCAAACCCTCCTCGGCCTATTTGGGAGGATGTCTTTTGTTTTCTTTCCCGAATCTCTGAGGAAATAATGTCTGCGGGAGAGCCAGCGGCTATTATACAGGGAAGGTAGTTGCTTCATTTCTTTGCTTCTTACTCGTTATCGTAGATCAGAGCCAATTATTGAAAACTTTGTTTGCAGGGCCATTGTTTTTAAATGAAGGACGTTGAGATTTCTGACAAAATGTTTAGAGATTGATTAGGGGGATTTTTCACATATTTTAAATCTAGTGCCTCTGTTTAATGTAGATTGGAAGGCAAGGTTGCAATGATCACAGGCGGAGCATCTGGTATAGGAGAAGCCACTGTTCGCCTCTTCACAAAACATGGAGCCAAAGTAATCATCGCAGACATTGCAGACGAATCCGGCATAAAAGTGGCAGAATCCCTCTCTCCATGGGCGACATACATCCACTGTGATGTGAGCAAAGAGCAAGACGTGAGCGCAGCCGTGGATCTCGCCATGGAAATGCACGGACATCTGGACATAATGTTTAATAACGCAGGAACAGTGGATTCCAAAAAAAAAATCGGCGTGGCAGAGTACAGGATGGAAGAATTCGAGCGCGTGATGAATGTAAATGTAAAAGGAGTAATGCACGGCATGAAACACGCAGCCCGAGTGATGATCCCCAACAAGAAGGGCTGCATAATTTCTACAGCCAGTATTGCAGGGACTTTGGGAGGAACTGCTCCTTACGGATACACGGCCTCAAAACATGCAATTTTAGGCTTGACTAAAAACGGTGCGGCGGAGCTGGGGAAGTATGGGATCAGAGTGAATAATGTTTCTCCTTCAGGGCTTGCTACAGCGTTGACCATGGAGTATTCAAATGAAGAGAATAATGCCAAGTTGGAGGCGTTCTGTGACAGTCTGGCTAACTTAAAGGGACCCACTCTTAGCGTAGACGATGTTGCAGAAGCTGCTCTGTATTTGGCCAGTGAGGAATCGATGTATATGAGCGGTCATAATCTTGTTCTCGATGGCGGATTTAGCGTGGTAAACCATGATGGGGGCATCTATAGATGATCAAATAGATTTTTTAATTAAGTCTAAAGTCGCCGTACAATAATTGCTAAAGATGCTGGGTGCCTTTGTGTCTGATATTTTGGGACAAATGCTAAAAAATGTGATTAGTTCATACTTATTAATATATCCCTTTAACTATAAATGAATTTGGGCTCTCTAGGGAGTGACTAGCACCTCAAATATTAAACATGATTTCCAGAGGTGAGGGGATTTTTATTGTTAGGTGATTATTACCTCTTTTTTAAGATTTTATTTTCAAATAATGTTTAAATATTTGTAAATTTTGATTGAAATAGCACCATAAATATATAGTTGATTTTTTATTGTTTTTCGGTAAAATTGATCATCAAATTGTTCATTTCTTACTTTATTTCAATTTTTATGTTTCAGATTTTCTAATTTTTATTTTTAGATATGTAGTTTATTATTCTATTTAATCATAAATTTAATGGTACAAGAGTGTAATAGGATTAAGAATATATAAATGAGTAAGTATAAGGGTGATAAATAAATCTATAGCATATTAATTAATTTTTAAACTTAGGTAAATAATATTTTGAATTTATAATACTAATATATGCTGAAAATAGGAAATATAACTATTCACTGATATTGTAATAAATTGGAAACAAGAGTAATTATTCATTTATTGTACACATGCAGATCTGGATTAAAACATGTTGGAAGTGGATTAGATCAAGATTCTGAAACAGTCGTTAGATTCTAAAATTTTACACTCTGTGACCTCAAACGCTTGCATTAGATCTAGACAGTTGTGTTTACGTAGGTATCTGTGTTGGACATAGGTTTTCGGTATGAAATAGTGATTGGATCTGAATATGATCCCATGAAGCTTTTTAGGTCTTTTGTAACATTTCTTCTGATGTATACAAATCATACACACAAACTGTCACTCTTTGTCAAATGATCGAACACTAGCTTCTTCACCCTTAGAGTGATTGTGAGAAAAATGGGTTAGTGGGTTCATGGTGTCAAGCTGTCCCAAAGTCCTCTCTATCAATAGATGTTGCCTACATAGGCAATACTCTAAAGAGAGTCTAAGACTTATGTATCTCTTCCATGCATGTTAGCTTGTGTGTATGTAATAATGTAATGTGTGATAAGTAAGTACATAGAGTGACATGTCTTGAAACTTGGTAAATATGGAACATGAGATGCTCCTTCAATACTTCATACTTGTGGGGATATTTCTCTTATATCTAATATAAAAATAGGGACGAATACGAAATATTTGCTTACTAAAATGCTTGATTAAGTGCTCTTTGTAAGTTGTCTTGTGAGTTCTTAGTATTTTTTAGGTTAAGAATGAATGAGGGTTGATCTTGTATATATATATATGAATTATTTTAAAAATATATTGCACTAACGCACTTAGGCCGACCTTTAGGATATGTTTCATTTGTAAATTAAATGACTTTTGGACATTGTACACTTAGTTTGAAAAGGAACATGTGTGTTGGCGTAGGCCTCTAACTAGGATACAAGTGTCCAAAAAGTTAGAAAATACTTACATATCTAAAACTAATAGAGAAATATAATGATCTAAAATATAATATTTTGCATATTATAGAAGGCTTGGTCATCATAATAGTAATGATTAGACTAAGAGATGAATAGTTTAGCACAAAGAGATAGTGAATGCAAGCCTTTTAGAAGTGAGAAGGTCTTAGAAATGAAGGGTACAACCTTAATAGGTATTTTCCAAGTATACAAGACTAAGGTGTTATATAATTCAAATTTAGTGTCTACATTTTCCTCCCTTTAATCTAGTAATGAAATTGTTAGTTTAAAAGAAAATAAATATATACGTAGGTGTGTATAACACACTTTTATTTTACGTGAGTTTAACATGAGTGTTTTTCTGATAACTGACATGAAACTAATAGTATGTTCCAATATATAATCAACGCATATAATCTAGAATTAAAGTAATTTGTAATAATTGAAAGTAAATAGATAAAGGTTAGGAGTACACATATGTATTGATGTAACCATCTTACCTTCTAAATTTTTTATTTGAAGATATACTTTCTTATGAAGCCTTGGAGGTGAGATTAGGACAATTTGGAAACTTAAGTGCATACATATATAGAGTTTGGAGGACAACATACCCCCAATCTTGGCAAAAAGGTGAGTTTCCACATGGCCATTGAACTCATCTCATTCATGCAACCCAATCATACTTATAACTTGGTGAGTGTGAGTGATCCAATCAAATTACACTATATATCTAGTGATGGTGAATGATTTTTTCACTCCATCCTCTAAATCTGGTGAAGCTAGATGATTTAATCAAGTCTAACATATAAACTTGGTAAAACATGGTGCCAAATTAATCATCGCAGACATTACAAATGAATCTAGTATAAAAGTGGCAGAATCCCTCTTTCCATGAGCAACATACATCCACTATGATGTGAGAAAAGTGCAAGATGTGACTGCAACTGTGGATCTCTCTATGAAAAGACATGGACATTTGGACATAATGTTTAATAATGCAAGAATAGTGAATCCAAAAAAATTGGCGTGGTAAAGTATAGGATCGAAAAATTCAAGCGTGTGATGAATGTAAATCTAAAAGGAGTAATGTACATCATAAAACACACAGCCTCCATGATGATCCACATCAAGAAGGGTTGTATAATTTATACAACTAGTATTGCAGGGATGTTAGGAGGAACTACTCCATACGGATACATGACTTCAAAACATATAATTTTAGGATTGATAAAAAATGGTACAACAAAGCTGGGGAAGTATGGGATTAGAGTGAATATTTTTTCCCCTTTAGGGATTGCTATAGGGATTACAATGGAATATTCAAATGAAGAAAATAAGGCCAGATTGGAGGCATTCTATGACAGTCTAGCCAAATTGAAGGGACCCACTCTTATAGTAGATGATGTTGTAGAAGTTGCTCTGTATTTGGCCAGTGAGGAATCAAAGTATGTGAGTGGTCATAATCTTGTTGTTGATGGCCAATTTAGTGTTTTAAACCATGATTGGGGCATCTATAGATGATAAAATAGGTTATTTAATTAAAGTCTAACGTTGTCCTATAATAATTGCTAAAAATACCTTTGTTCAGACTAATGCCATTTTTCTTAGTTGTCATTTTTTTTGTTTAGGCTAATGCCATTATCCTTAGTTCAATATTATGAGATAAGTGAGAATTGGGTGCCTTTGTGCCTAATATTGTTTTAAGAGAAATATTAAAAAGTGTGATTCGTTCATATTTATTAATATATTTTTTATTAGTATCTGTGTAGTAAGTATTATTGCAATGGATTTAATTAATTAATTTATATAATGCAATATGTATGTAATGAGAGTTGAGCACTTTTTCAACTCAATATTATGTTTTGAATATTTATAATTTAATAAATATAAATTAAAATAATTTATTTATTTTTATTGACTAAAGTAGAATGACATGACTATTTTCTTGGGAAAATAAGTCTATTTCAATTTTTAAACAATAGAAAAAACTCACATTGTCCAATCATTTGCCAAAAAATAAAAGTCAACCAAAGTTTTAAAAGGGATTTCATTTTACAACTATTTGATATTGAAAACACATGAGATAATATTTGTTTCACACTTTTCTAGATGTTATGTTGTTTTCATGGCCAACTAGTGTGTAAGTAAATAAAGCGTCTATCATAAACCTTAAAAATAATGAAAAAATGTATACAAATTATTATTTATTTCCCCTAAATATCTATGAACGCAAGTCAAATACTCACATAGATTGTGCTCAGAGTAATTCACTTGTGTGCTATAAAGAAAGCAATTTAATTTTGGGTAATTTGTTTCTACTGAATTGAACGCCTAATAATTTGTTTCTACTGAATTGAACGCCTAAAAAAAAGCTACAAAACTCTTTTAGGTGTTGTATTCAAACTATTCAATAAAAAATCAAACAAAATCACAACTATAACAATAAAAAAGGAGAAATAAAAAATTATGTTCATTCTCATGCAATCCACTCACCTAGACATCTTTTGCATAATGTATATCATAACTAATGTTGTTCTTTATAAAATAATTAAAGTGGGTAGTTTTTTAATGTAAATTTAATATTACCTAAAATTCTTTTGTGTGCCCAAAAAAAAATGAGAAAGTGATAGATCAGATTATATCAAATCAATTTGCATGGACTCTATATTCATCTATCTCTTCTTATTCTCTATTGCATGTCATCCATTCATCAAATCACTATTAGCCTTGCCCCTTATCACAATCTACAAAAGAAAATCACAAGTTTATGTTGACTCAATAGTTTATATTAAACTTTGTTAATTTCATCTAAACTTTGTCTAGCTTGATTGTAAATGACTATAATGGGAGCTTAAAAGAACTTCCAGGTAGATGAACATGTGTGTTCCAATGATTTAAAAGTTTTGTGATCCTATTATTAAGACCAATACACCAGTGTTATATTATTCTATTGATTCTATTGTCTTGATCATAGACTTAAACTCATTATAATCTAGAGACAATATAATTTAATCATCCCATAAGTGGGAATCATCATTCTTTTAAAATGATAGAAAACTAGAAATAGAAATGCCCCTGCTTGCTTTGTTATACAAGAAAAAGGCCTAAATTGTTGTGGGTTTCTAGTTCTTTGGATTCTCTACCTATAAATTTGATCATAGAACCGACCTCCAAAGTGTCTTCTTAATTGTCCATTTATTTTATGATTTTTATCATATTTTATAGATCATTCTTTGTTTGTTGATGATATATATAAAAGAAAATAAATTACAAGTTATATTTAGTATTTAGAGCAATTTTTATGATAATTTAAGCATAACTATTTAAACATTTATTCTTAGACAACTATCTATATACACCCTAATTTGGTCAAGCAACGACAAGTACTATGTCTTTTAGTGCTCTTTCATATGAAGATCTTAGTCATGAATATATCCCTTGTTCGCATGGTCAATGTTGGGTCTTTTGATTTTCCTTATGTGTTATTTTCCTTATTTGTTTCACCCCAATGGTCGTAAGTCACTTCCCCCCAATCATAGGGGCCTCTAGTCTATCATATTTGGTCTTAACTCTATTTTTCGGCATTAGAACAATAACGCCATGTGGTGCTAGTGTCTAATTATGGCTCTAGTGTTTGGCAGTTATTTTCTCTCATGTTTTGGGTCCTAACCCTACCTTGAGCCTTATCTTATGTTTTCATCCCTCTTTTATGACTTTTTGGCTAGTGAACAAGGTCTTACATTCAACTCAAAGTTCCTTTTATATAAAGAGCCTCACAAGGAATTTTATATATAACAATTAATATTTTGGCATATAACTACATACAATCAATCAATAGTAAAACTCAATACTCTACATACTACTCAGCTATTACATCTAGACATTACATGCTTGATTAAAGAAGGACCTAAGCAAAAGTCATTCTAGCATACCATGCACATTGATTATGCACACAAGGGAGAATTTCATGCGATTTGAGACCCCTAGCATTGGGGTTAATGTAGGCAACAACTAGGACAACATGGGTTTTGCTTTATGTGATTGTAATATCCCACAACCCAATTTTCCTTGTCTTTTATATTTGATTTGATTGTTATTTCATGTGTGAAAGTATTCATTAAGGTTTTGGAAGATATTCAGCAAAACAATGACACAAAAGAGCTTCTAAAAGACACATAACCACCTATAAGTCCCTCAAAACCTCTCGTAGCTTCCCTAAAAGTTTTAGACAACTCCTGCAAGAGGGACATTAACACCATAATTGGACACAAGTACCACATGGCACTAATTTCCACATAAAGATGATACTGTTCAAGGTCATATTTTAGCTACATTCATAGAATGAAATGTGTCTACCTATTTCTCCATCTTGTTCAACCTCCTGAGACACAGAGCTACCATTTTTACTTTAGATAAGTGTCCTTTCACTATATTCTTAATATTTTGGGAAAATCTTGTCTAATCAATTATTTCTAATTTTTATTTGAGGTTATTATTATACTCATCCCTTTAATAACACATGATTTACATTTACTTAGTCCTAAATAGTTAAAACATTTGGTACTTATCTTACTTCGAATATTGCTTAAAACCTTAGTTTTACCTAGGGTTTACCTTCTTCCAATTTTTGTGTACTAAACTAGGGTTAAAAACTTCTATTTTTTTCCCTAATTTTTGGCATAACCCAGCTCATTCAAATTAATCCTATATTAAGACTTCATTAATTTAATGTAATTTAATTTTTTACAAAACAACACTCATTCAAACCCTAGATCCACACACTAGGTCCCTATACATCCAAATACTAGCAATTAGGGTTTCAATTACAAACATGAATTCTTCTACACATTGGGTTAAATATTTGTCATAGTTGCACATATACTTATATTATATTACATTCTACTTCTTGTGTGCTTGTTATTCATTATTTACATTATCTTTGTTAGCAAGTTTAAAATGGCATCTACGAAGCCTCCCACCCCTCACCCAGTTGATGAATTTCTAAATTTTTATCATAATTATAATAATGAATGGACAAAATTTCAAGATTATACATTAGAACATGATAATGATCTCATTTATAATGATGATGATGACTATTTTGTAATGATGGATATGATGATTACTATGAGCATGACAGTGAAAATGTTGATGAGGATATATTAGATACATCTTATCTTTCCTTTCCCTCTTCTCTTACACCTCAAAATCAAATTAACAATATAGTTCCAAAAGAACCTCTTCTTAGTAGTGCTTTGTTACAATGTGATCCTAGCTTCTCAACTACTTTCACTACCTCCTTATTCAAATTAAATCAATATAAGTGCAAAACATGAAATCCACTTTTGCATGATTCAAGTAAAGTAGACAAGAGCAATGCATCTTCTTTACCCTTCTTAGTTAAATTTGAAAAATCATGTACTAATGATATTACACCTTTTACCAATACACAAACTAAGGTATACAAAATTATTTTATCAACTTATTTTATATTCCAAGCTCAATGCAATGATTCTTTGCAACATATTGATAATTCAAATATATCTAAATCTTATCCTACATGGCATAATATGCGAAATGAAAACATGATTGCTAATTCTTCTACCCCTGACTCCAATATTGAAAGTAATAATCATTCATGCACTCCACACATAGCTAGTGAGTAAATGCATTGAATTACACACACACAAGATGACACATTGCATAGTATTAAAAAGTTAAAATCTTCTCTCTCTCTCTCTCTCTCTCAGTGAGCATGTGAAACTTCTTATACTCTTACTTATACAAGTGAATTAAACTCTAATTTTGATGAACCTTGGAATAATGATGATTAATATGATTATGGTGAAAAATACATAGTGTCTACACCTTCTAGTTTTCCTCCTACTTCACCTACTTCTCTTGGTTAAACAAATACTAGGTCACATGTTAAACACACACACACACACACACACACACACACACACACACACACACACACACACACACACACACACACACACACACACACACACACACACACACACAGACACACACACACACACACACAGACACACACACACACACACACACACACACACACACACACACACACACACACACACACACACACACACACACACACACACACACACACACACACACACACACATTCTTATGTTCATAGTTTACATAACTTACATTCACATGATAATAAAGTACCTTATAGTTCAGTATCATCTAATAATTCTTTGCAAATTAATAAAATAAGAGATACCAATGAATGTCCCTCAAACCCATTAATACAATAGAACATGTTTGTTAACCTAACCTAAACAAAGGTGATATCTCATTTACCTCTAATTAGGTCCCAAATATCACACCTCCAAAGGTTATAAAGAGCAAACCAATCCTTGTTAAAAAAGGTTCCCAATGCAATATACCAATGGCTAAGATAAATAACAAAATATAAGAGTTAAATAAACCCCTTGATGATGATAATATACCTTAATAAGAGGTAATTTACTTAATTCATGTTGTGGGTGCTTTGTAATAACAAGTATACCATCTCACATTGGAGAATAAAGCATAACAATATTCCAGTGTCATCCATGGTAATCCTATTCCATGTAGAAGCTTCACCACAAAGTTCCCACCAACATTTAGACACTATTTCTACCTACATTTGATGGGCATGGAGACCCATACTTGGATCTTCAATCTTATGAAAAAGTCATGGCACATATCACCAAAACTTTGACTTTAATAAAATTATTTCCAAAGTTCCTAAATGGGAAAGCACTAAATTGGTTCCATCATGCAATCCTTAGTGGGTCACTACATATATATGATGAGTTATAATTAATATTTATTAGGAAATACATACATCATAAGGGGCATCAATTCACATATGGGAGGTTACCATCATTACACCAAGGTGAGATAGAACCAACAATTGAATATGTTCTAAGATTCAAATCATATTTGCACTAGTTGATTTACTAGCTGATAGATTTAGAGGTATAATACATCTTTGATAGAGGAATAATTTTATCTCTTAAGTAGAAATTATTATATTAGACATCCAAATCATTACAACATCTACGTAACATAGCTATAGCATTAGAGACATGATTGGGACTAGTTGTTATAAATTTAGGTGCAGATTTGGATGTCAGTTTTTCAGAGCCACATTCATCTAACATGGTACAAGAACCTAATACATTCTTAAATAAGAAATAAGTGGAATAGAAAAAACCAATAAAAATACTCAACAAGGGAAAAGAGCCACTTCATATAGTACCTCATATAGTGAGTAGAACACAAGACACATATAAAGGGGTTATAAAATTTTCAGACATAGATAGGCCTCATGACATCTTACTTACATTATTAGATAAGGATATGATCACACTTCCTCCTATTAAAATCATCCATCACACCATTTTAATAGGGTACAAAATAAACCATATTAGAATTTTCATAAGATAAATGGACATTCAAATAATCATTGTTATGCACTCTTAGACTGTATTGACCAGTATGTCAATCAAGCCATTAAAACATTCATACAAGGGACACTGAGATTTTAGTCTATAGTATCCTAGATCACAATCCTCTATTATAGAGTTATCCCAAGATGTTCCATTTAAGGGGAAATTTGTTACTCATCATATGAGCCATGTGGTTTTAGGACACCTATTTATGAACAATCTCATGCACTATAGATTCATCAAAGATGGAAACTAGTTCATAGAGATCAGAGCACAGTCTCAATTTGTACACCAATTAAGATATTTATAAATAATCACAGAGGTCAGAGCATAATATCAGTTTGCACACTAATTAAGATATTTATAAACAATCACAGAGGTTATCATAGTCTCAATTCACACACCAATTAATATATTTTGAAATGATCACATAGATTAGAGCATAGTCTTAGTTCACACACCAATTAATATATTTGCAAACCATCATAGAGATCATAACATAGTCTTAGTATGTATACTAATTAAAATATTTGGAAACAATTATAGAGATTAGAGTATAATATTTATTTGACCACCAATCAAGATAATTTCAAGAGTTCACAAACATAACATTTTACAATATCCAATCAAGATATTTCCTAGAGATCACATATCTTTGAGAATAATTTCAACACAATAGTGAATCAAGCTCTTTGATATAAAGTCTACACACCTAGCCACTAGCAATGTACCACATGTAGTTTTAGTTTGAGTCTACTTCTAAATTGACACAACATGAGTAGTATAGTCATATAAAATGCATACATTGGTAACTTGAGCATGGCTAATGACACCTAACCCATAGGTGCCTCTTGCTTGCTCTCATGACCATTTTAGGCTTGTTTTCACTAATTTACAGTCATTCGTAGCCTTCCAAACTTGACCCCAACTAAGCCAAGACCCTCTTTACATAACCAATCCATCCCCCACGTACCATCTATCCAAGACAATAATGCCACACTAGGACTATAGCACCAATGCCACTCCTGTCTATTTTTGGTGCTATTGTCCAAGTCTATTTCTATCCCAAACAGTCAATTCCTTCTAATTTCCTATCCCTATCCTTGTCATCTTAATGCAATAAAATTTAATCCATGACCAATAGATCCCTATAAAATCCTATTCAAGGATCATTTGGAAAGGGTTGGCAAATATCACAAAGAAAGAAAGAATACAAGCAAGAATACTCAAGAACATTTCCCTATTCTCTACATATAGCCATATAATACTATTTCCAACTTATTCAAATCCTTACACCAATCCCTAGTCATCTCAAGCACACCCAGTTTATCATTTTATTACATTCTCATATCATAATTGCAACAATCACTTTCAAAGGAATAACTACATATGGCTTGATCCCTCTTTAGAGTATTGGTATGTAGGCAACATACCCACACAAGGGGTGTGGATCCACATCTAGTGAATATTATACACACTAACCCACCCTCTTGTTTGAAATTGGTTAAAGTATAATGAAAGAAATGGTTCTAATAGAAAATATTCTCTATAGAGAGATCTAAAGACTTTCGACTACCAAAACTTTAGAGACAGGGTCACACAGACCTACCAAATAAAACCTATAAAGCTTAGATCCTTAGGACAATAGCACTAGATAAGGACTATAGTGTTGGTTCCACTCCCATCTAATTTTGGTGCTCCTATCCAATCTAAAACAAAATTCAAAATCTCATTTACAATAATGTCCTAGGCTTGCACAGTGAATATCATATCTTGTCTCAGTCAGATTAACATAGTTTAAGCTAAGTCTTATTTTCTCCCTCTTATTACTATTTTTAGAAAACGCTATAATTACCAATAAATTTCACAAATAAATAGATTATCTATCATATATTATTTACTGATTTATCAATCCATACCCTTTAACTAAATTGTAATAAAACCCTAATTATTTTCAAAACTGTTAAATCATTTGGTGAACCCAAATTACTTTGTTTGCACACAAAAAAACCCTAAAAACCCTAGGGTAAAATTCCTACTAATTTTTATTATAAATTTATAAATTTTTACTTGAATATTTAAATAAAAAATTCATTTCAAATTTTAAAATTTAGTAGTAAATTTTAAAATAATTTTATTTCAAACCCTAGTTGCCCATACTAGGTCCCAATATTTTTTTAGTAATTTTCTAACAATTTTTTGAATTTTTTCTAGCCTATTAAAATAAAAAAATCCCTTCAAAATTTAAAATTAAATAGTTATTTCAAAAAATATATTTTTCTCAAAATCCTAGTTACACATACTAGTACCTATTCAATCAAGCATTTCCCAATATTTTTTTGAAATTTTAGTTGCATATTTAAATCAAAAATATAATTTAATTTTCAAAATTCTATAGTATTTTACAAAAATATCATTATCAAAACCCTAGTTTCATGTACTAACTCCTATTACCTTCTTGAGGTATCACCCTACATGTTTGTGAGCTTTGTATCTTTTTTGCACAATTTTCAAATAATTATTTTTAGGACTTTACATTTTCTATATTTAGTACTTGCCTTTTCTAGCACTTTGCCTATTAAAAATTTTTGTAAAAAAATTAAACATATTTCAAATTATTTTCCTATCTTAACAATGGCCTAATATACCAATTTTGATGAAACTGATAAAAGGGAACTTTAAGAACTCTTAATCGAATAACTTGACATGTAAGATAACAGGCTTAAAATACTACAAGAAGAATAACATAGAGTGAAAAATGGTCAATCTTATCAAACCGTAGAGCAACCAATTATAAATGACACTATGAAGGCAACCATGTCTCAACAACCCCCTATAGCAGCCCAACCTACCTCTATACCACCAGCTACAACTAGTACATCACTATCTCCTGATGTGGTAGCCCTTGTGCAAGATATTAGATCTCTTCAATCCAAAGTGCTACATCTTGAGCAAGGTGATTCTAGACCTACATAGGCTTTTGACTCTTTATCTATATTACATAAACCATTGGCACGTAACATTACTTCCACACCCTTGCTACAAGGTTTTGTTCAACCCAAGCTTACTATTTATGATGGAAAGGGTGATCCAGAGACATAATTGAGAGATTTTCACATAGCATACTTGGACTATGTACCAAATGAATAGATAATTACCAAGATATTCCCATAGAGCCTAAAGGGATATGATTTATAATGGATCTATAGCTTACTTAATCAGTCGATTAGTACATTCAATCCTTTATCTAAAATGTTCCTAGCTCATTTTAGCATTAACATTGGTGACAAGGTTTCATATGCCCAAGTTTCAAAATAAAAACAAAGGTCAAATGAGCATCTCATAGATTATGTTCTTCGATATAAGAATATCTTGGCTAAGATGACTAGCCTCATAACCAATCAAGAGCTATAAGATCTCTTCAAATAGAGTCTTTTACCATCTTTGCACAAGTCAATTATGTTCAAAATATTCTCTTCCTTCACTGAATTATGTCACACACTAAAGGAAAGAGAATTCAAGTTAATTTCAATGGGCAAAATCAAGTACACAAGTATCTCAAAAACAACAAATAAGAGTAACAATAAAGTCTCATACAAGGTCAAGGCCAATGATAATGAGACTCAGAATCAACTGACAGTTAATGCAGCTTTAGAGCCCCCTTAGCATGTGGTTTTATCAACACCTACTCAATGTACATTTACCAATCTACCAATTTCTCCATTTAGAGTTTTATAGTATTTATTAGATTATAATATCATATCTCTCCCTCTTATTAGGGAATATAACCCAACAAAGCCTCTTCCATAGGGATATGATTAGCATGCATTTTACAATTTTGACATGGCACCAGACCATACAATAAATAGATGTATTAGTTTGAGACACTAGATACATGATTTAATAGATGGTAATCATATTGATCTTGGCACTTCAATTGAGCCTCCTCAAGTAAAGCAAACATAAGATGAATCTTTGAAAATATTTTCATATCCTTTTCCATAGTATTGCAAATAGGAGACAGGGTATCAATCAGGGTTTCACCATGCATATCATGCACATCCCCCACCAGATACATATAGGTCACCTTCAGTCAAGTTACATCTTTTGAGAAACATCATTGGTGTATATAATTCTAGAGTTCTAGATAGACCTTCCATCTCCTTCTTAGATCAGGAGATCATTGAGGATGATACAAACTATCATGCACTCTTTATTAGAGCTCACATTCATAATCATCCTATTCATAGTGTTCCCATAGACAATGGATCCAGTTTGAACATGTGTACTATGACATTATTGTATCATTTAGGATATTCAAAGAAAGATATTACACTAACAAACATTGTTATCAGTGGATTTAATGGGCATATATAGAGTCCATTGGGTGAGATTTTACTTCCTCTATAGGTTGGTCCAACACATGTGGCCACACCATTCACTATTATTCCTAGTGCAAGAGTTTTCAATATGTTACTTGGTCAACCATGGATTTAGAAACTTCAAGAAGTACCTTATATAGTTCACATATTCATGAAATTCATTCATACTAATCATGTTATTATAGTTTGTGGAGATCTATATGAGTTACTACTCCCCACTTCAGATCCATCTTTTATAGTATAGTCACTATTTTTAGTTCAATTTCTAGTTCCAGTTTCTCCACCATTTATAGTTCCTCCTCTAGTTCTGATTCAACCACAATTGAGGCATCCATCACCAGCATAGAGAACTCATACAAATACATAGATTCAAGATTATAGATAGCTTATAGCTATAGTTTTCACACCTATAACAATATCATTGAGATGTCATGCATCTACTCATAAAAAATGTGTTCAAAGAGCTTTTTCTACTGCCAGATAGGTCCCTAAGAGCCCTACAATTGTATCCAATTCTTAAAGTTATAGGGGACCGCACAGTTGGTTTCTACTTTAGATATTTTAGAGTATTTACTATATATACAACTTTTAGAGCCATAGTCTTAGCATCTCCATCGTGCTTCCTGATCACACATGATTCCTCTCCTTAATACAAGACACCATGATAAGGAGTCTCTTATAAGACTCAATGGTTAGTATCACCTTTTCTTAACCTACCTTTACATGTTCTCCTATGCTTGATTGTACATAATTTCCCTATGATTTATTGTACATAGATCAAATATTCTCAAAATATAAAAACAATACAAAATTTCAAAATCCAAAAACATTCAAATATGTCACAAACACAAAAAAACATCTTGATTGTATGTATCCTCCATGCTTTAAATTTATGCTACTATGATAGACTTAAATTTGCTATTCTATGTTATTATTTGTCAATTTCTCTACATTATCATGATTCAATTAATCTTATTTGAGTGTGTGTAGTGACTTATAGACCCTTGATTGCTTCACTCTACCCATTGAAGGGGCATCCTACTCTTGCATGCAAGACACACATTGATATATCTTCCCCCTAAGGGCATCTTCTACATGACTACACCATCTAGTTTATGTCATAGTTACACCACACTCTAGTTATCATGTTAACGTACATTATTTACTAGCTTACATAGATTACTCTATCGACACTAGTATTTAGTACTTGTGTATTTCTTTGCATATACCTAGTCTTGTACTAACATGTCTTGCATAATTTCATACTCTTGCTTTGATTAGTTAGATGTGCTTGTATTTTACAATATTTTCATGCTTTATCTTTTTTCTTAGCATAGCTTGATGTGATTGCATTCCCAGTTCCTATTTATTTCCAATATGTGCCTTAGGACATTTTCCAATGTCCTTTACTTCTATCCATGTGTGTGCCTTTGGAAATTTGCCAATGTCCCTTGCCTTTACTCTTTTATGTGATTATGGATTTCATTCCAACTTGTTTGTTTCAATTATATGTGTATGTGGCATTTTAACATGCATGTATGCTTGCTTTCTAGTTTGAGTGACATGTGCCTATGTCCCTTATTTACTTGGCCCCTTAGTCACTCTTGTACGCTTTTTGTTTCTTGCCTTCTATGCTTGTTGCTTGATTTATTTCAATTATTTGCAATGCCATGATCCAAATCATGCATTATCTTGCTTCTTGGATGACATTATGGACATCATGTTTCATCCCTCCATAACAACTAACAATTAACAACTAACACTTCTAGTTCTAGTTTAGTATATTGCACATGATTTTATATTGTTATATCTATCTAGGCATACCTCTACTGATCTAACAATATCTCAATACAAACCATGATATATCTTGAGATATCTTGTCAATTATCATTACAATATCATATATTTTTTAGCATAAAACACTTGTAGGGCTCTTTCTTTTGAGGATAATCATTATAGGGTCTTCATTCCTACCCTCAAAAGAGGGGGAAATAAATAGGGGTTTTGTCATAGTGATCAAAGCTCCTATCAACCAAAGAATCTAGTTTTACAACACTCAGAACAACAACCAGACATCAAACCAGTTAGAAAAAACTAGGTAGACAATGAAAAGCCTAGAATAATCATCAAATTTGGCCCAGGACACTAACATCAAGACTAGACTACAGTGCTAGTGGTGCTACTATCTATTTCCAATGCTCATGTCTAAATAGTATAAAAACCATAATTTTTAGAAGCAAACAAAAAATTAGGTTCAACTATAGATTTGAAAAACTAGACCCATTCAAAATCATTAGTTTTAGTACATATTTTGATTATAAAATATAGATATAGGGGACATCATGCACAACATGATGGCTCTCACTTTCAATTTCAGATACAATAGTTGGTATAACTTCTAGATAAGAGTCCATGTTCTAGACATCACTGATTAGGGGTAATGTGTGTAGCACATTTGTTTATTTTATTTCCTAGTTTAGTATTGTCCAGACAATCTCAATAGTTGCATGCCTTATTCCATCTATAGGTGGTTGGCATCAATTTAGAGTGGATTTCATACAAGCCTACCCTCCATATTCTTGAGTTTTTGAGTTCTTGAGTAACTTCTACATAAGCTAGATTATAAATTTTGGACTAGCTTTCATATAAGCCTAACTTCCATCTTTTGGAGTGGCTAAGAGTGGCCTAGTTTCTACCATACATTCAAATATCCATACCAACATTGTCAAATGATAATGCATTCATGGAATTCAGGAGTCATCTCATATGATACGTATTCCATACTGATATCAGTTTATAGCTTCACTTGATTGGGAAATGATGGATCTAAAGGTCTAACTAGCCTTTATATTCTTGAGCTACCTATTCAGAGGGATTTGACACATAGTCTAAACATGGATCAATGCACACATGACCACCTAGCTTCACTTAGTAGGTGATAATGGATCCAAAGGGCTAGCCTTTGCATTATTGAGCCACTTTTAGGGAATTGAGCACTCAGCTCTATTCATGATATTAATCTTGGTACATCATCATCCAATATTAATCAACATCACTCAACATCACAATAAGTTTTGTATTAGTCTACATACCTAGTGAGGCGTATTTTTTCCTTTTCTCTTCCTCTCTTTCTTACCTAGCTTTATATGTTTTTATTTTAGATATAGCGTATCTAATAAGAACTGATATACTCTTTGTTTTCTTTTGTAGATTCACACTTCAAAATGTGCTCTCTCTATGCACACCCAATATCACATAGTTTTAGGAGCTTCACCCTTGATGATAAGTTTAGGTACACTTTATATTTTTCCTTTATCCTAGTATTTTGCTTTGCTATATCACTATAATAAAGGGGGGGAATACAATCATATAAAATGCAAAAATTGGTAACTTGAACATGGCTAATGACACCTAACCCATAGGTCCATTTTGCTTATTCTTATGACCCTCTTACGCTTATTTTCACTGATTATTAGTCATCCATATCCTTCCAAACTTGATCTTAGCTGAGTTAGGACCCTCTTTTCATAACCAATTCATCCCGCCAGATCCCATCTACCCAGGACAATAACACCACACTAGGACTATAGCACCAATGCCACTCCTATCTAATTTTAGCGCTATTGTATATGTCTATTTATGGCCCCAACAATCAATTCTTTCTGGTTTTCTATCCTTATCCTTGTCATCCTAATGTGAGAAAATTTGATCAATGACCAATAAATACCTATAAAATCCCATTCAAATATTATTTGGAAAGGGTTGGAAAATATCACAAAAAAAGCAAGAATACAAGCAAGACTACTTAAGCACATTTCTCTATTCTCTTCATACATCCATCCAATATTATTTATAGCTTGTTCAAATCCTTACACTAGTCCCTAGTCATCTCAAGCACACCTAGTTTAGCATTTCCTTGCATTTTCATATCACAATTACACCAACCACTTTCAAATGGAGAACTATATATGGATTGATATCCCTTCAAAGTATTAGTATGTAGGTAGCGTGCCCACACAAGGGGTGTGGATCCATGTCTAGTGAATATTACACACAATAACCCCTCCATATTGTTTAAAATTGGTCAAAATATAATGGAAGATAGGGTTTTAAGAGAAAATATTCTCTACATGGAGCTCTATAGACTTTTGCCTACCAAAAATTCAGAGATAAGGTCACACAGACATGACAAATAAAAAATAGAAAGCTCATATCCTTAGAACAACCACACTGGATAAGGACTAAAGTGCCAGTGCCACTTTTTTCCACTTTTAGTGCTCATGTCCAATCATAAAATGAAAGTTAGAATCTTATTTGTGATAGTGTCGTAGGCTTGCATAATGAATATCAGATCTTATCTCAATTGGATCAACACATTTTAAACTAAGTCTTATTTTCTCCCTCTTATTACTATTTTTAGGAAAACTCTAATTACCAATAAATTTCATAAATTAGTAGCTTATCTGACACATATTATTTACTAATTTATCAATCTAGACCCTTTAACTAAATTAGAAATAAAACCCCAATTATTCCTAAAATTGTTAAATCAAGTAGTATGGTTATTTGTTTACCATGCCATCTAAATTCAAAGTGTATATCATAGTTACATTATCTACACATAGATATCTTAAGAAACACTTGTAAAACCTATACCAATAAATAACATTCCTAGTATAAAACACATGTTTACTTAAAACATTTGTAATCAGATAAAAAATTCATTACCATTACTTAGATAAATACCATATACCATTATCACCATTTAACATAATCAAAGCAATTAAACACATGTAAACATGCAAAACATAACCATATCAAGATACCAATATACATAGTACCCATATAATAATAAACATCCATATATATAACTTAGAACATAGTTTTAATATAAATATTATACATCACTTAATAATATAGACATGGACACTAGAACAAGACCCCTTACTCTCACTCTCAAACATATCCATATTGGAATTGGAGGCCCTAGTATCCCTCCATGACCTCAATCAATGACTACATTTACTCTCTTTCTCTCTCATACAAAACATACTCAGCTCAACCATATACTCTACATGCTCTCATTATAGATTCATGTAATCATACACTATCTGGATACTTACCCCACCCAAAGAATTAGGTACATACATGGTCCATCTCTGTAAATCTACATGTGCCTCATCCTTATCTACATTTTCTCACCTATATGCCATGGTAGCTATAACAGATTGATCAAATAAATGGGTATGAACACCAACAACATTGGTGGTCCTCTTTATATACAATCAAAAATAAACCAATCCTGGATCAGATGGGATAGAGAACACCTACACTTCCAATTAGGGAGCATATAATTGTTAAGTGGGAGCATGACTAATGTGAGGATCTGTTATACCCAATTAAGGGATCACTTATCACAACACACTGTGTGATATAGGGTTTCAAAGCCTATGGTTTAACGCAATCACACAATAACCTTAAAATATTCTTATAATTTAATATTTCACTAATCTAATAACAAGAAAAGTAAATCTAATCTAGTGTACACTAAATCTTGTGGCACAAAGTGGGGGTTAGAAACAAAATAAATAAACAACTAAACTAAACATGTATAGAAGACATATACTCATGTCAATGTATATGGAATCATAATACATGGAAGATAAGAATACAAATGCACTATCTATCTACTCTTACAAAGGAGGAATAAAGTCAAGAATACTTACCTTTGAAGATGAACCTGTTGAGCCTCAATCTCCCCCTTGGCCAAGGTGTTTCGTAAGAGATTGTCATGGTATGTAAGGATACCTAAGATAAATCAGATCTAGGCTACACAAACTATCCAAACATCCAAAAGACTTATCCACAAGATGAGATCAGAGCTCCAAACAAAGTATTGAACCCTAAAGATTTATTACTAAATTAGAATGGTCAATAGACAGATATTTGTTTGCACTTTTTTTCTTAGTTATTTTCTCTTATAAAATGGTGGTAAATGACCTTGTATATATAGTAGTATATTACCTTTAAAACATGTGAGAACGTCAGCTATGTTAGGTATACCTAATCAACCTAGCACATTTTTGGGTCTAACTCTCTAGGTTTGTTAAGTCGACTAAGAGGCCAACAAACTAAAAGAGAAAAAAATCCTTAAACTATGCTAGGTCGACTTGCTTGACCTAGCATAACCAACTATATAAAAGGGTGCTAAGGCAAGAAATGAAGAATAAAATATATAAAGTGATAGGAATAAGTAGAACTAATAATAATAAGCTTGGGTTTAATGGTTTTAGGAGGCTAGAGTGTGGATGGTAAGTGGTAAAAAGAACAATAATCTTATGAAGAACTAATGGTCTTCCCACCCCTTTCTAAGTGTACCCTTAAGGCATGCACTCAGAGAGATTGAAACTTGATGGGTTATTGTAAGATAAAAAGTGTCAATAATCGATAAAAGTTTGAAAATATTTTATGTATACATATGCCCCACTCGAATCTCATCACGTGTCATGTAAGTGCAACATAAGATGGTGCTTCAAAAGAGAACATGATAACACACAACACTGATGCTAAGTATGCAGTAAGTAGAAAATAGGATAAAAGAAAGGATATAATTGAAAAATACATACCTTTAACTTACCTTAATGATATAGATAAAGAAGTAGACTACAAGAAATGAAGGTGTTCAATGTAGAGTACACTAGGTGAACCTGTAAAAGTTAGTGTAAAAATAGCTAAAAAGTGAAAGTTTTGGAAGATAGGCATATAATAGTGGTTAGTAGAGATAGATATTTTAGGAAATTTGGTAAATTAGGATTTTTAAGGTAATGTTCAAAATATTTAAGGCAAATAAATGACAAAAGAATGGAAAATAAATGACAAATGATTGACAAATGAATGGAAAATGATTGGCAAATGAATGATAAATGATAAGTAATAAATGACAAATGATAAGAAAAAATGTAAAACATAAATGGAAAAAAGGAGTGTTAAATGGCAAAAAGTAAATGTAGAACATAGGAAGTATGTAAAACATGAATGAAAAATGAAATATCCATGCAAGACAAATCTAACAAAGATATGGAAGAAGGTAAAAGGTAACCTTATGTAAGATAGTTATGTCAAATCAAATAGAAATAAAAACATGAAATGTAAGTCAAGATGTAATACAAACATGAATAAGGCATACATAAAAAGAAACATGTAATAATGGCAAAAGGGTGCAGACTCAATTGTCCACAATAAAAGGGTAGTAAAATAATGACAAATGAAAGAAAAGAGTGATCTATAGTTACTCAAATGTGTTATTTTGCTCTAAGGATAAATAAAACTAAAACAAATTAATGCTAGGATTCACAATTTACATAACAAGGGGGGAAATGAAATGGGTAGAGGGGAGAATGAAGGAAAAACCAAGGTAGAAGAAAATTTTAATCGAAGTCAAGACACTCAAATTAAGTTTTTCAAAACAAGAGGAATTTTGACCTTAAGTAATTTGAAGAACTTCTCTTAGCTACACAAGTCTTGGGTAAATAAATGGAGTATATAGATCATCCCATGAAGGCTAAATGCATGAAAAGTAAAATGGACCTACCTTCCCATGATGTGTTCCTTATTCTTTAGGACCCCTTATAGAGTCATTGGTCTACTGCAAAGATTGGGTACTTACGTGAAAAAGTAGGTAGAAACATAGAATTTTTTTGAATTACCCTATTCCAATCTATTAGCATATCACATCCCAAAGGACTTTGTCTCTATGTGAAACTGACTATGGATTTTGAGCTTAGATTGGAGATAGGAAATGTGCTCGAAATCATGTATTTTGGTGTGATTTGAATTTTGAGATTTGTATGTTGCCTTTTAGATATCACTGCCTTTTTTTTAAATGATTTGGATTTTAACTTTCTTGATGGATTTTTAAGATTCCTCCTCCATATGGATTTGTAAGACCAAACATGGGTGCTAAATATGACTTTCATTTGAAAACTTGGGACAAGGTGGCTAAGAGAGAAACTTCAAAGAACATGGGGTCTAAGAGTCTCGTAAATATAGGTGAAATAAAAGTGCTATCTTGACTTCAACCTTGTTTTATCTAATGCAGATATGAAAGGAAGGGGAAATCAAGAGGAATGACACATGGAATAATTTGAATTGCTTCAAATTACAAAAAATGTGACAAAGGGGAAAAAGGGGATACAATGAAAATAAAGGGTGATTCCTTATCATAAGAAAGAGGGAAGTGGAAGAAAACATGCTAACATAGATTGTTTGAAAATTCCATCTATCAAAAGAAGCAAAATCTAAAGTTGAGAACAAGAATCAAGAAATATGAAAAGATGGTAATTTTATGAGGAGGGTTGGGTCCTATCCATGGTATTACCATGAAACTTATTAAAAGAGAGACCGATGAGGGTGATGCTAAGAAAGATAAAAAGAAAATGAAGGAGCCTTGTTACAAAGCAACTCATAAAAGAAAAACCCAAAGGATGCCAAAACAACATTGGTAAGAAACAACAAGGGAGAAAAGCAAGTAAAATATGGTAATTTTGTGAGGGGTGCTAGGTCCTATCGATGGTATTATGAAGCAACTCACAAAAGATAAATCCATGAGGGTGCCAAAAAAGAAATGTCAAAAGATAAATAAGACTATGGTAAATCAAAAAGTAAATGCTAAAGAAAGAGGCAAAAATGATCATAAAGCTATTAAGGCAAAAAATGATAGAAAAAGACAAAGAATAAAAGATATATATAAGGGAAAAAATAAAATCAAATACCAAATTTGAAGTGTAAGAAATCCAAAAGAACATAAAGGAAAATAATGATGATGCTAGTAAAATGAAATTAAAGGAATGTGTATAAAAACAAAGAAACATGAGATAGAAAGAAAAAGTAAGGCCTATGATAACATCTATATCAAATATAGCATGTGAAATACAAGTTTATAGGTCTCAAAAGGCTTTTTTAAGTCAAATTTATTTATTATTATGCATTTGTAGAAGAGGAGTGGGCATCACAAGATGTCCCAAAGGGTAATTAGTGTACAAATGGGAATCGATAGATGCCCCAAAGTCTAAATGGATATATGGATGTGCATCTCAACATGCCCCAAAGTCTAAAGGGACATGTGGATGAGCATCATAATATGCCCCAACATGTGAGTTGGAGGAGGTAACATTAAATTGTTAAAATGATTTGCATCAAGTTGGTAGGTGTATGTGGAAATAGGTAAATGTTTTGGTTTGTTATATTTTAAGGATGTTGAATGTGACATATGATGTGTAGGAGAGGTATGAGAAGTAAAATGAGGTAAATGAGGATAATGAATGATACGCTTTGGAGTAGGCATTTAAACTAGGTACTCTTTTGGTTCATGTGGCCTAAGAGGTTGAGGTTGAATGGATGCAACAATATGTTTAAAGTTATTCATGTTAGACATCCTTTCCTTATTGGTGTAGGAAGAAGGATAAATTATGGTTTGAAAAAAATTAGTGGATAAGGTTTGTTCATTAGGTAGATGGTGTTGATGTGATTCTGGTTCTTGAGATTGATATTTAGAATCTTGAACATAATCTTGACAATGTTGTTTTGTGGGAGTATCAAGATTGAAATGTGGACCAAGCAAAGAAGAAATAATAAATCGATGAAGATCATGACAAGACTCATGGGAATGAAATATAGTAGCATGCCACCAAAAAAACTTATCTATATTGTACTATTTTGGAGGAGGTTTGGAAGGATCAAAGTTCATGGGTCTGGAGGGTGGTAATTTTTCCTTAAGCTATTCTAGACTCAAGGGAAGGTGGGTTGGGTTAATATTGGTTGAATTGGATGCTCCATTTTGAGGTTGGGGAGACTTGGATGAATCAATGGTATGAGAAGAATATTGGAAAGTTTCTTTATTAGTTGTTTGAGGTGTTTCAAATTGAGTCATAAGAAAGTCTTATCTTTTTACTTGGTCTAAGGCTTCATCTAAAATTTGAGGTGAAAAGATTAAAAATTTGTATTTAAAGGGAGGTTTAAGAGAAGTGATAAATATGTTTAAGAGAGTGTCATCATTAATGTTATGATCCAATTTATGAACAAGATACTTCCATCATTTGATGAAAGTATGAGTAGATTCATTAGGAAGTTGCTTGGCATTGATGAAATGACTAAGGTAGTTTTTATGAAGGTCATCATGTTGGAATTCTTTCACCAGAGTATTGACTAAATCCTCTCGTTATGAGATGGAATGTCTAGGAAGTTGGTTGTACCATTCAAATGCATCACCAATAAAGGTTTTGGTTAAGATCTTGGTGGTAGGAAAGGTCTTAGTTTGGACCCATTACTTATAGAGATTACCAATAGACTTAAGAAAGATAGAAGGATACTTAGTCCCATTATATGTGATAAATGGAGAAATGCTTCAAATATCTATGGATGCAATGAATGGAGATAAAGGTTCATTTTGAAGATGTTGAAGCATTTTGTTATTCATTAGAGATTGAGGGATGATATTCCCATTGGCATATCTAAGAGTAGGAGGGACAAATTTTTAATTTGGTTGAGACATGATGATTTTAGGTGGTTGACTAATCATGTTACATAATTTTTTTTTACATGCTCATCATTTGAGATTGATTGGAAGTTTGCATGATGTTCATTTGATTTATGAGTTGTGCAAGAAGTTGAGTTGTATCAGTTGGTGGGTTGGTGTTTATAGGAGGGGTATTAACGTTGATAGGAAGAGGATTGTTAATTTTTGTGGGAGGAGGATGATTTTTAGATGGAGGATTCCCAACATTAGTGTTAGTTATCTTAAGTGTGGTAGAAGAAGGAAGCTTAGTTAAGCCACCATTATTGTGAGGAGTGTAAACAGTATTATCATAAATATTCTTGAATATTTGGGAACCATCTAAATTATCAATTTGATTGGTATTATTTAGTGAAGGCCTCCCAACATTGGTATTGGGAAGAGTATTATGATGAAGGATCTCAACTACATTTCATTGTGTAGTGAGTGGTTTTGGTTTAGGTGGATAATAAGGAAGAAAATGGATAGTTTCATTAGAGTTAATGAAATAAGTGGGTTACTATCCAAGTCCTTAATAATGTAATGTTATGGACTAAGAGAAGGCTGAAAAGATGTCATAATGATGAAACAAGACTAGATAACCACACAAGGAGAACAAAGAATGATAGAAAATATGATAGGGTCAATTGGGTCAACTTAGCATAGAAATAGGGGTTACATAACTATACAATATTGACTAGGTCGATCCATTATAGTATAGAGAGGTTGGAATAAAAGATAAAAAGGGATGAAAATAGTGCTATGTCAATTAGGTCAACCTAGTACAGTGCACAGGGGCTAAAAAAGATACTAGGTCAATAGGGTCGACCTAGTACAACAGATAGGTTTCTTATTTTGCCTATATCTTTAGTTATACTCATCCATTTTACAAAATGTAAAATGCATTAGATTTTTTATGATGTAAGGAAGATGAGAAAGTTGATAGTAAATTTGGAATTGAAAAAATATAATTTTCAAGTAATGAAAATCAATAAGTACTAAAAGGAAAATAAATAGTCAATTAGATCAATGCTAGCTAATCCAATTGATACATACAAAGCAAAACCTTACACTAACACTGGCTAATGCAAGTTTTTTCACACACAATTGATCAAAGAGAAATAAATTTTTTTTAAAGTAAATATAACTACTTGGTTAACTTAGAATTTTGATTAGATTATCAAGAATGATTTTAAATGTGAAAGGGAGATTGGCTATAAATAAGGTACTAGATAACAATCTATGGATAGTCTTAGGTAAGTTTAGGATGAAAGGGACTATAGTGGGAATGATACATGATTTGTATTGAGGCCTACCCCATCAAATCACACACCTCAATGATAAGGGTGTTTGGTTCTTATCTAGAATATAACATTAACTATGCTTTATACTTGACTAGAGCATCAAGTCGGCTTCCCCTTTGGTGATGAAATCCAAGTGGGTTGGCTTGGGTAGTCAAATTTTTAAATGATTTTTGATGTTTATGTGATTTGGTCATGTGTGTAAAAGAATAGAAATATTTGAACTAAGTAATTAATTAAAAATTCCCTAATTAGACTATGTGAACTATTATAAGCATACAAACAACTAAAAGGAAATATGTAATTAACATAGATGGTTAATTAAAAATTTGAAATAAGGTGTAGTTGAAAAATATATGGAAAATCATATAGAATAAGGTCAATAGGGTCAAACCTATACTATGGAAGCAAAGTCTGAAAGTGAACTAGGTCAGTCAGGTTAACCTAGTTATTTCAGAAAACATAGAACACAAAACTAGGTCCATAGGGTCGACCTAGTTGACTGTGTAATGGCAGTTTTAAAGACTACAAACTTTGAAATGAAAGTATAGAAAAATAAAGATATAGAGGAATAGAAACTAACCTAAATGGTTTAGAGATGAGAAAGGAGAATATTTCTATTCAGGAACCTTGGATAGATTTATCAAAAACTTGCAAACTAGGTCAAGTTAGTTGATCAAGCTACATAAAAACTTGTTGAAAAAGTGCCAAAAATGCATTAGGTCAACCTAGTCAACCTAGTAGGCTAAACAAGAAATATAAAAAACTAAAAAAATTGCACTGGGTCAAGCTGGTTGATCCAATTGTCTGAACTTAATTCTATAATTTATGGAAACATGTACTAGGTTAAGCTGGTTGAGCCAGTTACCTACTCCTACAAACCTATGCATAGAGATAAATAACTAGGTCGACATGATCAATCCAACACAGTAAATATATGATAAAAATAATGCTTAATAAAAATGAAATAAATGAAATAAAACCTGTAAGTGTTAGTTTCATGTCATGTTCACCATAATGTATGCAATCAAAAATACATCATGTCCATAAATAAATCCTAGATTAGATGGGATAAAGCACACCTAAACTTCCAATTATGGATCATATAATTGTTAAGTGGGATCATGACCAATGTGAGGATCTAATAGACCTGATTAGGGGATTACTTGTCACAACACACCATGTGAGATATGGTTCCAAAGTCTATAGTCTAACACAATCGCACAATAACCCTAAAAGAGTCCTATGATTTAATATTTCACTAATCTAATAATAAGAAAAGTAAATCTAATCTAGTGCACACCAAAGATTATTGAACAAAGTTGGGGTTAGAAATAAAACAAATAAGCAACTATACAAAACATGTATAGAATAAATATACTCACATTAATGTATATGAAATCCTAATACATGGAAGAGAAAAATACAAATGCACTATCTATCTACTCTTACAAAGGAGGAATAAAGTTAGGAATACTTACCTTTTAAGATGCACCTATCGAGCCTCAATTTCCCCCTTGGCCAAGGTGCTTCATAAGATATTGTCATGGTAACTAAGATAAATCAGATCTAGGTTACACAACCTATCTAAACATCCAAAATACTTATCCACAAGATGAGATCAGAGATCCAAATAAAGTATTGAACCCTAAATATTTATTCCCCAAGTAGAATGGTCAATAGTCAGATGTTCATTCTCACTTCTTCACTTAATTATTTGCTCTTATCAAATGGTGGAAAATAACCTTGTATATATAGTAGTATATTACCTTAAACACATTCAGGAATGTTGGTTGTGTTAGGTCAGCCTAGAAAATTTTTGGGTCTAACCCTCTAGGTCTATGTTAGGTCAATTAAGAGGACAACAAACCAAAAGAGAGAAAATTTCCCTAAACTATGCTAGGTCAACTTGGTCGACCTAACACAACTGATTGGTCAAAATAGTGTTAAGGCAAGAAATGAAGGATAAAACATAGTAAGTGAGAGGAATAGGTATAACTAAGAAGAATAAGGTTGGGTTCAATGGTTTCATAAGGCTAGAGTGTGGGTGGTAAGTGGAAAAAGGAACAATAATAGTATGAAGTATCGATGGTCTACCCATCACTTTCTTGGTGCACCCCTTAAGACATGCACTCAGAGAGATTGAGACTCAATGAGTTCCTATAAGATACAAAGTATCAGCAATCAATAAAAGTTTGAAAATATTATGTGTATACACTCTCCACTAATCCATCATCCAAAACATCATCAAGAATATGTCATGTTAGTACACAAAGTGAAAACTTGAATGTAGTCTCCCAATACTCATCATCACCTAAACCTACACATATCAACATAATACATCAGATTCCTAACCAAATACATAAAATGTACAAACATACAATGATAAATTATCATTGATAGCCCTAATGGGATCCACATCTAATACATCCTCTATAATAATCCTACCTTAGAAATAAAGGTGCCCATATATGATCTCTCTACAAAAATATATAGGCATCAATATATCCTACATTTTCCACATCTAGTATGTCAATATATAGATCCTACTTTATCAATGGAATTAGGACTAACTCCATATTTGATGGTCTAGGCCTACTATTTGGCCTCACTAGATTTGGAGAACTCCTCAACTACACCATTGGCACTAGGTGAACATCCTAAGTAATGCCAAACTATCATGTCACCTACACATATTGAAACCTCTCATATACATTGACCTAATCATCATACAACTAAGATATCACTTGAACATGTCTTAGTTAAGCATCATCCTTAAGCCATCCCTCATAGCCCTTATAGGGCCTCAAGATAATGTCTCCATCCATCAACATGTCTAACACCTACTGATACTGCATCATACTCCTCTTGTGTATATGGGTCATCCCAGTCCACCTCTCTTCAAATGACTATGGGTGGTCCCAATCACCTCATAGAGGTAATGCAAGTCTATTCATTATTGTATTCTCATATGCCTAATAGTGAAATTGTGTGGAAGATCTAATACCTATACCATACATCTCCTATGTAAAATGATACAAATCCTTGCATAAGTGGGTTAGCATAATATAACCACACAAATATGTAGTACCATACTACTCTATATCCTACACTATCTCATACATCATGTAGGAGATCGATACCCCACTCCCATCTATAGCCACAAATGAAGCCAATAAAATAACTAAAAATTTCCACAACTGTAGAACATCTGTTGTGAAAATTAGTGACAGTAATATATCACTATGTCTCCTTGTATGATGAATCCCTACATACATAGTAGTAAAATACCTAGTAGCCCATTATATATCCCAATCACCAATATCCTCCTATAATACAACTCTCTACCTAGTAATAGGTAACTACAAAATCCTATGCACATATTCTAGGGTGGTAGTCATCTCCCTAATAGGTAACTAAAACATGCATGTATCTACATGCCACCTCTCATATAGTGCAGTCATCATGTGTTTATCTCAAATCATCAAATCTAAGGATGCCATGTGACTCAAACCTACTCTCTCTAAAATAACCATCTTAGTGTCTGTTAGGGGCAGACTCCATAAGGTCTCCATCATCTAGCCACTTCATAATTCTCTCATGCATGCATTAACCTATAAAATATGGTATTAGAAATGTAAAATATAAGATCAATAGATAAAAATAGTCATCAAACACTAGTCAACAATGTAGACACCTAAATCTGGCCACTGGTAACCTCCAACTAGGATTTTGGCAAATTTTCACCCAAAATGCAAAATTTGGCCTAAAAACATTAAAACATGCTAAATGATGTGAAACTAACATATTCAAGTTCTGATTTTGGCCAAGGTATCATTAAATGGGTCAATGCAATTTATGGGCTAGCTAACTTTGATTAGATCATTCCAAGTCAAAATGCCAATTTTGCACCTAGGTGCTTTGAATTGCTCTTTCCTATCAAATATTCTAAACAATACACATGCTTTTGTTATTTTTTATTGGTAACATCCTAAATGGGAATATTGTTCCAATGCATCTAACATCACCTTCCAATTCCAATCTAGTCAAATTTTGGACCAATAACAAGGCATTATGATCAATTTGAGTAATTTGTGCATAAAGTGCTTAATCATGCTTAAGGCACAATCAATAATTCCATTAAAACTTGTTGAATAATTTGTTTTGAAAATGAATATGGACTATTTACATCATTAGGTGACCTCATTTCTTGAGAAGACATCCCTAGGCCATAAATGCCACAAATATCAGGATTCATGCCCTCCATGACTCATCAATGCCTTCCATGATGACCTTCATGCCTCTTAATTTCCCCTTATTAAAATGTAATGATGAGGATAATTATAAACTTAATTTAAAAAATTGAATTAATTCTCAACCACACATCTCAATCTTGAATTGGATGGTTTAAGTTGATTCTAGACATTCTCAAAAATCTATAAATACAGAGGACATGAACATCATTTATAAGCTATTTTGGTGTAAAGTTATAATTCATAAATATATTCAAGAAGCCATTGAAACCAGTGTTACCATGCCAAATTGATTTCAATCCAAGCCAAGCCAAAGCCACAAGGTGCTAAGGAGAGATGTAGGTAGCCAAACTTTCATTGATGAAGACTTCACGAGCACAAACTGAGCAAACCACCACTAAAAAGGCATTTGAAGCATCCAGGGAAGGTGAAGGAATTCTTGTGTTTTATTCCTTAGTTTTTAGTTGTGTTTGTTATTTGTTTTTATTAACTAAGCTCTCCATAGTGTCTAGGCCTAGAGATGTCATGCTAGTTAGTGTGTTTCTTTAATTTTGTTTTCATTTTAGAACTAACACCATACTAACCATCCTATCTTGAGTCAAATTCCTATATCACAAGCAATAATAAGCATCATAAACTAGGTCTACTAGACACTAGCATTGCATATAGGATAATAGCGTTGGACATTAACACCATATCTAGGACACTTGTGCCAATATTAGGACATAAATGCCATTTTTCAAAAAATGGACATAAACCACCAAATTTTTAATAAAAATAGTAGAAAATGTACTACAAATGATAAAAATAGGAAAAAATATAGGCTCCTTACTAGGGTAACCTCTTCCCTGGCTTGGATAAGCACCTCCACCTCCTCATACTAGGTCAAAGTCACTCCTTGTCTCTTCGACATTTTCTCTCACCGAGAATAAATAATAACTATCAAATCAAATGATTCAAATGAATTTTAAAACTAATAAAATAACCTATTTAAGTCACATCTATTAAATTCCACCTTAATAAGGTTGACCTTATGTGCCAATTTCACTAATTAATACCAACTTCTTGCCACCATGATATTTAAAGAATCATAACTTTGATTTATGAGTTATTTCTTGCATGTGGGACTTGAACTCAATGTGCCTCACCCTATATTGGTTAAACCAATATCCATATCACATTTAAATTTGAAAAATGATAAAAACTAATTTTAGTATAATAACCTCAATATACATTGAACATCTATCCCATTACCAATTTTAACAATCAACTTTGACATAATATAAAAGCTATTCAAAATTAAAACAACATCATCTCCACTAATTCAAATCATCACATTTGATCATTACCAATTTTCGTTATACACCCTTACCTCAATCTCAAATCTCTCACTAAAAAGGGGGTAAAAACACATAGATTGCTTCAAATATACTCATATTTAAACACACAAGTTCACTTAGATACAAATATTTAGACACATATGTTTACTTAGATATACAAATATTCAAACACACAGGTCTACTCAGATATAGATATTTAGACATATAGGTCTACTAAGATATAAATATTTAGACACATAGGTTCACTTAGATATAAATATTCATACACACAGGTTCACTCAGATATAAATATTTAGACACATAGGTTCACTCAAATACCTATATTTAGACACATAGGTTCACCTAGATACAAATATTTAGACACATAAGTCTACTCAAATATAGATATATAATTTGATGTAGATATATAATTTGTCTTAGATATATATTTTGACTTAGATATATAGATGTTCAGATACACAACTACATTGCTCAGATATCAAGATTGAGGGCATGATACATAGAACACATCCTTGATATTTATTTTTAGATTATCAAGTTACACTTAGATCATCACTAGGATACCATCAAGGTTTTACCAGTTTGGGTGACATGACCATTTACATAATTTTTTTTCCATAGACTTCCACCCAACCTAGATTACATACTCAAATTTAGTACATACATCAGAGTAGGGGTAAACAGGGTTTGTTTATCAACATATTCAGTTTACATACTCAAATTTAATACACACATCAGAGTGGGGACAAACAAACCTTATTTTTCCACATATTCAATTTACATACTCAGATTCAGTACACACATCATAGTAGGGGCAAACAAGCCTTATTTTTCCACACATCAGTTTACATACTCAGATTCAGTTCATTTATTAGGGTGAGGGGAAAATAGGATTTTTTTCTCATAATTTAGTTTACTATTCAGATTTAGTACAAAGGACATCCACATTATGGATTTCCTCTTCATATATTTCACTTCAGCTCCTATCCACTTATCTATCCAAGAAGTGAGCCAAGTCCAAAACATATCCACATAAGTAAGCATATGTATGCATTCCTCTTTTTCTTCTACTCTAGTATTTTCATTTCATTGTATTAATAAAATAAAGGGGGAGGGGAAATATATACACATAATTTGGTTAAGCAACCAAAAATTTTATGTCTTTTATTGCTCTTTCACATGAAGGTATTAGTGATGAATATAACCCTTATTCACATGGTCATTTTGGGTCTTTTGATATTTCTTATGTCTTATTTTCCTTATTTATTGCACTCCCAGTGGTCCTAAGTCACCTCCCCCAGTCACAGGTACCCCTAGCCTATCCTTCTTGGTATTAACTTTGTTTTTAAGCCTCAAGACACTAGTACCATTTTTAGGATAGTATCACCATGTGGAACTAGTGTCCAATTATGGCTCTAGTGTCTGACGATCATTTTCTCCTATGTTTTGGGTCCTAACCCTACCTTGAGATTTATTTCATTTTTTAATCCCTTTTTTATGACTTGTCATACAATGAACAAGGTTTTAAATTCAAATCAAATTTCCTTCTATATAAAGATCCTCACAAGTCATTTTACATCTAACACTTACTATTTTGACACATAATTACATAAAATCAATCAATAGTACAACTTAATACTCTGCATAATACTCAGCTATTACATCTAGACATTACATACTTGATCAAATAAGTGCCTAAGAGAAATTAATTCTAGCATGCCATTCCCGATGATTATGCACATTCCCTAAGGGATAACTACATGTGATCTGAGACCCCTAGCATTGGGGTTAATGTAGGTAGCAACTAGGACAATAGGGTTTCTACTCCGCACAATTATAATATCCCATAACCTAATTTTTCCCTTTATTTTTCATTTGATCTAGTTGTTATTTCATGTGTGAAGGTACTCATTAGGGTTTTAGAAGATATTTAGCAAAAATAATGACACAAGAGAGCTTTGAAAAGACACAGAACCACCTATAAGTCCCCCAAAACCTCCTACAACTTCCCTAAAAGTTCTAGATAACTCCTCTAAGAGGGACACTAGCACCATAATTGGACACTAGTGCCACATGGTGCTACTATCCACATAAAGGTGCTACTATTTGAGGCCATATTATATCTATAGTCATAGAAAAAAATGTGTCTACCTATTTTTCCAACCTATTTTAGCCCCCTGAGTGACAAAAATACTTATTTTACTCTAGTAAGTCTCTTTCTCTATATTATTACTATTTTGGAAAAATCTTGTCAAATCCATTATTTCTAGTTTTCATTCCAAGTTATTGTTATACTCAACCCTTAAACAACATAGGATTTACATTCACAAAGTCCTAAATGGTTAAACCACTATCATTATCATGGATTTTACACTAACCTGACAACTACTAAGGATGCATGGCCAAGGATGATGGATGGATTAAACACATTAAAGGAAGCCACTATGTATGATTATTTAAGTCATTGAAGACTATTATAAATAATAAAAAATAAGGGGACCAATTAACTCAAGCACTATAGGGCTATTTCTCACTATCTATTTTGAGCTTGATCATGATGCTTTATAATCAGGGGTTGTCTATTAAGCTTGCCTTTTAGCCTTTTTATTGGTTGTGAATTAGGATCATAACTTATATCAAGTCTCAAAGAAATTTAGTTGTTAATTATTTTATTAATTAACTTTCATTTTTTCATTACACTTTTCTTGACATATACTTTTTATATTTTTAAATATTTGTATTATCATTATCACTAATTCTATTCATTTTCAGAGTGTACAAACAAATGAAGAAATGAGGAGGGTGAAGATACACCACATGTGAATAACATTATAGTTATGATTAATGGTTATAATTTTAAGAATTATATGACCCATAAAAACTTGAGAATTTTATCTTTCCAGAGTAGTTATTTTGATGGTGACATTTTTTACTCATCTATTCGATAACTTGTTATTTTGTATGTGTACTCAGAATTTTGTTCCTCAATTTTTAGCTTACAATATTTAAATAAGGTGAAAGGTTATTAGTTTTAGAAGCAACCGATTATGGGGTTTATATATAAGGTTGCATGAGGTGCACATTCACCAATTAATACTTAATTTAAAATGATGACACAAAAATATGGGATTATTTATTTATTGGTTTCGTAGATTGATATGGTCTCATAAACAAAAATAAAATCAATATTATTTTATTTACTGACAAATCTAATATTTTATTAGATTTCTCTTTGTATTCTTATAAATACTTAGCCTAACACCTTAATAGTACTATTAAATGTATTACCATAGCCAAAATATTTGCATAGCTAGTAGTAGGTACTAAAGCTACTTCATGGCTCTTTTTATAACTATAAATGAATTTGGGATTTTTAGGGAGTGACTAGAACATCAAATATTAAACATGATTTCTCAATGTAAGGTGATTTCTATTGTTAGGTGACTAGTACCTCTTTTTATTATTTTTGAAAATAATGTTTAAATATTTATCAATTTTGATTAAAATAACATCATAAATATATGGTTAGTGAATTTTTTATTTTTCTTCAGTAAAATTAGTCACCAAGTTGTTCAAATCTTGTTATCCACCAATTTTTATGTTTCACATTTTCTAACTTTTATTTTTTGATATGTAGTTTATTATTCTGTTTAACCACAAATTTGATGGTATAAGAGTAAAATAGGGTTAAGAATATATAAATGAATAAGTACAAGGGTGATACACAAATCTATATCATGTTAATTAATTTTTAAACTCATGTAAATACTTTTTTGAATTTATAATACTAAGATATACTAAAAATAGAAAATACAACTATTGATTGATATTATAATAAATTAGAAACAAGAGTACTTTGATAGTTTATGGTGCACATGTAGATCTAGGTTAAAATATATTGGAATTTCACTAGATCAAGATTTTAAAATAGTCATCAAATTCTAAAATTTTACACTCTATGGCCTCAGATGCTTGAATCAAATCTAGATAATTGTGTCTATACATGTGTCTAAATTAAACATAGGTGTTCAATATGAAATAGTGATTGGATATGAATGTGACCACATGGATCCTTTTGGGTCTTATATCACATTTATTATAATGTATACTAATTATGCACATAAACTATCACTCTTTGTCAAATGATCAAACCCTAGTTTCCTCACCATTAGAGTGATTGTGGGGAAAATTGGTTAGTGAGTTCATAATGTTGATCTGCCCCAAGGACCCATATATCAATGTGTATTTATTACATAAACAATAATTTGATGAGGGCCTCAAACTTATGTAGCTCTCTCATGCATGTTAACTTGTGTGTGTGTAAGAATGCAATGTGTGATAAGCAAGTACATAGAGTGACCTAGCTCATTACTTGGTGAATATGGATCATGGGTTGTTCTTTTAGTAGATCATACTTGTGGGGATATTAATCTTATGATTGATATGGAAATAGGGACAAATATAGAATATTTACTTACTTGAATGCTTGATTGAGTCCTCTAGGTAAGTTGCCTTATGAGTTCCTAGTATTTGCTAGGTGAAGAATGAATGAGGGTTGATCTTGTATACATACAAATCCATTTTGAAAACATATTGAAATAAATCACTTTATCCTTTAGGATACATTTTATTTTTAAATTGGATGACTTTTAGGCATTGCACATGTAGTTTGAAAAGGACCCTTTTATCGATATAGGCATCTAGATAGGACACAAGTGTCCTATAAGCTAGAAAATAGGTACATGTCTAAAATTAGTAGGGAAATATTTTGATCATAATTATAAAATTTTACATAGTATAAAAAGCTTGGTCATCAGAATAATAGTGGTCAGACTAAGAGATGAACAATTTGATACAAAGAGATAGTGAATGTGAGCCTTTTGGAAGCAAGAATCTTAGAACTAAAGCATACAACCATAATAGGTATTTTTCAAGTGTACAAGATTGAGGTGTTATAAAATACAAATCTAGTGTCAACATTTTCCTCTCTTTAATCTATTAATGAAATTGCTAGTTTAAAGGAAAATAAATAAAAACCTTGGTGTGTATAACACACCTATTTTCATGAGTACAACATGAGTGATTTGTTGATGACTAATTTAAACCAAAAGTGTGTTGAAGTATATAATTAGTGAATATAAAATATAATTTAAATAATTTTTAATGCTTGAAAGTAAAGAGATCAAGGTTAGGAGTACACCTGTGTATTGATGCAACCATCTTACCTTTTAAAAATTTGATTTGAATAGATGCTTTCTTATGAAGCCTTGGAGATAATATTAGGACAACTTGGAAACATTCAAGTGCATAAATATATAGAGTTTGGAGGACAACATTGATCCAACCTTGGGAAAAAGTTGAGTTACCACATGACCATTGAACTCATCTCAATCATGCAACCTAATTATACTTATAACCTAGAAAGTGTGAGTAATCCAATCAAATTACATTATATATCTAGTGAGGGTGGATGATTTTATCACTCCATCCTATAAATCTGGTGAAGCTATATAATTTAATCAATTCTAACATATAAACTTGGTAATATTGAGTGATTTAGTCACCTTGACCTTGCCAAAAGATGAACCAACTACTATAGTAGATTGGCTTAATAAAATCTATAAAATTACATCCTAGGTATGATAATATTCCATAATGGTATTTGAAATATAAAATCTGATTGTAATTGTAATTAAGGTGCCATTTTATTGGCATATATGCCTCATATATGTTTCAAGCTGAAACATGGGTATAAAATTTTTACCAATATATAGAATGTTGTCACAAATGTGTATTTAAATCATATAATTATGAAATTTTTCGAAATTAACATTTTTCAAGTGTGGATTACATGTTCCCATGGCATGCCCCCACTAAATTTATATAATGTGAGAACTAGTGTAAGCGTGGAGAAAATGATACTATAACATGCCTCTAATGCAATCTAAAAATGTTGAGTATTGAATAAGTGTGGAGTTCATGCCCTTTTGGCATGCTCCCAATAAGATATAAAGATCTAAAAATATGTAAGCCATGAATCTATGACATACCCCCACTGATATACTCCTCTTTTGAGGTGAGGGGAAGTAGAAACTAGTAGTTACCTTATCGCAAAAGGATAAGATAGTTGTATAGTTTGTGTATAGATCATGTAGCATAAATGAGTCACATATTTAAGTAGATATAACAATGATGTACATAGTATGTGATCACATTAAATCCTAATATGTATGATTTAAATCATGAAAATGTCTAGAGGGTAACAATACAAGCTCATAAAGCAATCAAGCACACACAAAAGAGTACTCAAAAGTAAAACAAAATATAATGGTCCAAGGATACATCACACAAGGGGCATGTTTAAATGCCACAAAATTGAAGGGACATGACTTGGGTAAATGTTCACAAAGCATAGAATGACATATTTAAATGTCCACATATAACATACCATGCCATTTTAGAATGTCACAATAGGCAAACAAAGGCATATGGGTTGTGAGAAATGATAAATTAAGGAACACACTCAAGGAAGTGCAAAAAAGGAAAACATGAAATCATAAGAAAATAGAATAAGCATATCATACTAGTCTATAGATATATGTGTTAGCAAAAAATGTGAAGTACATATCATATCAAGTACATTGTGAAATATCTTATCATGGATAAAGGCATGTGTAAGTATATAAGCTCAAACATGATAATTGATAATGATTATATAATAATGTAACATAGGTGTATCATGATCAAGTAAAAGGATTCCCTTAATGTATTGATGATGTGAGTAAAGGGAATGACCAATATTCGTATGTAAATATATCATGTGCCTAGGTATGCCTATATCAAACTCACAAGATGCATAAGACATATGTGTATATATAGAAAGAAATGATATGTTATCTACCAACATGAAACCAACAACATAGATTCCAAAGAGCTATTAAGATATTGAAATGCTTCATATTTTTGGATTTTTGGTTTTTTAATTTTTTTTTTGAATATTAGAAAGAAAAAGGATATCATATGATCTCATCCAAAGGATGGTCATATGTATCTCCCCACTCAAAAATTGGTATAATAAATAGGTTGTACTATCAAGGAACACATATAGGTGTAATATTTGACACTATAGAATTTGTGGCACTCTACATATGTATAATAAGACTTTATGGTCATGAGGTAATACTATAAAGAATAGGGGTTCATGGAACCAATCATTGAGTGATTTATGGTTTCCCTATCTCCTTGTGCCAAATTAATTATCTCTTAGTATGGGCATTGTTATTATAATGATCAAGGCTTCTATACTATATAAAAATCTCTAAACCTGATTATTATCCTACACTTCTAACTCTAGACTTGTACCTTTTTTCCAGCTTCTTGAACACTTGTGTCTTAGAAAGGATCCTATGTCGATGCAAGTGTTCATTTTTCTTACAAATTGTCTAATGCCCAAAATTCATCCAATTTGCAAATGAAACATATGTTAAAGGTTAACATAAGTTCTTTATTACAAGATATTTCTAAAAGGGATTGAAACATATATAATATCAACCTTAATTCATTTCTCACCTATAAATCACTTATAAATCACCTATAAAATCACATATAGAGCAACCAATGAAAATTACCTTGAGCATTTAATTGAGAAAATCTTCCCTATTATTGTATCAATAATGGAACCATTCATATTATAGGTCTAAATCATTGAAAATTAGTCCATGAGTCATATTTTCGAAGTTACAAGCTAGGTCACTACATGTCTTTATTTATCACACATTACATCCTTATGTAGATACGAACCAACACATAGGAGATAAATACATAAGTATGAGGCCCTCTTCAGACTATTGACTATGTAGGTAGTGCCCATTGATATAGGGGTCCTTAGAGTAGCTCAACACCATGAGTGAACTAACCCATTTTTACCATAGTCACTTCAAGGGTAAATAATCTAGGGTTTGACCATTTGACAAAGAGTGACAACTTGTGTGCATGATTTGCATGCATAAAAAGAGGGAAACTAAAAACCAATAAGGCTCTAGTTTTTCACATCTAGATCTAGTTTGTATTATGTATAGGACACCTGCATCCAAGTCAGTCACCTACATCGATGCAATTATCCTAATATAATGCAAGCATCTAAGGCCACATAAAGCATATTCCTAGGTTATAATGATTGTTCCATGCTCACATTCTAGTCCACTACCATCATATTCCATATCAGATCTATATGATCACAATAAACTAGCTAAGTATCAAGTATTTCCTTTTATTACAATATCTATTAATAGTTATACTTTACTATTTTTACAAATCTCAATTTTATAAATTAAAAATACTATTTGTCTGAGTTTATATTAATTGGCTTACTCATTAGGCTAGTTCACCATCATTGTGTAGAATATAATCTAACACCCCTTAACGATAGCTAATGCACTTATCTAAATTTAGGGTTAAATATTTAATGACCCCTCCCTTTGGTCTCAAAACCCTAGTTTGTCCTAGGGTTTCCTATTTTTTTCAATTTTTTTAAATTTTGGATTGATATAAATTGATATTACAAATTTCTAATTTTGAATTTATAAGTAATGGAAAATATTAATAAAACAACTCACTTTCAAATGAAAGATAAAGAAGCATTAGTCACTCATCTTAATATCAACAAAGACTTCATGGATTCATATTTATATCTTACAAGAGATGAAATCAGTAAACATGCCAAGGCTAAAACATCCTCCCCTAGTGATGGTGAATCCTTCGGTGGTACTATAACTGAGTCCATACCAATCACTCTCCCCTTGAGCAAATATAATGGGGGCATGGGCTACATTTTTACATCCTTGTTCCCCAAAACCAATTTTACTTTTGTTACATCCTCCATGGGAAACATTGGCACTTCAACCTAGTTACCAGTTTTATGAAAGAGTTATCAACACTCTTTAGCCAATATATCTCCAAGAGATCATGACTATAGCCATAAATATTTCAGCATAAAAAATAAACCAATTGTAAACAAAATAATTTTTAATCACAAAATAGGTCTGAAAATAATATGAAAAAGATATGCCAAAAATATCATGCCAAAATATGATATATTATAATGTAGAGCCCTTGCTTGATTAGATAAGGCAAAACAATATGTAAGCTAAAATAAGAAATGTGGGATAAATCCTCACATAAGAAAAAACTAGGTAAAGGCTAATAACCTAGATAGAACTATCAAGAAAGAGTAATATGATACTTTAACAATCCCCCCTCAAGTGAAGTTAGGGGATAACATTAGAGGATGTAGTGTGAACTCATGTGTTCCTATGGATACTAATCCATCATGCCAAAGTACATGGATGTTGAGTCACTATAACCACAAATTGAAATTAGAAATGGTGTTGACTATGAGGATGACTAAATATGAACATTGTGATTCAAAATACTAGGTAGAATGATAAACTTGAGGAAGCATCACTTGAACACCCTCCAACAAGATGGTGATAAACGAGCACAAAGACTAGTGGGACTACCAAACTGGTGGTATTTGTGGGGATACCACTTTGGTGTCATTATAAGAATCAACAAGAAGGCCATGGATTCAAGTAACATTCCTCATATAGGTTATGACAAACAAATCACCTAAATAAGATACCCACGTACAGAGAAAAAATCCATAAAACACTCAAAAAAGTGCAACATATACATATAACTCTCAGAAAGTGGAAAAAGAGAGAAAACTTGTAGGAAAAACTCTCCCCCCTAAAAGAGAGAAAAAATGAAGAGAGAGATAGAAATCTCCCCAAAAATGATGTTGAAGTAGTCTGCACTCAAAATAATTGAAAGTCATGAAGGAGCTCAATCTGCACAAGTGGTCTAAAACCACTACTTGATCACAAAAACAACTGACACTGGACTTCACTAGAATAACTTCAATCAAGAATAGGGTCAGTGGTAATGAAAGTAAAAAAGTGTAATGCATGTGTGAGGAATGATCAACACCTAAGAAGTAAAATATACATCACACCACACATATTATTGATTGAGTGGAGTGGAGGAAAGAGGTCTGCATGAGTGGTTTGAATCCACTACTTGAACACCAAATAAGATGACATTGTATGCACCATAATAGCTCCATATCATGCTCAAAGTGACTGTTGAATTATCAAAAAGACAAGATGACACTAGGATTCACTAAAATAGCTAGAATTCAAGCTATGGGAGAATGTTAACTATCAAAAACATGGTGTCAAAAATACAAATAACATCTCTCAAATATGATAGCCCATGGTGGTGACGAAAGAGACAAAAAATTAAAGAAGTGAAAAGGTGCCCAAAATAGAGTACATAAATGCATAAATATAGACAAGGATAGATCAATAAACCCCTCATGGTACTTTATAAATTAGTATGAATAAAATATAACCCATACATAAAAAATACCAGATGAAAACAAAAAAGAAATAGGGATTCACCAGAATAGATCAAAATGAGGAGACTGTTGACCTATTGAAAAAGACATTAAGAGAGATGCTCCAAAAATAAGGGAGCAAAAAATATGTCTCCATAGAAGAAGCCAAGGTGATAAGAACGGGGATTTGAGAAGACATGCCACAAAATACAAGTGTGTCAAAGTACTACTACATGTTGTGGGCTGATGGAAGAGTATGGAATATGGTGAAAAAATCCATAATGTATGCAAACACACTAGAAAAGGATTAGCAGCCACAAATAACAATGCACAAAGCATATACAAAAGGATGTCAGGCTTAGTTGAAAATGCATCTAAGATAGTGCATGTGCAAAGTATAATGTAGGGCCCATAGCATAGGAAACCCCTAATAATGATAATTCACACTCAATAATAGGATGTTAGGCTCAACTGAAAATGTGTCCATGAGTGAAAAAAATGATGACAATGTAATCCAAAAGAAGCAAGAAGGAAATTTTGTGTTGCCAATGAGGGGGTCTAACCTCTTACTAGACTAGACCTCACCCTCTGATCTCTAAAAAATTAAAGAGATAAGGTACATGCAAAAAAAGGAATATTCCCTCAAAAATGCTCACAACATAGTAAATGCATCGCCACTAATATGTCACCATAAAACATAGCACAAGGTAGCATAACCAATGTGAAGATACCCCTTAGAATGTGAAACTTTATATTTTAGTGAATTTTATAATGTAAATAGGACTAATGCATGGGAAATTAAAAAATATTAACTTTTGAAAAATATGGTGCTCAATTTTGAGCTATTGATAAAAAATTATTGAATAATTAATTTCTTGTGAATGAGGCCTATTTAGTAAACAATTGCACTAAATTTTTTAAAAAAAATTACAGTTAAGGTGGAACTAGACTTCAAACCACTCTTTTTAACTGGAATAGATCCAAAGATATCCTCAAATCAATAGAAGTAAAAAAATAATCTACCAATGACCCCTATGCGTGTACAAGTGAATTGAACTCCCTCATCAAGGAAAAAATATATCTTATAAAAGAAATAATGTATGAATAAGTTATTTTTGAGAGGAGAGAAAGTGAATTAATGTTTCCAAATAACTTCCTAGTTTATTCAAATGATGAGATATTAGGAAGAAAAGGGAAAAATTCAAGTCCCATACACCTTCTTCTCTCCATCCCAATGCACTTTTAACACTACAAAAGGAAAACCAAAAAATATGTAGGCAGCTCCAGATCTCCAAACAAGAATCTCCCAGCTCCTACTCTTATTCTACTTTGCTATATGAATTTTTGATATAACTTATACCTATAAATGGTAAAAAAACAAAAATCTTTGTTCTATAATATAAATGGAAAATGTAGTCAATGTACTCCACCACCTAGAAAAGTCACTACCCTCCTCCTACACTGCCATGACAACCACCTAGCTTTTTCTCCCATGCTGCAATCTCACTACCCCTTATGTAGTCCCTCCACACCTTGCATAGAACAATGAAAATTAATAATGGTGGGTTCATGACTAGGCACAACATAACCACATCATAACCTTACATTTTACCTTTTTAATTGAGCTCAAATACATTGGTGGGAGGCTGTGCCCCATACTGCAACAACATTGACATCTTTTATAGTTAGGATTAATGGAACCTAGGACCTAAATATGTTGATATATAGGGAATTAGATGATGTGGTCCAAAACAACTATATGGTTGAAAATACAACACTTCACCAAAATGCTCCCCAATCTACGAGTCGAGGAGTGCATCAACATGCACACATCTCTAACATTGTAATAAAATCATGTAATGCCAATTCTGATGTTAATTCTACAAAAATCAAAATTCTAATGATAATGATAATTTTCTTGGCTATAGTTACATAGGGAGGTCAGTGGAGGAAGTCCAGTAGTAGAGGGGATTGAGGTGGAAAGTATAAGCCATGGGGGTAGTTAGTGACCTAATAGTTAGAGTAAAAAGCCAAGCTAAGGAGGATAGAGGTGACATGGTGGTTCTATTAGTAGGTTGATATAATGAAGAGGATGGGAAATAATTATATTATCATCATGAAGCCTCTACAAGGGGGAGGGTATGTTAACCATGACTAGATCACCTTCCACCCATTGTAATGCAGTTCCTCCACAAATCCCTAATTCAACCAAGATAACATTCTAATCTTACAAAAATATTCCAACCTATAGATATAATCTCAATGCAAGATCAACATATTTCTTATGGTTTTCAAATAAATATTAATTTAAATCTAATTCTTCAACATTGAAGAATAATGCACAAACCAAATTTCCATATGGTCAAAGAAATACTAGATCCAATCAAGGTGTCTATATTACCAAGAATCTACAAACTAAGTAATGGTTATATAGTAGCTAAGTAATGAATATTAAAGGGTGGATACGATACCATGAAAGAGTTATCAAAACTCTTCAGCCAATATCTCTCTGAGAGCCCATTACTACAACCGTAGATACTTCAACATAAAGAACAAAACAAATTTTAAACAAAATAATTGTTATTTACAAAAGATATATGAAAAGGATATGCAAAAGATCATGCCCAAAAGATCATTCTAAAATATGATATATTACAATGTAGACCCCTTTCTTAATTAGGCAAGCTAAAATAAGATACAAGCTAATCTAGGCAATGTGGGATAAATCCCCACATAGGATAAAACTAGGTAGAGACTAATAACCTAGCTAGAACCTAGTAAACATGAGTAATACGATACTCTAACATTAATGCCTATATAAACTCAAATCATGGGTATACCTCCTTTGGTGATGTCTCAAACTTCCACCATTAGTAATTAAAATGTACAATATCTTGTGAAAACTTTAAAACTTTTGAAAGCTAAGGTTACAAATTTTGAGCAAAATTCTATGAAGTCACCTTATGTTATTAATTCACAAGAGGTGTTGCATTACCCTCTTGCACATGAGATATATTTAAACCCCTTTCCAACTAGTTTTATTGTACCTAATTTCATATTTTATGATGATAAGGGTGATCCTGAACAACATCTCTAATCTTTCTATGTGGCATGTCTTGAATATGCCTCTAGTGATAAACTTTTGACTAAACTATTCCAAGGAACCTCAAAGACTATTCTCTAAGGTGGTTCTATGATTTACCAATCCAATCCATAGAAACATTCAAACCTATTTCATATAAATTTTTGGCACACTTATATATAAACATTACCAAAAGTGTAACTTATGCCTAAATTATAAAAATCATACAAGGAACTAATGGACCTATCAATGATGTCTTGAGGTACAAGACAATGTTAGCCAAAATGACAAATCAGATGCTAGATAAAGAGTTTCAAGACATGTTCAAGAAAAGTTTTCTTGTCCCATTACATGAGTCCATATTTTTTAAAAATTTCAAATCCTTTGATGACTTATGCTATATTATTCAAGAACATGAAATGAAACTTATTTCATTGAACAAGCTCAAGTATGTAGCAAATACATCGACTACATCCATTACAAAGTTTAATATCAAACTAAATTACAAGGTCAAACATATAAAACTTTAAAAATAAACAACTAAAACTATTAATGTAATGTTACAAAAGCCTAATCAACTTGTCTTATCTAATGTACCAAGGAGACAATTCACATGAATATCTGAGTCTCTAGCTTCACTACTTAAACAACTTATAGATTGTGATTTCATATCTATCCCTTCTCCCATAGAGGTTGATATGAGTAGACCTCTACCTCTGGATATGATTCTAATTCTTATTGTGACTATCACTAGGGTTATAGGCATTCTAATAACTGATGTTATACCTTAAAGCATAAAATCCAAGATCTTCTTGATAACCAAAAGATTACATTTGGTGACCCTCCAAAAGATTTTGGGTTACAACCTAGTGACCATCAAAACCAAAATATGTTTATTGGTTCATTAGAATATCATTCTCAAAAGAATACAAAATTGCAAATGTTATATAATGAACATCCTCCTCCACTACATTATGGGAAACCATTATATGGGATTATTGGTATTTATACACATCATATACCTACTATGGTTTAGAGACCATTTATTACTTTTAATGATAATGAGATTATGTGTGATGACCCATATCTTCATTCTTTATTTATTCAAGCATACCTTGATCACCAACCTATTCAATGTGTTATGATTGATAATGGTGATAGCAAAATTGTTTTTACCATGGTATTATATAAAAATTTAGGATATACACATGATGATTTTCACCCTTCAACCAAGGTGGTCAGAGTATTTGATGGGACCTCACATTAACTTTTTGTCAAGATTGACTTACCTTTATATGTTGGCCTAGCAAATGTGGCTCCAAATTCTTAGTTATACCATATACTTGAGTCTTTGATATGTTATTGAGAAGACCTTAGATACAAAAACTCTATGTAGTACCTTCCACTATGGATGGGTGTGTTAAATACATTCATACCAACAAATTAGTCACAATTTCAATAATTCCATATGAAAATCTACATGAATAAAAACAATTTATTCATAGACAACTTATCATCAAATCTACTAAGGTTAATCCTCTATAAAATGGTAAGCAATAGACAGTCCCCTTTCTTAGGTGGCCCATACTTGAGAGACCACTACATTAGATATACATAATGTATTTCATATAATCCTCATCTATTAATACAAAACATACTCAATTATCTAGAGCAACTAAACATGTTCCTATTATTTATATTTAAAATACACCACAGATCATTAAAAATGGGTTCCACAAACCCCTACTTCTTCTATTACCTCTTCAAGACCACAAAGTCCTATTCCATGTATGTAGAGCATCACAAAACCTACAATGATAGATATTACACCTATATATTATATTTAGTAGTACCACTAGTTTGATATACCATATCCATTGTTCATATCACTTCTATATGATCATCCCTTAGATGGGATAATTAGCTAGACTTTTCCTTTTTGAATAAACCAAAAAATTCAAAAAAATTAAATATCCCAAAAATCTAATAAACATTTAAAAAGTTCAAATACACCAAAAAAAAATAGCATGTTCCTAGTTGTACTATTTATTATACATATGTTATTTGCTTCATGTTTTTTATTAGCTGGGGTAAAAAATGGGTTAAAGGACTCGTGCCTGATGCAAAGCTAAATCAGAGGATAGATAATAATAATAGATAGGTCAAAAAACTAAACATAGTCCAAAAACTTAGCAAACTAACAACAAACTAAAACCACTAAAAATCCATCACCAAGAACCTGTAAAAAAGACACCAAAAACCTAGAAATGAGGAATTTACGGGTCCAATTCCTCTGACTCTGAGTAAATCACTAGATTACTAGTTCTAGGAGTTTATTTATGTTTTTACTTGAATCTAGTTAAATTATTGATGCCATGCATAGAGTCTATAATTTCCTTCTTCCTCTTAATCCCCACAATTTTAACTTCTACCTTTTCCTGACTTGTATTCCTCCTTTCCACTTGTCCTCCTCGCTATGATTATAACTATTATTTTTAATATATGGATATGGTCCCACATTATCTTCTCCCTCTTTATAATTATCTCCCTTCCTTGAGAAGAAATCCTCTAGGACAACAATGATTTCAACTTATCGACTTCATTTGAGATTTCAAAGCTCAACAACCTATGAACAACAACCTTAGTCTGGAGCCTTTACAAGGATTGTTTGCTCCATGTTATTAGATGGAATATCATTGATTTATATATACATATATGTTACATGCTTCATTTAAGTGTGATACAGTCATACCCAAATACATGATATATGCACATACAAATGTTGGGATTTACCTCTACTCACCTTCTAAGTACATTGGGGGCATCTACCTTATTTGATCATAATACACCCAGGTTACATTATTTTATGATCACTTTCCATTATCATGTTTGAGTTTATATATTTACACATGTTGATATCCATGCTTATACCTTTAATAGTGTAATTTATATGTTATGTACTTAATATTGATTGCAAACACATAAGTTTAGGAGCTAATATGCTAGGTTTGTGTTGGTTGCCTATATTTGTCCTAATTTTTCCATCTTATCACTTATTTGAGTGTGTTCCTTATTTTATATCTTACATTATATTTACTTGTCAAGTATTTGAATATGATCCATTGATTATGGACCTCATGCCTATGTCTATTTTGACATTGTATGAGGTTTTTTAACCTTCATTTTAATGAACTAAATACTAGTTTTGCACCTAAAGAAAAGAAAAAACCAATAAGCTAGTGTCTCAGAATATCGCATGAGTAGTGACCTCACACACTCACTTGAGGCACATAGAGAAGACCAATTACCATAAATTATGTCATGTGGTGATGGATAAACTTGACACTATTTATGCTTAGGCATTGGGGTTAAATATATTGTCATTATTATTAGTAATCAGATTAGAGTTACCATTTTATTCATTAAACACACTCTACATTCTTTTAATCAATGCCATAGAAATAGATTAACACACCAGAAGTCATATACAATAGTAATTCCATTCATTCCATTGAAGAGGATTAGAAAGGTATTTTAACAACATTCTCTCCCTATATATCTCTATATCCTTGACAACCAACCAATAACAAACAATAAAAATAACACTTTATAATCAAACCTAAGGTTTATGTATACATAATCCAACCCATTCTCAAGTTATATCATTAATATGAATAAAGATGACAAGAATGACTATTTCAGAAAGATAAGTCATGGTAAGATGTTACAATTAATTCTTTTTTAATTGGGCCTAATATCCCCTATATACTCTCTATATGCTATATATTTGTGTTCATGCTACTCTTCTCTCATAGACCAATGCTAGATTCATGTTTGATTAATATTTGAAGCTTTCATGAACTACTTTACATCCATCTTCACTTCTTTTTCCCTTTTCCTATTCTTACAAATTTATATGAGTCCTACGTATTATGCTCCTTTGTTCTTCATATCCTTATCTTGCATAACTCATTCTTCCATGCCAAGGTATTCCATACCTCTCTTCTATGTTTCTCTCCCTTGTGTTGTTCTCTTTTACATTGTTCACGGAACTAAAATGTTGGGGTTATTTATCCTTAATTTTTCTTAACTAAATAATATTTTCATGTCTAAATAAAATAAAAAACCAATGAACTAGTGCGCTAGAATATCACATGATTAAAGACCTCATGCACTCTCTTGAGGCATGCAACCAAGACTGATTCTTACTGACTCTATCATGTGATACTGGATAGACTTGACTTCACTTATGAATAGGTGTTGGGATTAGATATACTATCATTATTATTAGTCATCAAATTAGAGTTACCATTTTACTCATTTAACATGCTCTACATTCTTCTAATCAATGTCATAAAAATAGATTAACACACCAAAAGTTGTAGACAATAGTAATTTCATTCATTCAATTGAAGAGGATTGCAAAGGTATTTCAATAGTATTCTCTCCCTCTAGATATCTATATCCTTGACAGCCAACCAACAACCAATAAAAATAAAAAACACTTTATAATTAAATCTAACGGTTATTTATATATAATCCAACCCCTTCTTAGGTTATATCATTAATATAAATAAAGATGACAAGCCAATGACTATTTTATAAAAACAAGTCATAGTAAGCCATTATAATTAAGTCATTTTGACATGGGAAAAATATCCCCTATATACTCTCTCTATTCTATGTATTTATGTTCATGTTCTTCTTTTATCATAGATTGATGCTATAGTCATGCTTGAGTAGTCTCTAAAACTTCTATTAACTACTTTACAATTGTCTCCACTTCATATGCCCTTGTCATAGTCTTATGCTTTTTATCTAATTCTTATGTCGTATATTCCTCATTCTCTATATATTTATCTTCCACAACTTATTTTTCCACACCAAGGTCTTATTCACTTCTCTTTCATGCTTCTTTCTCCCATGTTGTTCTCTTATATGTCTTTCACTTCCATACCTAGGTCCTCTATATTGTTCTCGTGCCCTTGTTTATCCAAAATATGGATCTAAAACACTTAGAATATATTACTAAAAATTTTGGGGTCCAAAATCACCCCATAATAAATTGATAGTCTGTCCCAAACTATGTTTTAGTTTATTCAGATGACAAAACTTTGGGAAATGCCTACTGCACTTGGTGCTTGAGCTCCTTCCATTGGTTAAGGACTATCTGAAGATTGGAAGCAATAACTTCCACTTCACATCTTAGTGATTTAATCTTCCCATGTTGCTCTATAAAATCATTTTATTGAGTCATCAAAATCTAAAACTAAGAAGTGGCAACCTTGTGGGCATCCTCAAGTGATAGAAACTCTGACAAAACCTATTGTATAATAGGATTATAAAATAAGTTATTCTATGTGTTAGTAGATAAAACCCAAAATAATCATAAAGGACAAACATGATAAGCCTACTCCCTCGAGGGGTGGTGTTAATAAACTCAAGGAACTAATTATGAAAGCAAGACAAGTAATAATTTCTAAGTAGTGACTCTGTTTCAAAAATGGTTAATAATCATGTTTATGCCTGAATTGTATGTTCTAAGTCTTGGTTAATATGGTGTAGCATGTGCTTCCATCATATCTTAGCTCACCAATGGATTTGGCTCCTAGATATATCAATTAGGGGTAATGATTGAAGCTTATCTATCAATATTTTTGAATAATAATATTACTTAATTGAAGCTTGTTTGAAGGTATTTACACAAAATAAGTTTACACAAAAATAGCTTAAAATTTATGGTTTTGGCTCACTTATTTATAATTTTTTTGAAAATGTTCATAATCAACCATTACCATCCACCTTGAGATCAAGACGTGTGGTCATGGATTGATTCAATCTTGGAAGGACAAATAATAAATATGGTCATCAATATTTTGAAGAAAGCATGAATAAGTGATGGGTAGCCTTAATCTAGATATTCCCCTCCATTAATACCTTATGGATGAAACCCCTATGATGATGTCATGGGTGATATAGATTTGAATAATGAATTTTTAATAAATAGATATTTAATAACTTTCATGGATTTTCCAATTAAGCTCTTAATTTGGTTTTGATTTGCTTAAATGATTTTAATTAGATTTATATAATTCTTTGGAAATTGGTTGCATGTTCAATCAACTTGATCATAAATGTCATTTTGCTAAGTCCTAATTTTAATCGAGTATAATTAGAATAAGATGTCAGTTGCATATAGGGTAATACCCTAGTTAGGGTATTATATATGTGAAATGATAAATGCATGTGATGTGTGTGATTAAATTAGAAGATTTTAGTGGTCAAGGGCATGATTTTAAGTGGTCTCAATTTGACTTGAAGTGACTTAGGAAAAGATAATGATTCTATAAAATGAATTATCCCAATCATGGATCAATGAAGGAGAATCGGCACCTTCACATGATGTGTGTAGATTATTTTGAATGTTTTAGTGATTTTAGTCCAAATTGTGCATTATTATAGAATATCATTTAGATTTGTAATTTTAACATAATAATGATGAGAATTGGATGTCTACATTTTAAACCTATTTAATAAGGCATGGAGAGACATTTGGTCTAAACAAAGAAATCTTAAATAATAAAATGATCTCTGTAATTGGAAGAAATAAATTAATTCTTGCTTTTCACTAAATTTTTGTCTGAGTCATGAAGAAATTGGTTACATGTTTAATCAACATGTTGGAAATGTCATTCTATCAAGTCATAATATGATTAAAGTATAATTAGAAGAAGATGTTAGTTGTATACAAGTTATTACCCTAGTTAGGGTATTATAGATTCAAATTGACACATGCACATGATGTGTGCGACTGAATTAGAATATTTTAATGGTCTAAAATGTCATTTTGCATGGTTGTAATTTTACTTAAAGTGAACTGGGAAAAGATAATGATTGCATAAAATACATTACCCCAATTAGGGATCAATGAATGAGAATCAACACCTGAACATGATGTGTGAAGATGATTTGGAGTGTTTTAGCTATTTTGGTTCAAATTGTGCATTATCATGGAATATCATTCAGGTTTACAATTTTAACACAATAGTGATAAGAATTGAATGTCTATATTTTTCCCCTATTTGAAAATTTGTGGTGAGATATTTAGTCAAAGAAATTAATTTTCAAAGAATAAAAAGGTCATTATAATTAGAAGAAATAAATTTGTTCCTACTTTCTACTAAATTTTGCATGACTCACATAGAAACAAGGTTACAAAAATGCCCCAAACAATTTTTAGGTGGCCCATGATGCCCCCTTAAGGGGAGGCCATAATTTTTTTGATGGGTTGGCCCTTGATTAGAAGAATAATAATCACGTAATTTAATAAATGAGGCCAAAAATTAAAGTAATTAAAAGAAAATGGGAGGAAAAAGGGATAAACTAGGCTTTTCTAAGTGCCCAAAAAAGATAAAATGGGTAACTATAGGCCCAGGGGATGAAAATTTTGAAAATTTTACTATAATTTTACCCATGGGGAGTAAAAATCATTCATTTTCACCCTTGGTTATAGTAATCTAGAGATATGATATTTTTGCATGAAAGAGATAAAAGAGACAACTAATATTCCATACCACTAACACCTTAGGGAGTGCATACAAGAGTACCAGAGACCATCAGGGAGCAGACTATCAATAAGTGCCATTTTTTGGTATTTAATTTTGCATTGATGGCATTTAATTCTAGGTATAAGTAGGTAGTTCATTGATACCATAATTTGTATAAATTCATAAACAATGAGGTCACCCTTGATAATGGTGAGATATCCTACAAAAATGGTCATATCATTAACACTTTGATAGTGTCATGAGTCAAAATGGCAAGATTGCCAACTAATCAATGAGATCACCAATTTTAGTGGAAATTATTGGTTCCAATGGTGATATCACTATAAATAGTGATATCATCTTGTCAGATAGTGGAAACACCCTACAAATCATTGATAATGCCCTATAGATTGACAAATTTACAAAGCACGCATCAAAGAATGGTGAGGTTGACCTATGCAATAATGAGATTGACCTACTAAACAATGAGATCATTGAGAAAATGGTGAGGTGGATATAAAGACCAAAATAAAGTATAAGAAGAGATAATTAATCCCATAACATATTGTTAGGGTGTGGAGCTAAAAACTTCACCAAGGAGCATAGTTTATCAGGTTCAGGTCTACACAGACACCAGCGTCGGTCAAGAGCGATCGACGTCAGTCACAGGCAGTTGAGAGACACCGACGTTGGTAGATGGTCGGTCGACGGCGGTCACAAACAAGCGGCAGGAACCGACGTCGGTTACCTGCGTGTCCAAAAAGCTATTTCTGTGGATAGAAGCGAGTGTTTGCATGATAAGTTTGAGTTGTGGACTCAAGCACGCGTCTCTATTGTTAGCATTACTATTTTTAGAGCCCTTGTTCAATTGGCTTAACTGTTTGTTGGTTGTACATGCTCAAGTCTCCTAATTCTATATGTAGAATTAGATCTTCTTAGCTTAGTAGCAATTTTTGTAGTGAATTATTGTAATTCATTGTGTGAGAAGAACAGTACAGAATTGAATCAATCTAGGCTTGTTGGAGTTGATTGTTCTTGAGAGAGAGCTCTTGAGGAATTGAGATCTATTGAGAGATCTATACACCTTGGAGAGGTGTGGAAGAAAGAAGCTTTCTTCAATTGTATTCCTTTGTAAAGAGTTTTGTTAATACAAGTTTTCAGGGTGTTTTCTTGTATCTCTTGTTCTTGTTATTATCATTCTAATTACTTGTCAATCTGGTTTAATTCTACGTTTATTGCTGTCATAATTGTAATCTATTGTTGGATTGATCCCCCAACAAGTGGTATCAGAGCCTTGGTTACAGGTTCAGAGCTTGATATTTGGTATCAAAGTTCAGGTTCACTAACAGGTGGTTCAGATCTGTGTAGTGTGTATTGATTACAGGTTCTTACAGGGATTTCTATTTGAGTGGGAGAAGCAATGGCAGATGAAAGTAAATTGAGAATGGAAAAGTTTAATGGAAAAAATTACCAACACTGGAGAATGCAGATAGAGGATTATCTGTATCAGAAAGATCTCTACTTACCGTTAGGAGGTATTGCAAAGAAGCCCAAAGACATGGAGGATGAAGAATGGGAAGTTCTTGACAGAAAGGCTCTGGGGTCTATAAGACTGAGTCTAGCATCCACTGTGATATCCAATTTATCACAGGCAAAGTCTACGGTAGAGTTGATGACTATGTTAGCAAATTTGTATGAAAAACCCTCAGCTTCCAATAAGGTATATCTTATGAAGCAGTTATTTAATTTGCATATGAATGAAGGTGGATCTGTGTCTACTCATCTGAATGATTTCAATGGTATTGTGAATCAATTAAGTTCAGTAAATATAGTGTTTGATGATGAGATAAAAGCTCTTTTGATATTATGTTCTTTGCCTGAAAGCTGGCATGGCTTAGTAATGGCAGTAAGTAATACTGCATCTGCATCAAATATTTTGAAAGTAGAGGATGTTATTAGTGTTATCTTGAATGAGGAAATACGTAGGAAAAGCATAGAAGAGGCATCTAGGAACGCTTTAAGTTTTGAGAGCAGGGGAAGGCAAAAAGAGAAGAGCAAGAAAGGCAGAGCAAGATCCAAGTCAAAGGGGAAAGGCAGATCTAAATCCAAAAATGGCAGGAAGCCACAATGCTGGAATTGCAGAAAGATGGGGCACATAAGCAGAGATTATTGGTCAAAGCCTAAGGAGGACAACCAGCATGAAGGAAAGGAAGAAGCCAAGATTGTAGGTATTGCACAGGATGCTTTAATTTTCTCTCTGCATAATAATATAGAATCTTGGGTATTAGATTTTGGTGCATCTTTCCATGCTACCCCTAACAGAGAATATTTCAGTGACTATATCCATGGATATTTTGGAATAGTGTACTTAGGGGATGATGAGCCCTGTAAAATAACTGGCAAAGGTAAAGTGCAGCTGAAGATGCAGAATAGCAACACATGGGTGTTGAGAGATGTGATGCATGTTCCTAGCTTGAAGAGAAATTTGGTTTCTGCAGGTAAGCTAGGTGATGAGGGTTGTACAGTAACTCTCACAGCAGAATCTTGGAAGGTGACCAAGGGTGCACTTGTTATGGCCAGAGGTAAGAGAGAAGGTACTCTCTATTTGTGTAATTGTGTTACTAATAGATCTCCTTCTGTATTATCTACTTCAGATGTGGACGCTAAACTGTGGCACTCAAGGCTTGGCCACATGAGTGAGAAGGGGATGTCAATTCTTAAGTCTAAAGGTATGCTTTCAAATTTAAAAGGCATAGATCTAGAGTTTTGTGAGCACTGTGTATTTGGAAAATAGAAAAGGGTTAGTTTTCTCAAAACTGGGTCTACTAAGAAGAGGCACAAGTTGGAGCTTGTTCACACAGACGTGTGGGGACCAGCTCAGGTTGCTTCCATTGGAGGATCACAGTACTATGTATCTTTCATAGATGATGCCACAAGGAAGGTATGGATCTACTGTATTAGAAGAAAATCTGATGTATTTGATACTTTTGAAGTTTGGAAAGCTATGGTTGAGAATGAAACAGGTAAAAGATTAAAGTGCCTGAGATCAGACAACAGTGGTGAGTTCTGCAGTCATAAGTTCAGAGATTATTGTTACATGCATGGAATCCGTAGGCAAAGGATGGTTCCAAGGACACCTCAGTAGAATGGTATTGCTGAAAGGATGAATAGGACAATAATGGAGCGTGCAAGATATATGAGATTGCATGCCGGTTTGCCCTTACAGTTTTGGGCACAAGCTATTGACACTGCAGTGTACCTGATTAACAGAGGACCCTCTATAGCTCTGGATGGTGGTATTCCAGAAGAGGCATGGATAGGTAAAAAGGTTGATCTCTCATATCTCAAAGTTTTTGGTTGTGAAGCCTTTGTGCATATAGATAAGGAAAATAGAAAGAAGCTTGATGCTAAGTCTATGAGATGCACGTTTATTGGCTATGGCTCAGATGATTTTGGTTACAGATTGTGGAATCTAGAAACTAACAAGGTAATCAGGAGCTGTGATGTTGTTTTCAACAAAAGAGTGATGTATTGTGATCAGCTAAGGAAGTTGAATCAGTCTGAGCAGAGCAATGGTGAATTGGATGAGGTGAAAGTCTAAGATGAGCTCGCGGGAAAAAGAAATAATCACTTACAGGAAAACACAGAGACCGACGTCGGCAGGTTAGGAACCGGCGTTGGCAGGACAGAAACCAGCGTCGGTCATTCAAAGACCGACATCGGCCATACAAGTACCGAGGTCGGTCAGGCAGAACCGACGTCGGCTAGTAACAGGTCTACAGGTGACCGAGGTTGGTCACTGTCAGAGAATTTGGGTGGACAGCGTGTTGTAGACGAGTCTCAGACACCCATCAGGAGGTCAAAAAGGGTGAGTAAGCCTCCAATTAGATATTCTCCTTTTTTATATTATTTATTGCTAACTGATGGTGGAGAACCAGAGAGTTTTGAAGAAGTAATACAGGTGGAGTCCAAGAGTGAGTGGGAGCGTGGCATGGTTGAGGAGTTGGAGTCCCTAAGAGAGAACCAAACATGGGATTTGGTTGAATTGCCAGCTGGTAAGAGAACACTTAAGAACAGATGGACCTACAGGTTAAAGGAAGGCGAGAATGGATAGATGAGATACAAGGCCAGATTAGTGGTAAAAGGATTTGCACAAAAGCCAGGTATTGACTTTGGTGAGATTTTTTCTCCAGTTGTTAAAATGACTTCAATAAGGGTTGTATTGTCTTTGGTTGCTTTTGAGGATTTGCATCTTGAGCAGCTAGATGTTAAGACAACGTTTCTTCATGGAGATTTGGATGAGGAAATTTTTATGGAACAGCCAGAAGGATTCGAGGTCAAGGGTAAGGAGAAGTTTGTGTGCAGGTTGAAGAAAAGCTTGTATGGCCTCAAGCAAGCTCCTAGGCAATGGTACTTAAAATTTGACAGGTTTATGACTGAGCATGGCTACAGTAGGTGTCAATCAGACCATTGTGTGTATTTCAAGAGATTTGATAATGATAGATATATTATTCTATTGTTGTATGTAGATGACATGCTGGTTGCAGGGTCTCACATGCAGGATATCTCAGAGCTTAAGGTAAAATTAGCTCAAATGTTTGCTATGAAGGATATGGGAGCAGCAAAGAAAATCCTTGGCATGAGCATTAGGAGAGACAGAAAAAATCACAGGTTGATATTGTCTCAAGAAGATTATGTGGACAAGGTGTTGAAATGGTTCAATATGCAGGATGCTAAACCGATAAGCACACCTTTGGCTGGACATTTCAAATTAAGCAAAGAACAATGTCCTAATTCATATGATGAGGTAGAGTACATGAGTAAGGTTCCATATTCTTTTGCGGTAAGAAGTTTGATGTATGTAATGGTGTGTACTAGACCGGATATTGCCCAAGCAGTGGGAGTGGTAAGTAAGTATATGGCCAATCTAGGTAAGGAACATTGGAAAGCAGTTCAGTGGATCCTTAGATATCTGAGAGGAACCAACAGTAGGCACTTGTGCTATGGAGGTTCAGATACTTCTCTACATGGCTATGTAGATTCGGATATGGCAGGTGATTTGGATGGCAGGAGAAGCACTACAGGTTATGTTTTTACTGTAGGTGGAACTGCGGTTAGCTGGATATCTAAGTTGTAGAAGGTTGTTGCCTTGTCAACTACAGAAGTAGAGTATATTGCAGCGACAGAAGCTAGCAAGGAGATGATATGGATGACACGGTTCATGGATGAGCTTGGTAGGGAGCATGAGAGTTGCAGATTGTCTAGTGACAGTCAGAGTGCAATCCATTTGGCCAAGAATTTGGCCTTTCATTCAAGAACAAAGCACATACAACTAAGGTATGACTTCATACGACAGGTATTGGAAGATGGTGAGTTGAAGCTGGAGAAAATCCATATAGATAGGAATCCTACTGATATGCTAACAAAGCTGGTTACAAAGGAGAAGTTGAATCTTCATTCAACTTCTGTTGGTCTTCATGATTGAGTTGAAGATGGAGGAGCTAGAAGATGTTGCTGTACAGGTACTGGTGCAGCTATTTATCTCCAAGTGGGAGATTGTTAGGGTGTGGAGCTAAAAACTTCACCAAGGAGCATAGTTTATCAGGTTCAAGTCTACACAGACATTAGCGTCGGTCAGGAGCGACCGACGTCGATCACAGGTAGTTGAGAGATGCCGACGTCGGCAGATGGTCGGCCGACAGCGGTCACAGACAAGTGGCATGAATTGACGTCGGTTACCTGCGTGTCCAGAAAGCTATTTCCGTGGACAGAAGCGAGTATTTGCATGATAAGTTTGAGTTGTGGACTCAAGCACGGGTCTCTATTGTTAGCATTACAATTTTTAGAGCCCTTGTTCAATTGGCTTAACTGCTTGTTGGTTGTACATGCTCAAGTCTCCTAATTCTATATGTAGAATTAGATCTTCTTAGCTTAGTAGTAGTTTTTGTAGTGAATTATTGTAATTCATTGTGTGAGAAGAACAGTACAAAATTGAATCAATCCAGGCTTGTTGGAGTTGATTGTTCTTGAGAGAGAGCTCTTGAGGAATTGAGATCTATTGAGAGATCTATACACCTTGGAGAGGTGTGGAAGAAAGAAGCTTTCTTCAATTGTATTCCTTTGTAAAGAGTTTTGTTAATACAAGTTTTTAGGGTGTTTTCTTGTATCTCTTGTTCTTGTTATTATCATTCTAATTACTTGTCAATATGGTTTAATTCCACGTTTATTGCTATCATAATTGTAATCTATTGTTGGATTGATCCCCCAACACATATTAGTCTAGGCCCAAAATTAGAAGAATTTTAGGTAGATTTGAAAAATTAAAGGAAAAATGAGTTGACCTAGGTTCCTTATGTTTTGACTTGCAAAAGCGAGTTAGGGTGATCACATCATGGGAATGATGCTTTTGAGTTCTATGATGACAAGGGATATGGACCAATGAGCTTGTGGGCCTACTAGGGTCTATGGAGTTATATCACTTGACATGACTGATAATGATTCATGTAGATCAGGCTGACCTATCAGTGCTTATAGAGAGATGGCATTCAAATACCTTGAGATTATATTTTTGGACTAGGGAAGTGAAAATTAATTTAAAGGATGTCCATTGTATATTATGAGTGTTGATGTAGGGTCAGAGGATTACCTAAATTTTAGTCTGTTGACTGGCTATACTAGAGGATTTGATTAGGGTTACTGATCTAGAGGTATTTGATGGGACCATTGATATATATGCATTAGAAGACTTGGATTGGCCTATAAATGATGAAGAGGGAGTAGCAGAGGGGATATTTCCCCTAAAGGTATTCATTTTTATGGCTCTTATTAGTGGGTTGTTACTATCTAATAGGAGTAGGTAGTTCTTCTCACTTGGTTTGATTGGAGTGGTTTAGGAGATGTATGATAATTGAACACAATTTTCATGGGGACCTATTATGCTAGCCTAGTTATATCAATATCTACATATTATATCCTATCAAAGATGATAGAGTATTGGTCATAACACACTGCTCTAGGTTTGGGCATGGGAGCATATAGGCATTGAGAAGCTAGTGGGGCATAAATACCATCGGGGATCAAAAGATCTAGTGGTTTTTGGATGGTATCTGATAGGTTTAAGTTTACAAGGCCACCTTAGGGACTTACCTTTTTATAGATGGGCCATCAATGATACGGTCAATGTTGAATTTATTTGGTGGCCCTATTTATCTAATCATTGGTTTTAGATGGAGGATCTATTCATGATTGGCTTCACAATCACACCATGTTATTTTATAAGTTGCCACAAATTTGTAGTATAGAGGTAGAGATTAGGTCAGGTATAAAGGCATTTTGTCTTCTAGTAGGACATCCTAGAGGGTCAACACTATATTGTGCATGTGACCAAGGAAATTTGAAAGTGGGAGCCACCAATGACCCATGATGATGGACTATGGTAGAGTCCAACATGTTCTATGGTATTATGAAAGTGGTGTTTCATATGATATTATTACTGATACCTATGTAGCATGGTGGGCTAGTGTTCAAATACATTCAATTAATTGGGCCATAGCCTCAACAACTAGTCTTACATCAAATATGGATGAGACTGAGGAGAGACCACATTCAAGCCCCATTATAGAGACAGGTTCAAGTGTGGGTGTAGTCAACCATACCACATGATATTCCATTATAGGTAATTCATGCTCAATTACAATAGGATCCTCTAAGTGATATAAAGATGGCTGACCGAGATGGATAGGATATAGAGATGGGGGATGCACCAGGTGGTGATGAGGGCCATAGGGGAGGCAAGGACCTCTAAAATAGGGATGGGTTTAGGTTTATGAGAGGTAAGGACATCTAATATAGGTAGGTCCATAGAGGACCAGGATCTAATTAACAAACTACAATGAGAAATTATGACATGCTTATTAGAGATAGAAAGCCTACAAAGTGACATAACTAGTTTACATATATAGTTAGCTACTACATAGTGGGATACAACTAGGCTACAAGTGCTTATTATATCTAGGGATGTAGAGATTATTAATCTAAGGGGATAGGTGGCCCAGTTGGTAGGGGCACATACGTTATTAGGTACTCATGATGTAGAGATTTTGAGGGTTGGTGAGTAGGATAGAGATTAGGTAGATAGGGAGAGATTGGTATCTCAATAAGAGAGGCTTGTGAAGGAAAAATATGAGGCTCAATAAGTTGGGAAAATAGTGGTTCAAGTTCAACGAGATCCTTGGCCAATGTTATTATGGCCAAGGATGATACCTTACATATGAAGGATGATATCCTACACATGAAGGATGAGATATCCTACTAGTATAGGTTTTATGAGGCTGTAGTCCCCATAGAAAGGTTGGATCCATCCTATAAAGATTATATGAGATCCCAACATACTAGTCAGACCTCTAGGTCTAGGCATGATATGGAGTCAAAGTGATTATTGGCACAACCATCATCATAGTGAGTAGTCATGGGGCCTCCACCACCACATCTACTAGTATCATCATAATTAGGTATGGGTTAGAGATTCTAGTAGAGTCCCCTAAGGGATGGCCATCATCAGAGCTAATTATGTTGCTCCATTTTATATTATGATATGTATAGATATTCTCTCAATGTATAAAACATTATTTTGAGACATATATCTGACATTTATTTTTTGGTATAGCTACTTGTACATGAACTTTTAATATTATTTTGTGTCTCATGATGTTTAAATTTATGTTGCTCTTGTTATGATATGATGATATATGCTAGTGTTAGGAAATGCACTTTTTTTGTTAGCATATGTATGTTGATGTATTTATTGTTATGTTGGATGTATGACTATATGTTAGAGGATAATTTAAGAGATTCACATCCCAAACTAATCATAAAAATAATCAGTTAGACTCAATGTGTATGCTAGGAGATACACATCCTACATAGAGAGTTTTGTTTGTCTCCAATGTTTGGCTTAAGATATCATGTGTAGGTAGCAGATATGTAAGATAGTGTGTTTAGAGATGTTCTTTGGTGCCACCTTGATTGTTAGACTTTAGATCACTTGGTGTTTACTTTATCAAAATGAAATTATGCATCATAAGTATGAATAACTTATAATAACATTGTATTTCATTTAAAATCAACTGATTCAAACATGAATATTTATAACTAAGGATAATGATAAAAACTACCAAAACCAAAGTTACAAGTATTTACATTTGAACAAACAAAAAGTAAAGAAAAAAAGATAAAAAAAGGTAAAATAAAAAAATTTAACTCAAAATCAAGATATGAATTATCAAGATTTAAAGAGGAACAATAATGTACTAAAACACAAACAAACAATAAAACAAAGCAAAGTCAAAATTTTAAACAACCTAGAATCAAGATATTAATAATCAAGACCCATGTATTAATAAAGTGCACTTGAAAAAAAACAAATAAGAAAATAATTTAAATACAAATGTAAACAAGTCAAGCCCAAGGTAAGGCCAAACTCAAAATGTTTATAAAGTGTATTCAAACACAACATTAAAAATAAAATAAATAAATGAATAAATAAAATAAAATACAACACACAAAAACATAAGACAATAAGATAAAATACAAGAAGAAACACACAACACAACACTAATAAATAAATAAAGACACAACAAAATAACAATAAAAGACAAAATCACAACAAAACACCAATAAAGACACAATTAAACACCAAAAAAACACAAAAAAACACCAATAAACAAAATACAAACAAATAAAATGAACAAAACAATAAAAAATAATTTAATAATCCAAATCAAAGAAAAATGAAGTAAATTACTCTAAACACACAAAAATAAATAAACACAAACAATGGTTAATCACAATGTTAGTATAGATAAAAAAATTAATTGTTTGTACATGTGTAATATAGGTGTTATGTTCCATGACAGGGTAATCCCTAAGCTACGTAATAATGACATCAATACAATGAGACAAGAATAATGGGAACAAAGTTTCTCGCATGTTATAGGTAAATAATGCCACAAAACAAAAGAACAAAAATGCCCCTAAGCTATAAGAGACAATTAAAGAAACAAACAAAATTGGGGGAATAAAAGAAAAGGAAGGGGTAGTCAAGCTTTCTATATGCACTAAGCAAATGGACACTGCTTACATAGTTCCATGGATGCAACATCCAATATAAAATTTAGGCCTAATGTAGTTTTCTCATGATATGGGATAAAATAAATTGATGTTAAGAAACATGATTAATGAGTAGAGGAATATGGGAATGGTCTCATAAAATGGTGAGTGTGTGAGAAAAAGAGAGTATGGTTTTGGTGAAAACCACACTAGAAGGTAAAAGATAAGTATCCACAAAAGAACTAAATTAGGAATTCAGAGTGTCAATTGCATCTAAGGCTAAGAAAGAGAATAATCTCACAAAATAATGAGAGTGTTGTGAACAAATAATCCATAGAGGGGAGGTTAGTATTGTTCCAATCTCATAAAATAAATGAAATAAGCACAATATATCCTAACACCTCTAACGTAAAAATTGGGGGGAGCTTAGTTAACAAAAACTAAATGAAAGCACAACAAAAACATAAAAGACACAAATCCTTTACCTTCCTTGGGAGCTCCAAATTCTTTGTTGAGTCACTTGCTCAGCTTGTGCATCAAGAAGTCTTTCGAAAATGAAGCTTATTGGCTCCTTCTCTCATTGACACCAATGGCTTTGTTGTGGCTTGTAATTGATTTGGCTCAAGATTTTGGCATTATAAAACTATTGAAAAGTTTATCTGTCTATAAATTAACATTATATCTTTGGCTTATCATAGCTTTTAAATTAATGGGAATGTTCTTGTATTTATAGCTTTAGGAATTAATTCTCACCCAAGATGAGTTAATGTTGAGTTGAGTTAAAATTTATCATGGAATTATGACTTTTAGTTACCAGTCAATTCTCAAATTAGAAGGTTGATTTGAGATTAACTCCGATTGAGTTAAAAGTTGTCATGTAATTATTACTTTCAATTATTAGTCATAGTTCTCAATTTAGACATGTTAGGATATTTTGAAAACTCATAAAGATAATGCTGAAAGGATAGGATATTTTGATTTTTGGAATTTATTTTTTTATATATTCATTAATTTCAAATGGATAATTCAAATATGAATTTAATCTTGTTTAATTTATTTAATTGATTTTGATTAGCCTTTTAAATCTTTCAATATTTAATTAAGTGTGAAAGTGCCCCACTTAATAGGTCCATAAGCCAAAATCACATTTCTTATGTGTAAGGTGATTTAGGATGAATTTCGGAGAGTTTATTGTTGCATTCATGATAGTACCCCAAATAAAAATACCTCAAAATCATTTCAAGATTTGATGAATTATACATGGCCAAATTTGGGATGTTAAATGATTCATATGCTTAATTTAGAATGTTTGGTAGGGATTAATATGAAGTTTGGTCAAAGGCTAGCGGTGGCCAAAATTGGGTGTCTATAATTTGCACCTGTTTGGGAAGATGTTGCAAGCTATAGGCATAGTAACATCTTCTCAAAGATTGAAAAATATCATTAAGAAATGAAGAAGGTAATGATTCAAGAATAATATAAAAGCAACATTTTGGAAGCCTATAATAATGCCCCTTGAGGGAGTGGCTGACACATACAATTGATGGATGGTCTCTTGAAATAAATTGAAAAGAAGAATGAAACCAACCCATGAGTGAGATTAATCCAATCGAGAGAATGCTTGTGTACATTGATTTAACAAGTACTAATTTTATTGAAGGTGTCTATAATCAATAATAAAGTTTGAGACACTAATTTACCCTAAGGTGGTTATAATCAGTGGCACAGGTTGAGACACCAATTTGCTCAAAAGCAGTTATAATTAGTAGCACATGCATATTCCCTAGTTAAGGTAGAGTAGTCAAACTAATGATTTTCTCACAGGTGGTTATAATCATTAAGATGACCTATATTGAATAAATATGTTTGATTTGTGTGCTAATAGGATATATTGGAAAGCATAATTAAATAATATAACCTATTATATCGATTAAAGATGAGTGGGCACAAATGTAGATGCAATGGTCTAATGATTGAAGAAGCCACGAACAACCAGGCATATGAGGATGCACAAAGTGATGTAAGAGATGATTGGAAGATTAAAAATTGATCAATGTGAATTTGATTCTATTATACCTACCAATGAGGAAATGTTCACCATTAGTAGCATTGATACAACTAGAATGGTCAATAGGTTGATTTGATCAAGATGGGTGGGAGGATTTGCCAAGGTTACCAAGGAGAAGTTTTGGTGGCTCCATTGCTTATAAGATTTTTTGAGCTGATTTGTGCTATAACATGTGATGGTAGGCACCATGATATAAAACACCATGATAACTTAGCCATAATATGCATAAGGACTGACTCTTGACCCAATAAATAATTGAAAATAATGCACCAATGCTTAAAAAACATGATAGAAATGTTAACATATGAATATGGATAGACTCAAGAATAATGCATAAGGAATCACCCAATGAACACATATAGTGTGAGTCAAGGCAAAAAAATCTAATCAAACAAATAGAAAAACAAACAAACAAATATCTAAGCAAATAAACACACATAAATCTTGAAAGAAAAGGCAACATAAAGCATCTTGTCATCAACTAAGTCAATATATATGTGTGAAGGCTCAATGGAGTGATAAATGGGTAGTGCCCACAAGCAAGGATACATGCAAAGGGAAGGTCAAACCCCCAATAGAAGTGGAATAGAGTAGAACCAATAATGGGTTTTCCACAATAGGGAAGATTGAGGATAATTGACTAGGTTTAAATAGGATAAATGTTTTTGGATTTTGAGGCTTCATATCTCTCGAGGAGAGTGTATGCCAATTTTATACTTTTTAGGATTTTGAAATGTTTTGAATGTTTTTGAGATTTTAGGGGTATCTTAACTTGTTAGATATTGATAAGATACCACTTACAAAATGGTAAGAGTGTTGGATTAAGTTGCTCACAAAATGATGAGAGCATATGGAAAAGAGGGATTGAGCTGACCTCAACATGAATTGAGAATGACCTATAAAGTCCCTTTAAGACATCAAGTCATAGTAGTTATGACAACATAAAAGGTGGGGAGATCCAATCAAGTCAAAACACATTCTAAAATTTAGGAAAATGGTAAGGCAAATGATAGTGATAATGGCAAGGTGATGTGGTAATGCATGATAAAAGGTATTGTTCGTAATTTGTCCATAGGTGGCTATAATTAGAAAATAAGGACATAATTATATGATACTAATTTACTTATATAAGTTTATAATTAGTAACACAAGGTAGAACACTGATTTTCCCAAAGGTGGTTATAATTAGTGGCATTAGTCAAACATAAATGAAAGATAACTTTCCATATCCACTATCATAATACTTTCATAGACTATCATTTAAACATATAATTCTAAAACTGATGAAACTAAATTGAAATACCCATGTGGAAGGTGTAGAAAACCAACAAAACCAAGTTCAAAAGGGGTAGGTAGGGTGGTTAAAAATAGGCTTTGGTCTAATAATAAAGGCATGGTGGGATGACATATAGTATGATAGAAAAAAGATGATAGGATGGAAATTTACTATGATGGTAATAGTGTTTCCCCCAAATGATAAGGTAAGGTAAATGGGATGGTATGAAACAATGACAAGAGGAATGGAAAATGAAAATGGCAAGGCAAATGGAAAATCAAAATAGTAATGTACATGGAAAATGTTAGTAGAGGTTCTTGATATAACAGAACATGTTAAGGATGAGGATAACTAAGTCTTATTTAAGTGTCTAGGATAGTCCAGAGAATTCATATTTAGCAAGGAAGATAGAAACATAGAAGAAGTGTATTTTAATGCATTTGATAGGAATTAGGATTAACTAGTATTTCAATAATCATTCATAGATCAAATGAGATAAATTATATAGTATTAAACCATATATTAAACATGAATTCACACACAAAGAACAAAAGAACAAATGCAATAGGTAATCATAATCAAAATAGTATTTATTGATCTCAACAAACATTTATAATATTTTTCACACAAGCACGTGTGTACACACACACACACACACACACACACACACACACACACACACACACACACACACACACACACACACACACACACACACACAGAGTCATTTACAATACTTGTCTATTCACATTCTTCTCATACTATGGCACCAAAAGATGTTGGTGTAGGTTTTTATTTCCTAGTTGAGCTATTTATTTCCTATTTTCCTACACATTTTATTAATCTTACATAGGTTAATAAGCATGTTTAAATAGGTGATTAGGTTATGAGGTGTCACTTTCCTACAAGTGATCTTTCATTTACTATCTTGGAAGATACTTTACTATCTTTAGTCTAATAGATGGCTGTTTCCTATTAGTTGGTGTTTCCACCACCTCCCTCTCTCTTTTCTATTTAAACATGCTACCTAGATTGCATTTGTCATATTTTTATTTTGCATCTTCATAATTATATTTTGATTTTGGAGAATTTAAATTACTCTCATGAAGACTAACTCTATGTTGTTATTTTGATCTTGTATCATTTGCTTTCATAGTTTAATATCTATTCATTTGCACTAGTTTTCTGGGTTATTCATCTTTTCAAATTTTAACATGGTATCAAAGTGGTTCTATATGAAATAATATATTTTAGTTTACATATTTGAGAGATTTAGTGGGGATAATAAGCTTGTTCCATGTTTCCCAAAAACCCACTATGCTCTTCTCTTGCATCTTCAAATGATCTGGAGAATCAAAAAAGTTTGATGAAAAGTTTTACCCTCTAGAGTTCAACATATTTATATTTTCAGAATATGGTTGGTTACAGTATTATGGTTATACTGGAAACATTTTTGGCTATTCCAATGCATCTAAGAGGCTCAAGAAAGTCAGAAATGGCTTTCATTTTTTCTGATTTGGAGATCATATGAAAAGTTACAAATACGATTTCATGCTCAAATCTAAAAATAGATTTTTATTTGAGATTTTTGAGGCCAAAAGGACATTTAAATTGTGTCTAAAAGGTCCATAAACCTCCATTTTCATATAAATATTATCCATATTTGGATACCTCTGTCTCAAAAAAAATTCTTAAAGGGGCATCCAACTTTTTCTGCACTCTTGTTTGGGGTCTAATGCATTGAATTGTTGAAGGAAATGCATTATAGATTTTGAGACTTTGACACTGGAAAAGAAGAGATGAGATGTTGAATTTTTGTTTCTTATTGAAATATATCTGCTCCAACCTTTGACATCACACTTTCTAGCATTTGGCGTCATACTTTGTTCTTGGCATCATTCTCTCCTTTCGTAAAATTAGATCTGCTACCAAAATTTGTGTTGTTTCTCCTTTGGAAAAATATTATTGCTTTAGATATGCATCAAAATCATTCCTTATACGTTGTTCTTGGTTTCATCTATTGATATGCTACCAAAAATCTATACTTTTTCTACTTTCTTGTGGACTGCGTAGCTGAAAGAATCCATCATGCAAAAGGAGTGGCATTGGAATTTTTCAACCTTGGCATTTCAGATCTCAATCTCAAATTTGATGCTAAGAGATCTAAACCAATTGGATAAAGTTATAAATAAAATAAGAGATCTGAGGACTTGGAGATTCACTAAGCATTGGCTTTTGGAGATTGGCACCTTTCTTCCTTGGTGGGTCCACGCTCAGCCCTAATCTCATGTGGGTATTTTGATGCTCTTATTTTTATACTAATAATAAATTTATGAATTTTATATAACATCATTTAGTGTGTTTATAATCAATTCATTTGAAAATATCTAAAATAGAGCAATTTTTTGAGTCGTTTTAAACTTGTATCTTTGACTTATGAAGATGAAGTTCAGTCCCATATTGGCAAGAGACAGAATCCCCCTCAAAAGACCAAACCACTTTAATCTAGACTAAATATCAGTTCTAACGAGTGGTTGAAAGGCATATTTTACCTCACTCAGTGGTACTTTTATTTATGTTTTAAGTGCAAGTTTTTAGTCAATAAGCCTATTTACGAGAAATTATATTATAAATATCTTGCAAATGGTAACTTGAAATTGAGTAACGTATTTTGCAAAAGTGTTTATTTTTTTATATCCCATGTATTAGGATAATTTTCCTTGCAAAAAAAACTACTTTATAAAGTTTCAAAATTTGGGGGGGCTACTTGATATAATTTTAGAACTAGTGAAAAGGGGGGTTTCCATTATGTTATTTCTTGTCTGCATATCTTCTCTTTTTCACACATGCTTTCTGAATCATGGTTAACATATTTAATGGAATTAATTATAATCATGAACTAAGATAAAGTTCCACTTTTAGGTTTTTATCATGGATATTAGTAATGAATTCCTCAAATCTATTGTAAGGCTAACTCCAGAGAACTATTTGTCTTAGAAGCAAGGGATAAATAATCATTACCTAGAATAAGATCTACTACCTTATCTCATAGGACTTGTTCCTAAACCAACTACCTATGAACAGAAGAATGCATGGTTTAATAATAATTACATGGTCTATGGTCTAATATGTCTAACTATATCTGAGGATATTATGCATCATATTATCCTTTCACTGAGTGCCCTTTCACTACATGGACCATTATCTAGCAGTTGATGGAGACATAGGATCTTTATATGAAAGTGATGCTTCCTTAGATACCCAAGCACCTACTAAGATTCTTGATGCCTCTTCTTATGTGGACACATCCTCATTGGATGATCAATTTATATGGTTGACACACACTAACACCCCATCTATTATTGAGGACACTTTTCATCCTCTTTCATCTGTTGCTATTTTAGAGGTCAAAGATGCTTTAGCAAGAGATTTTAGTGATTATTTAAATAAAAACATACACAATCTTTCAATTTTAGCATTAAGTGATGATCTCTTGATAGTTATTTTAGACTTGTTTGTGGAGAATTGTATTTTAGAAGTGGAGGACACATTTGAGGGTTTATCTCTCTTATTTGATGATAGTCATATCACAGCTGTTGTCTCATCATCATCATCATATTTAGATATTATTCATCATCTATTTCTACATGGTCATGGTTTGTCACCTACTTCTTTGATTAGGCATGTACCTATTTAGATTGTGACATATTCACCTATGGACATGGTGACATTTGAGAAGTTTTTAGAGGCCTATTTGATGATCATTCTTCCCTCATAGTCCTTTCTAGAATGGGGAGATTATTTTCACTCTTATATAGTTTTATTTCTTCCTAAAGGGAGGAATGTTGTTTGATGTAATTGGATCATCTTCAAAATTTAGTGTTGGGAATCTACTATCACTGTAGGAAGATCTCATATTTTGAGGGGGCTTCTTAGCTCCTTATTTCTTTCTCTCTTTATTCTAGGGGGGGCATAATCTATTTTTTGGGGAGGATACTTATCTATTTTTTTTAATTTTTTTGTGGGCCGGGGGGGGGGGGGGGGGGGGGGGCGGTTTGTTTGTTCTATGATGTACATGGGTACCTCATTAGGCTTCATTTGTTAGGACCCATCTTTTCACCCACCTAAGCTGCACTTATGGGGGGTGTTGGCATAGGTTTTTATTTCTTAGTTGGGATATTTATTTTCTTATTTTCTAGGTTTTTCCTACACCTTTTATTAATCTTGATTAGGTTAATAAAGCATATTTAATTAGATGAGTAGGTTATAAGGTGTCACCTTCCTATAAGTGAGCATTCATTTACTATCTTGGAAGATACTTTGATATCTTTAGTCTAATAAATGGTTGCTTCTTATTGGTTGGTGTTTACACCTCCTCCCTCTCTTTTTTCTATTTAAACATGTTACCTAGCTTATATTTGACATCTTTTGCTTTTGAGGCATTTTAATTACTCTCATAGAGACTAAATTTGTGTTTTTATTTTGATCTTGTATCATTTTCTTTTATAGTTTAATATATATTCATTTGCACTAGTTTTCTAGGTTATTCATCTTTTCAAATTTTCACATGAGCTTTCTATTCTTAACACCAAAACTCTACAGCTCTAATGCCAAGATATATAATAAAAAAACCTATAAATTAGTGAAAAATCCACCAATATACATAAAGACCATAGAGGAAATGCAATCCTAATCAAAATAGACTATTCATCTTATATCCTTTTACAAGTCATGGAGGATAAAACAAAATACACATATCCGACAATTAAATACACAATGTATGAATATCTGATGAATATCTTGCATAACTTTACTTATCTATTTTCTTCTCCTAGCACTTTCCCAAACATAAAATGTTTTCTTATCTTGAAATAACATCACAAGATCATATAATGGTGTATTCAAGGTAGAAGCTTAAGAAATGGTTATACTATCAAGAGTCGTAGTAATCGCTCAAGGTGTCATTTCTAGTTTTCACCTCTTACACACTACTTAGCTTCCCTTTCAGGTTTTCAACTAAGTAATATACCAACCTATTTCTCTTTCAAGTTTTCAATAGGCTGACATAACTAGGTGGTCACCCCTTAAAGGTTTTCAATTAGTCTATCTAAACTTGTCTTACTAATCATCCCTAATACAAAAAAATATTTGCAAAAATTTCAAAAAAAATAATGCCTTGAGTAGAATTTAACTAGAAAGAGGTGACATTACTATGGAAGAGGACTTGCTAGTAGGATCTTTAACCCCTGATTGTGTAGCCTTGAACTATGTGATGACTTACTGGATCTTAATTGGTGGGTTGTAAACTAAAACATTAAGAATCTAGGCCAAGTCATTTTTGTAGGTATGTCAATCAAGTATCACTTCTTAAACTATGCGAATCAAGATGCACATTAGTGCATGATAGCCAATAAGTTGTTTTAGGTTCGAGTCCTTAGTGGTACTCATGGTTTATTTTGTATTACTTACCTTCATCTATATTTCATTACTCACCCTCTCCAAATTTTTGCATGGTGTTCTACCTAGAGACCTATAAATGAAATCCATTATAGGTCATGCTACCAATTGATAAGTTGATCCTACACATTATCCTTAGCATTAACTAATTATTATAAAGTAAGGTCATTTTCATCTACCAATGTAGTTTGAGTATGCATGGTTATCTTGGCCATTATAGCTGTGGTGAAATTTGTACTAGAGCTAGTGAGAGAGTTATCAATTTATTACTTTTAGTATAGAAGACTTCATGTGACTTGATGGGATTAGAGGTATATAATATCAATCATGATTTAATAATCCTTTAGTATATTAATCAAAGCAACAACTTTAGTCTTCATAATCTAGCCTAATGTTCTAATTGGGCAAAGTTATTGGGATACACTCTAGTCCTTTGTGAGTTTAGTGACTAATATCTTAAGCCTATGATGGTCAAACATCACTTGGTCCTCGACTACTTGAGAGGCCTAATATAGGCAAGTGTATTCAATCATCTTCAACACTTTATGAAAGTGAGCCCTAAACTCCACATTCTCTACCTTTGATTGATCCCATTCTTCTCCATGGAGGCAACATTTTGTGTAATGGACTCCTAAAAGGTTGTGCTACCCTCCAATTATTTCTTCAAGGGTAGCTAGGACACATCCAAATATGCCTCTTACTTGACTAGAAGAGTGGCCAATGTGATTATGGATGCTAAAAGATCTAGGCATGGCATAGTGGTTAGCAGGAGTGAGAAGGTAGTGTGCCTAGAAGTTTATTTGGGAATGTCCCAAATCTAGACACCTCCTAATAACACCTCAGGTTATTGTGATCTTAATTGCATGGTTACTGGTGCTTGCTACTATGTTGTGGCCTCTGGTACCATATTATTTTATTACATAACATCTTCAGTTATCTTTCATTTGGCTTCCTCTTCCTCCTATTTATTCTTATTATCTTCTTCCTCCCTCTTCTTTTTCTCATCCTCATCCTCTTGCTTCCTTTTCTCTTCCTCTTCTTTCTTCTTCTTCTCTTCTCTTCTTACTCTTTCTCTTTCTTCATTTTCTCTTCATCTTCCTTCTTCTTCTTCTTTTGATCTTATTCTTCTTTATGCTTTTCTACTCTAGAACCATAACTTTGGTTTATTCTTACACAAATTAGGCTTGTACTTGTGCTTGTGCCTAAGCTTGTTATTGCCATTAGGATTATTCATCATCCTCCTTCCTAGTAGCTTCCTTTGCCTCTTACTATTCTTGGATTTCTATATCATGTTTTCTCTTTTCTTCTTTTTATTCTTTTTCCTTATTCTCTCTCTTCTTTTATGCATTATTAGAGGCATACAATACTTTTTGTGCCTATTTGGACAACTCTTTGGCTTTCTAAATGTCTCCCTTTGCATTCAAATTACTACATGGCATGTTTTTGTTGTGCTTTTTTTTTTCTCTTCTTCTTTTCATTCCTCAATTGATATTTAGCTGCATGAATGGATTCTTCTTTGATGACCTATTACTCCTCTGATGTTGGCTGCTCTGATACAACATCTTTAACAGATTGATCCTATAAAGATGGTGGTGAATCATTTGGTCACTCTTATGATCTTTAAATATGTACCTTCCTCCTATTGATCATGACTAGTCTATGTCTGGGTGGTGGTGCAGTAGATGCAAGGCTAGGTTGTGCTTCCTACAAATTTGCTAGTCATCTAAATATGTGCTCTTCCAAGGTAGGGGAGACCCTTGAATTCAACCATTTTGGTTCCTACACACAAGTTATTTATGTGGGATCTCTAGTAGAGGTGAAAATATGTCCTTACATGTGAATGTTGGTGTAGGTTTCAGCTGGCAGAAGTCCATTCTATGCTAAAGTTATTTCATTTATTCTCAAACTATGTCAATGATGATGGAAGGTGGGTAGGATGGTAGGTCCACCCATAGCTCTGGGGGAACCTAATTTTTCACTTTAACCATGCACACTACCTTCTAAAATAAAAAATCTTTACCCTCTTCCTTCTCATAGTAGTCTCCAACCACATCTACCATCATGACCTGGTAGACTTCTTACTCATTTGTGCCCATCTGTATGAGGTCACAAGAGCTTGATATCTATGTCACCTTAGGATTATCCTTTCAAGTTATGGTACTATGTGTCATGCACTTTAGGAGAAGGGACATTGAGTGAGGTTATGCTTTGCACTTCCCCTTCTACTACTATGAGCTGGTTACTAGCTTAGGTTATTGTGTGATATGAACATCTATGCCAGGTGGTATGGTTTACAAGGGGGTTGAATTATTACACGTGTATGCTTTTTTTCAAGCCACTTCATCTTATTCTATATCCATTATAAAAAATAAGGGGAGAATGTGGAATGGTGATAATAAGAGCTCATAAAGGGTGATGGATACACCTTTTGGTAGTAAAGTAATAGATGTATGCTAAACTAAATAGTGCATGACATCAAGTGGAACTCAAGGATGTGTTGCAATGAGGTCAAGGCATTCCTTCCACCAAACTTTAAATTTTCTCTCATGTGTGAGGGATCCATATTCTTACATCTAGATGTGATTTAAGAATTGTTGTGCTAGCCAATAATATATATCTAGATGCACTTCTCCCTTTGGTGACTTCCATTACATGAAGCAAAGAAAGAAGATTAGGAACTAATATTGTAATGTTTTCTTAGGAGTGATGTGACACTTATTAATATTTATGAAAACTCCTAGATGAATTAATCCAACTAGTTGAACTATTCATTATGGTGGATCAACCTATGAGTGATGTCCATGATATCCTTGGGTATTTGTTTAGTAGACATGGTCATCTACCAAAATCATTTGGTGATACATTCCATGAGGATGTGCACTGGCTCATCTATAATTTCATCAATGGGGATCCCTCAGTTGCCCCACACATATAGATCCTAGACTTCTTATAGAATGGGAGGTATTTTCATCTTATATGGGAGCAAAGAATTTAATTTCATAAGCATAGCCAAATCTTAGGCCATGGCTTGTGTGTTGATTACCACAATCTCATTTAGACCCACATTGATTATACCTTCATTATATCACCCAAGTAAGACTTGAATGATCTCTCTTAGGTCACCAAATATAAGTAATCTCAGTAGGCACTCAATGTCTATATGTTGGAAATGGTGGGGAGATTTGAAGGTGATTGGTTGTGCAACATCAATAGGATCAGGGTAGAAAAGATTTTATTCATCTCAATAGAGGTAGTCAAATGAGTCTTGATCACTATACTTTGTTTGGGTGCCATGTCAATACCCATGGCTTATTTTTACACTTTAGTGAGAGCCCTGATTAAATATGATGTATCCATGGTTATGTTAAGTGATGAAATTATAATGCTCTATGTGAGAAAAATAGCTCAGCTCTTGATAGTGGTATCTTGGAAAAATATGCATAAGGATGAAATGTTAACTTGGTATTTGTAGTCATATAAAATGTGAAAATTGGTAGCTTGAGTGTAGCTTGTGACATCCAACCCATAGGTCATTATTTCATTCTCTCATGGCCCTTTTAGACACCTTCTTTCTTATTCCCAATCATCTATAGGTTTTTGAAACTTTATTCCAGCTCAAGTAGGCTACTTTTCCCATGACAAATCCATCCCCTCAAGTCTTCTACTTTCAGGACATAACACCCAACATGGAATATAGCACCAAAACCTAGGGTGTCTGAGTTTGATGTTCTTATCCAATCAAATTTTGATCTCAAGTGACCATTTTATCTTGATTCCTCTTCTTCATTATGTTGGCCTAGCACGAACACATTTGACCCATGACCATTATATCTCTATAAAAGCCCATTAAAAGTTCATTTAGAATGGGTTGAAAAATAAGTGAGGCTAATACAAGAAAGAATACAAGTAAAAACACTAAGGTAATCTTCCCTATTCTATACATATAGCCAATCAATATATCCACAAGCTCACTCAAACCCTCACACCAGTCTCTATCCACATCAAGTAGACCTAGTTTAGCTTTTTTGCATCTTCATTACACTATTGCACAAATCACATCAAGTGGGATAACTACATATGACTTGATCCCTCTTCAGAGTATTGGTATGTAGGTAATGCACCCACACAAGGGGTGTGGATACACTTTTAGTGTATCTTACACACACTACCCCCCACCCCCCCTCTTTCTTAATATTTTTCAAATATCAATGAAGTCTAGGGTTTGAAGACTAAATCAGCTCTATAGACATTTTCATAGACATTCAGCATCTAAAATTTTATAGGTAGGCTCACATAGGGACATTGAATAAAACCTAAAAAACTCAGGTCTCTAGGATAATAGTGGTAGAAAAGGACTATAACATCAAACCCTAGAGTGTCTTATTTTGGTGCTCCTATCCTTTCACAAAATGAAAGCTATATCCTAATTTGTGACCTATCCTAGTCCTGCACAACAAATTCCAGACCCTATCTCAACCATTTCATTCTATTTCCAACTAAGTCTTATTTTTTCTCTATTTATTGCTATTTATAGAAAGGTTAAAAATACATAAAAATTAGTATCTTAATTATTGTAATATTATTTACTAATTTAATTAACTTAGACCTTTAACTAAATTAGAAATAAAATTCCAGTATTCCCAAAATAATTAAATCATTTGGTGAACCTGACTTACTTTGTTTGTACATAAAAACCCTAAAAACCCTAGGGTAAATTCCTTGCTAAAATTTTCATTATTTTTATGATTTTTTATCTACATATTTAAATAAAAAATTCACATTAGTTTTCAAAAATTCCTTAGTAATTTTAAAAATAATTAATTCCAAACCCTAGTTTAATTTACTAGGTCTTTTTGTGCACACAAACCCTAGAAACCCTAGGGTAAATTATTTCTTAATTTTTCCAATATTTTTTTGATTTTTTACCTACATATTTTAATTGTAAATTCACATTAAAATTTAAAATTACTTAGTAATTTTAAAAATATCATTTTTCAAAACCCTAGTTGCATATACTAGGTCCCTTTGTTTGCTTGAGGTATCACCTTACATCTAAAATTAGATTTTGCATAAAAACAAAAATGGATCTCACTTATTTACACATATTTCTCACATTTATTACAAAAAATAAGGACACCATACTCAGTCTTATCATACCATGAATAATGAATTTTACCATATGTTGATACAAAGCTTTATTCTTTACATTTCATGCTTACTTTTCAAAATATGGGATGATATTCAGAAAGTTATTGTTAAACATAGTAAGATCCCTCTCCTTCAAAGCAAAGTTTATTTATCTTTAATACAAGGTTTCATTAGTTAATTTATATCTCTCATATGGAATTTTTTTCAAGTTTATCTTACTAAAAATATTAGAAATATCATATCACATATCAAAGTTCTTTATGCATTAATGCATAATTTCATGCTCTCTATACCTTGCTTTATATCTTTCATTTATAAAGCTCTTTATAAACATATTGCTATACAACTTATAACTCAAATTACATGCATTTCATTCCATATACATTATTCCTACCTAGATGCATATAACTCATTAGATAATTTTGAGTATATCCCTATCACTACTAGACACAAACAAACACTAGAAATTATATCTATTCCTCCTCCTCTCCCCCAATAGGGTGATAACTACTTTCCCTCTAAACAGGTCCATGTTATCACCCCTCCACAAGGTGAGTCAGCTTATACTATTGTTCATAATGCCTACATTAAGCCTAGAGCTTCTTTAAATCCTCTTCAACATATGTGCTTACATGTTCAATCAAAAGCAACTAGGGTTTACACTTATGAGACTCTGAGGGATCAAATCATGAGTATGAGCAAGTTAATTTTATATTTACAGACACAAAATCAAATATTACATGAAAAGATCAAAATAGTAGAAAATCATATTATAATACAAAATCATCAAAGGCACCCTATTGTCAATCATGTATAAGCACCTTCACCTAGTTAATTGGTTGCAAACAATGTTACATATTAAAACAAAAAATCACAACAAAGTAACTCTACAACTAGTGATTCAAAAATAATTCAAAGATAAAATAAAAGTTTAAGTGAGATACTAAGGGAAATGATTAAATATAAGTTGATCAAACTACCTCCTCTACATGTAGTGGTAAGATATAGATATTATTGTGCATATCATAAAATGCATGGGCATCACACAGATTCATGTTTTGGATTAAAAAAATACAACATATAATTGCTAATGAGGACCTTATACAAGGTAAATTAGTCAAGCAATCCACAGTGACACAAGAACAAATTCACAAAGGGTCAAATTCAAAAATAGTACAAAAGTGGTTACCAAAGCATAACGCATTACAACAAAAAGATCAAAAAGAAAAATCAAAGCAAGAAATAGTACCACAAGCATAGGTAAAGAAAAAAAAAAGCAAAAATACCTCTCTAAAATGAGGCTTAACTTTCAAAGTAGTATGGGTTTGGTCAAAAATATCTACAATAATTTGATTATCAAGGTCAAGGATTGGGAAAATGTGCTTAAGGAATCACTCTCCTACTTTATTGCCGATAATGTTTGCCACCAAGGTTTGAGATTTATTGAACATCATAAGGCAAATTATTCATAGACATAATTTATCAAAGGAAATGATCTAGATACAAAAAAAATCAACACTAACATTCCATTGGTTTGAAATTAAGATGATAATGATAAGTGGAATAATATAGGTTATTATGATTTCAAAGATACTAATAATGAATCCAGATATTTAGAGTCATATTCATATCCATTACCTCATGATTCACAATCATGCATGATTCCTTTGTTTGATATAATACACCGTGATAGGGAGTCTCTCATGAGACTCATCGATTAGTATCATTTCTTCTCAGTTTTGCTTGTACATAGTTTTTTTTTTCTTACTTGTACATAGGTTCTCAGTATTTCCTATACATAGTCTTCTCATGATTGATTATACATAGCTTATATCCAAAATACCAAAAATATTCAAATATGTTAAAATATAAAAATATTCAAATATTTTGAGAACACAAAAACATTTTAATTTTATGCAACATCCATGCTTTACATTTCTACTACCATGTTATACTTACATTTGTTGTTCTATGCTATTAATTATTAATTTATCTACATTACCATTCTTCACTTGATCTTTATTGAGTGTGTTCAATGAATTATAGATCCTTAATTGCTTCACTCTACCCATCGAGGGGTATCCTAGTTCTACATTCAAGGCATGTATCAATATATCTACCCACTGGGGGCATCTTATATATGACTACACCATCCAAGTTATGTCATTGCTACATCACACACTCTAGTTATCATGTTGATGTATATTACTTACTAGATTACAAATATTACTCTATCGATACTCACTAATATATAACACTTGTGTATTTCTTAGCATATACCTAGTCTTATAATACATGTCTTGCATACTTTAAATTCTTACATTAATTAGTTAGATGAAATTGTATTTCCATTATTTGCATGTTTTCTTTCATTGTTGTGCATAGATAGATGTGATTGAATTTCTTAGTTCCTATTTTATCTCTTGTGTGTGCCTATGACATTTACCAATGCTCTTTGCTTGTAATCTTCTATGTCCCTATGGCCCTTGTGCCAACCTTTCTTGTTTAAATTATATGTGTATGTGGAATTTAAACATGCCTTGTATACTTAATTTTTAATTTGAGTGACATGTGACCATGTCCCTTATTTTCTTAGCTCCTTGGCCACTCTTATATTCTTCTTACTTATTACCTTGTGTGCTTGTTACTTAATTTATTTTCAATTGTTTGTAATGCCATGATCCACATCATGCATTCTCTTGATTTCTTAGATGCCATGATGGACATCATGGTCCATCCCTCCTTAACAACTAAAAACTAACAACTAAATAATAATAATTATTAACTAACCAGACTTCCAATTCTAGTTCATTATATTGCACATGCTATTACATTATTATATCTATCTAGGCATACACCTGTTAATATAATAATTTCCATTATAAACAATGTTATATCTTGAGATATCTTGTCAATTATCATTTCTATATCATGTATTTTTCAACATAACACACTTGTAGGGATATTTATTCTGAGGGTGGTCATTTTAAGGTCTTCATTCCTACTCTCAGAAGAGGGGGAAACAAACTAGGGTTTTGTCATAGAGATTAGAGCTTCTACCGATAAAAAAAATAGCTTTCAAAAAACCCAAAATAGTATTTAGATTTCAAACTAGGAACAATAGATGAAGAAAATAGTGACAATTATAGAATATTCATCAAAATTAGCACATGCCAAGAGAACCAATATTAGACTCCAATGTTGAACAACAAGGTGTTAGATTTTGGCACTCCTATCTAAATAACACAAAACTAGCTTTTCTAAAAATAGATAGAAAGGTGAGACTAGTTATAGTTTTATCAACAATAATTTAGTTTAGAATAAGTAGTTTTAGTACATTTTTAAAAAAATATAAATATAGGGGGCATCATGCATGACATGATGGATCTTACTTTTAGTTTTAGATTAGGTAGTCGGTATAGCTTCCATATAAAAATCCATGTTTTAGACACCAGTGATTGGGGGTAATGTGCATGACACATTTGAATTTTTTTTTTGAGTTTAGTACATTAATTAAGTATTCTAAGTAGTTACATGTCTTATTCCATCTGTAGGTGGTTGGCATCATTTTAAAGTGGCTTTCACATTATCTTATTGCTTAATTTTAAAGTGGATTTCATACAAGACTAATCTCCACCTTTTCTAAATAGCCAAAAGTGGCATAGTTTCTAGTACACATTTGACTATCCCTACCATATTTTTAGATTATAAAACATTTATGGACTTCAAGAGACATCTCATACAACACACATTCATACTAGTATCAGTTCATATCTTCACTTCATGTGGCAACGATGGAGCCAAAGGAATAGCTAGCCTTTGTATTTTAGAGCCACCTACTTAGAGGGATTGGACATACAGTCCATACAACGATTAACACATTCACAATAACATAGCTTCACATAGTGGGTGATGATGGAGCTAAAGGGCCAAACTTTGCATTCTTGATCTACTCTCAAGGAATTAAGCACTCAGATCCATTCATGATATTACTTTTGGTATAACATCATTCAAGATCACAATAGGTTTTGTATCAATTCACATACTTGATGAGGTGTATTCATTCCTTTATCTTCCTCTCTCTTTTACCTAGCTTTTATACATTCTTATTTTAGATATAGTGTATCTAGTAAGAACTAATCTACTCTTTGTTTTTCTCTTATATATTTACACTTTATAGTATGCTCTCTCTATGCACACCCAACATCACATAACTTCATGAGCTTTACCCTTACAGGTAAGTTTAGGTACACTTCTATTTTTACTTTATCCTAGTATTTCACTTTACTACATCACTAGAATAAAGAGGGGGAAAATGTAGTCATATAAAATGTGAAAATTGGTAGTTTGAGTGTGGATTGTGATATATAACCCATAGGTCCCTCTTGCATGCTCTCATGACCCTTATAAACACCTTTTTACTTATTCCCAATCATTCATAGGCTTTCAAAACTTGATTCCAACTCAACTAAGCTAATTTTCCCATGAAAAATCCATCTCCCTAAGTCCTATAACTTCAAAAAAATAATGCCCAATTTAGACTATAGCACTGGACCCTAGGGTGTCTAAGTTTAACACTCTTATCCAATCACATTTTGAGCCTAGGTGACTGTTCTCTCTTGATTCCTATTTATCATTGTGTTAGCATAACATGAATACATTTGACCTATGACCAACATATCTCTATAAACTCCCATTCAAATTTCATTTAGAAGGGGTTGGAAAATATTACAAAAGAAAAAAATAATACAAGCAAAACCACTAAGGCAATCTTCCCTATTCTTCGCATATAACTAGACAATACATTGACAAACTCATTTAAACCCTGACACCAATCCCTAGCCACATAAAGCACACCCAATTTAGCATTTTTGCATCTTCATTACACTATTTCACAAATCACATCAAGTGGGAGAACTACATATGACTTGATCCCTATTTAAATTATTCGTATGTTGGTAGCGTGCCCACACAAGGGGTATCTATACACGTCCAATGCATCTTACACACACTAACCCCCTTCTTTCTAAAAGTTTGTCAAATTAAAATGAAATCTAGGGTTTGAAGACTAAATCAACTCTACAAGGAGTTCTATAGACATCCAAGATCTAAAATTTCATAGGCAGGCTCACACAGGGATAATGAACAAAACTCAGGTCTTTGAGATAATAATATCAAAAAATAACTATAGTGATAGACCCCAAGGTGTCATATTTTTGTGCTCCTATCCTTTGAAAAAATTAAAGATAGATCCTAATTTATGATATTATCCCAGTCTTGCATAATAAATTCCAAACCCTATCTTAGTCATTTCATCCTATTTCCAGCTAAGTCTTATTTTCTCTCTATTTATTATTATTTATATAAATGTAAAAAATACATAAAAAATTATAAAAATTAGTAGCTTAATTATTTAAATATTATTTATTAATTTAATTAACTCAGACCCTTAGCTAAATTAGGAATAATATTCCAATATTCCCAACATAGTTAAATCAGTATTTGAACTTAGTTTTTATAGATCTGGTGCATCTTGGATTTTGCATCTCATCCACACTTAGCTATCCACTCATCTTGAATACAATGGTAGATGTGGAAAATATATACCTAATCTATCCATTAAAGTAGTTAGTCATTAGTGTATGTGTGGAGTTACATCGTTATGCTCTTTAGTATCTATATGGTGGGTATGAGTAGCTGATGTTGACAAGCCACCAATTTATTGAAGATCACGTCATTTGAACCTTGGATCATGCATTTATTTTTGGTGGATGGTCATTATCTAAATGATATCTTGTTGATGAGACATTTTCATACCTTTCTCAAACTTAGCATTTTTTAGTCACTCCTCTTTGACTTTCTCAGTGGCATTCATGAATCCTCCTACGTACAACTAGAGTATGCAATGCTTGGTATTTTAATTCATAATTGTTTTTACTAAGATAATCTACAAATAAAAAAAACATAAAATAAACACACACATATAAAATATGCAAAATATGGTAATCCTAATGTACATGGTGCTACTCAGCACCCACTCAGTTTATAGAATGAAATTAATTGACTATTGGTGTTAGGGATTAAGCCTATAGCCATTTACTTTCCCTAGTAACATGATTTCCTAAAGATATCTTAAAAACATGGTTCTTTGTTACATTAGGTCATGTATAATGTATGTCCCTTTCCATCATATCTATAGCTTTCCTAGGAATGTTCTGAAATGACTATCATATAATAAGATTGGCTGATCTTTGTGAAATTTAATTTGGCACAAGTTCCTATCATGCCATACCTAGATACTTTACATCTGAAATTTTCCATATGATTTAGTTAAAGGATCTAGTTAGTAAGATACTGATGATCTCCATGTTGTATGACCATGGCAATGCATAAATTAGATACTAAGTATTCCATCGACATGACTACTTCAAGACCATATGCTAACTTGAATGGCATAAATCATGTATCCCTTTTTTAATATGTGTGATATCTCCACAAGATCATAAGAATGTGATCTTCCAAATCATCCCACTTTATGTCATATAGTTTTGTAATAATTTTACCCATTAGTTTATTGGATGCTTTAGCTTGGCCATTGGCCTATAGATGATATGTAGTGCTTTTGTGATGAGAGATCATAAATTATTTAGTCAAAGCCTTGATGGTATTATTTATAAAGTGAATTCCTCTATTTTTGAATAATTTTATAGGGCATCTAAACAGTATAATTATATTTTCATATAAAACTTCATTGTGTCATTTGCACTACAACTAGGTGTTACAACAACTTCAACCCACTTAGTAAAATAGTCCATCCTATTGATGATATATCTTCCTTTTCTACACTTGATTTGATAAGTCCAAAAAAATAAATTCCCCATTTTTAAAAAGGTTTTTCAATTAATATAGGTTGTAAAGGAATTTCATCTTTCTGTAGTGGTTTACCCATACGTTGATAAACATCACAGTGGTGTGCAACTCTGTGTGCATCTTAGAACAAATTTGGCCACCATAATCCAATTTTTATTAGCTTTATAGCTATGTATTCTCTCACAAAATTTCTTCCTATGACTCCTTTATGTGCTTCCTCAAAGATGAGGTTGTTCATATTCTAGAACAACCCTATGCAAAACTTCATCCTTTCCCAAGTGATATAAAATCCCATTAATGATGGTGTATGGTAGTTCTCTAGTCACAAACTAATTTTTATCATGATATTAATAGTGTATATGGAAGAATCATTATTCAATGAATTTGGAAATAGATTCAAAATTATCAAGAATCAAAAAGACATGAAAAATATGAGAATGAGGAGATCCTTCTTTTAATTCTTTAGGCTCTTCACCATTTAGTATGCAGTTGAGATGGTCTGGTCCTACATTCTTTCTTCCTGGGTTTACAATTATGTGGAATTAAAACTCTTAAAACAACATCAACCATAAAGATATGAATCCTCATAGCATTGGATTGTTAACAAGGTATATCAAGGCTTGATGATTAGTGAAGACTTCAAACAGTGTTGCAAGTAGATAGTGCCAATTTTTTTGAAGTAAAAACATGATGGACAATGCTTATTTCTCAGTGGTTGTGTAGTTTTTCTCTGCATAATATAGTTTTCAACTAGAAAAATAAATAAGATGGTTTAGTCCACCATCCCTTGGCTATGCAATTATAACACCAACTATTATGCCTGAAGTATATACATGTATATGAGAAGGCTTACTCTAGTCTAGAAAAATAAGTATGGGCATAGTAACCAATCTTTGCTTCAACTCAATAAAGGCTACTTGGTATTCTAAAGTCTAGACACAATTTGCATTCTTATGTAATAAGGATTCCAATAGAGATGAAATAATTACATAGCCCTTGATAAACTTGTGATGGTAGCCTATATGCCTAGGAAAGAGTGCACTTCGGTAGAACTGACAGATGGAGGTATACACAATATTACTATAATTTTTGTCTGATATATGAGAATACATTTACTATATACAACATGTCCAATAAAAAGGCCAAAAGGTTTTAAGAATAAGCATTTATTTAGATTCAAAGTAATGCATAGATCTTGGCATCAATCTAACATTAGATGCAACTTAGACAAACATTCTTTAAACAAGAAGAAGACTTCCCAATCATTAAGGTAAACTTATAAGAAGTCATGAATGAAATCCTTGAATGTCGTGCCATAACCACTACATGAAAAAACACCATAAGTGCATTCATAAGGCCAAAAGGCATGAACTTTTATGAAAAACAACCCCATTCTATTACAAATGTTATTTTTTCTCTATCTTCTTTTATGATCAGTATCTGATGATATCCACTAAAGCCAATCATGAAAGAATAAACTTCATATCCTATGATAGACTCCAAAAATTTATCTATAAAAGGAATTGGGAATAGATCATTGACACATGCATAATTCAAAATGTGGTAATCCCCACATACTCAGACTTCTCCTATTTTTTTGGGCTAGACTAATACAGGGCTTGCCCAATCTACCTTTTCTACTAGATAGATGATTCATGTGTCATATATTCTATCCAATTTAGCCTTTAATTTCATCTTCACATTTAGATTGAGCTTGTATGGTTGATTCTTTGTAGTCCATGCATACTTCTTTAATTCAATAAACCTATTTTCAAGATATGGGTTAACACTTCAAACCTCTAAAAATTTTGTGGAAAAAACATCTTGATAATCCCTTAGAAGTTACAAAACTTCAGAGACCTCAGCTTCCATCTAATAGTCACTAATGTTTGCTAATTTTGGGACCTCCTCTATCCTGATGTTTATGACATGATTTTTGAGAGGTTATTAATAAATGTTGCATTTTTATTAATTAATATATTCCTATATCCTTCATTTGCCTTCCTATTAGGAATTTGGATACTATGCATTTTATCTTCTTTAGTGGGTTCTACGTCAGTGTTCTTGAGTGGTTCTATAGGTCACTCAAGATCAAATAAATCATTCAAATCTAGGTTACCATCTGAATATAAATCCTCAATGTCTTTTACCTCATATTGTATGTAGTGAACTAGATATGTTAAATTTTGTTCTTCATTATTAGTAGCTTTGTACCTTTGTAATGCCTCATTAAGATCATAAGTTGTGTTCTTCTGTGCAGTAGATCTGGTTGTGGTGCTCAAGTCTTCTATGCACCCCTGGCATAAAAAGTACTTAAGTTTCTATAGTACATTGTGAACCAAAGGATTTAAATGTTCAAATATAAAAGTTTGTATAAAATCACTTTGCACTTGTGCCCACTTCTTGGTTTTCCTTTTGCATTCTTGGTGCATATACCATGCTTCTAGTAATGGAGCAAGTGTATAGTGGAAAATGTAAATTTAATATTTTGGTGCCACATGTTATTTATTCCAAACTTCAACACATTTATGTATATGAATTTTGGGGCACTCACCTTATTGAAATAATGGCCAATTAGTGTAGATGAACTATGGTAACTAGAATCGATTGATCATGATCTCACAAGCATCATCCCACTTAAGTTGGTCATTTTGATGAGTTACCCACCATACCATAACAACTCCCTTTAAGGTATAATTTATAGTGCTAACCCATTAGCTAATGGTTGGTATATCAACTTTCAATCACAAAATAAAGTCATTGGTGTCCTCCATTACATAGTATATAGGAAGTTATCACTTGTGCACAAAGATCATTCACATCAGTCAGAGTTCATGGTCACCTCGAGCCTAGTTGAAAAGGTGGGTATCTAAGTCACGAATGATAAATGTTATTTCCAATGGAAAAATGCCTCTACTTATTTTTTTTATGTAGTCATACATGTGATCATGATCTTGGTAAAGGAAATCAACTTATGATCGAGTAGGATATTTTACAAACATAGATGCACACTTTTTGATGACAAACTAGTTTACTATTGGTTGCATAGCTATTGGTTTGGGACTCCATTATTTTGATATCTTTAGTTGTTGAGTGAGTAGTGATTATACCTAAGGTTTGGTATGCTAGTATAGAAAATTACATTTAATTGTGCATAGATCTTTTGGGTTTTCCTTAGAATTCACCTTCATCCAACTGGTTTCTTATGTAGTGTATAGAGAGTCTAGTTTAGCTAGAATTATGTAAGGCTCGTGTGCTCTATTAAGAAGAATGAAAAAAGATTTATCACTTTGATGTGCCTTGAGCTGATTGTACATTGTATTGATAGTCATTTGACCATCATATGCCTAATTAATACATATTAACACATGGTAAGTTGTTTTTATGGTCTTCATGTCGATGACTTCAAATTCACCTCATAGAGAGAAGTCTACAACTTTTATTTTGACATCTTATAGTCTAAAAATAGGTGTAACCTTTCCATAATCAACCAAGCTCAGAGCTACTAGGTTGTAGCTTAAATCTAGTTATTCAATAGCTTCTCATGTAGATCTAGGAATCATATTAACTATGCTATCAAAAATAAAGACAACATTTGGGATCTTATATCCAACAACCTTAATATCAATTCATGCATCAATATCCCAAGGAATCTTTATCTTGGAATACCAGACCAAATTTTCCAGATTTTATTGGCCATGCTACACACATTATAGTATATTATATAGTAGATTCATGATATTGTGTAAGATATCTTCATTGCATAATGTACTTAATAGTTTCAAAAGATTTATGAGCATAGTGATAAATCCATCTTGACACATAATGCACACAATTTGGCCATACATTTTCATGTTGATTGTTGCAACATCACCATTAGGAGTCTCTTGATGTTGAATTTTTTTCAACGTCTATGTAGATTCATACATGAGGCTCTTTTTTGTAGCTAGATCTAGATATTTATCATATTTAGCTTTTCTAATATTGTGATCCTGAAACATTTATAGTGTAGGAAAACCTTTATCTATGTAATGTTGTCATGTTATAACATTCAAAAATGCATTTCCTTTGGGATGTAGACTCACCATATTCACATTAAAAATAGCTTTATCCTTCCTTTGCTTGTCTAGAAAGGGAAATCTTTAGTGTCATACTAGTCAAAGATTCTATAGTATGCATAATATGACTATCATTGAGGATTCATTGGGTAATTGCATTAAACATGATTATATTCACTACACAAGTAGCATTACAAAGGAGGCCATTGATAGTTATTTCCTCTAATACCCTTGTATCCTCCTCTGTATCTACCTTGCTATCCTTCTCTATTAAACTAATATCCACGTTGGTACCCACCTTATAGTTTGCAATGTTCTAATGCGGGTACTACTAATTATTCTCTCCAATTTTGAATTATTGTTATGTAGCTAGTGGGGCCCAACTTATTTGTTATTGTTGCATTATGGGTAAGATATAAGGTGTTGAATATTGGTACTGAGGGGATGGAGGTATATAACTTGGCAAAGAAGGGGTCCATCCAGCCAAACTTTGACGCTGATATTATGGTGAACTCAAAATCCATTATGGGCCCATCTAGGTCACACAACCTTTATCTACCTCTGGGTTTAGGATCATTAGATTTGCTAAATATATTTATTGTGTAGTGATGGAAAACACATTTTTAGTGATGCCTTATTTAAGCTCATATAAAGCTTGATAGTTCTTCTCATCATGATTAGGTGATTTGTAGAAATTGTAGTAAAAATTTTATGGGTTCTTGATATATTATTATAGAAGATGGAATTGCATAGTGGTGTGCCTAACTATTTATTAGAATTCATAAAATTTTGTCTTGACTTTAGGACAATCATTTATATGGTGTCTTTCTTTTCCACACTTTGTACACCATAAAATCAAATCAGGATTATCTACCTCATGGTATTTCTCTATTTTTTTCATGAAATCCTATAGTGTATTTTCAATCTTAGAATTGGAGACAAAAGCTTCTCCATAATCTTCAATCTATTCTACACATAGGGTAGTAGCTATGGTATCTATTTTCATAGCATATTGAGTTTACATAGTGGCAAACTTGATTTTAGGGGATAATCCTTTGATGAATCATGTTACTTTTTCTTTATCTATTAAATCAAATTCTACCTTATTCATTACATCAAATAATCTATAGTCATAGTCATAGATCAATTCTCCTAACTTTTTTCATATCTCCTTTAGGTCTTGTATAGTCTGACTAGTGCACTTTTTGATCTTAAATTCTATGATAAACCAGTCTTTAATGTATTTTTGTCTTGATTGATAAAGGTCTCTTCAGTATATGAACTCTAGTGCTATGATATCTAGTGCCCATACTAATTCATACTTTTGGACAACTTCATTAGTTATGCCCTTAAATTGCCATCTCATCTTGCAAGTTAGTAGGTATTATTCAATATCCATGGACCATCATAATGGGCTAAGTTTATGAATCCTCCTAGATGATTCATCATGTTGATTTATATAGATGGAGTCTTCTGCATAACTTTTATCAAATAAATCTTCATTCTAAATGATCCTACCTATGTACTACTTTGTGCACTAGGAGAATTATCATTTGTATTTTATTTACCTACACTTCCTTGTTTTTGTTATTTCATTTCAACTAATTTTATAACCTTCAAATCCTTTATAATATATTTAGTACCCCGACAAGTCATGTGTTCTAAAAATGGTCTTTCCTAACTATCACCTTCCTATCCACCTAGCTAAAAGCTTCTACTAGAATATAGAAGATTGGGCTATGAGGAAGTGTGATCTTATGGTGAATGGTTCTTTCTTGTGTCTTCTTGTTTTGATGTGCTTAAACATACATTTAACCTATGATTGTATTCTATTTCTTTATATAATTCTTCTTCTTTATATAATACCCTTTTTTATAGTTTCATACTACCTCTATCAGCTATCTATTCTAATTTTAAATTGTTCTCACCTTCTTCTTTGCATGTCTCATCTTCATCTCATTCTTCATCCTCTCATTTTATCTATTAGAATTCATTTTCCTCTTTCCTCATCCTTCATTATTCCTATCATTCATCACATCTTCACACTCATTCATCATCTAATCTACTACTACTCTTACCTCTACTCATAACTACTTGGGTATTCTTCTATTTATTCCATCTATTATGTTATTTTAGTTCCTATTCTGAATCCAAACTTTTCTTCTAAATATTTTTCCCATTCTAAATCAAATATTTTAGATTCAAGTTTAGTATTTACTTATTCATTTATCTATCATTCACCATCATATGCATACACAACTATGTAGCTGAAGTGACTAATCCATATTAGATAGAGTAGGCACCATGGCCTTATCCATGACCAACATCTTTATTAGGAGAGGTAATCACTACAAAAAATTTCTTTTATTTCCTTGAAAAAAATGTTCCTACAAAGCTTCAAACATTATATATCCTTGTACTACAAACTCGATAATGTATCCATCTATGGTGGTGGTGACCCAATAGTCTATTGATCTCATCTAGTTAGTTTCTAGTTTTAACAACTGGTCTATCTTCTCTTTGGTCTAGGTAATTATTTCTTTTGTTTTAGGATTGAAGTAATAGTATTTCAATATTGTTAGCCAATTAGTTAGTAGTTTAGGTAGTTCATACCATAAAATATCATATATTTATTTGTATATATGCTTTTGAATAATTTCACTTATGGTAAGATCAGTCTTTTTAGATTCCTCTTCTAAAAAATTCTAGACTTTCTATTCTAACCATATTTTAATGTCTCATTTCCCTAATAACCATCTTAGAATATTTTCCTCTAGAAGGAGTGTTTCCATGTTCACTGTACCATTGTTAACAAAGGTTCCTGATATAAAAAAATAAAAATAACATGCTAAGGATGATAGCTAAGTATTATTCAAGTATGTAGGATAGTGTAGAGAATTCATATTTAACAAGACAAAAACATATCAGAGGTATATTTTAGTGTGTTTGATAGGAATTAGGATTAACTAGTATTTCAATAATCATTCATAGATAAAAATGGATAAATTAGATAGGATTAAACCATATATTAAACATTATTTCACACACAAGGAATAAAAGAAGAAATACAATAGGTAATCATAACCAAAATAGTCTATATTGATCTCAATAGAAGTTCATCATCTTCTTCATACAAGCATACATGTATATAATCATTTACAATCACTGTCTATTCACATTATTTTTGTACTATGGCACCAAAAGAAGATACTATTCATATTATATCCTTTTACAAGTCATGGATGATAGGACAACTTACATATATCTAAAAATTAAATACATAGCACATAAAAATCTAAAGAATATCCTATGTAGCTTTACTTATCTATTTATTTCTCCCAATAGCAAATGAAAATGGCAAGGTAAATGTTTTTGTCCAGGTGATGTTTCTATTCTTCCTACTGATGTAGAGATGTACATCCAGATCAACATATGAGAGAAATAGAATAATTGATCATGTAAATTACTAGCCCATAACTTTCCTAAAGAGCTTCTCTATCAAGAACCTATTACAGATTTAGACTCCAATAATGTTTTTCTGATCTTCAATGATGATTGATTCTATTTTTTCCAAATGTTGAGACAAGATATATTTATAACTTGGATAAATGAAAGTGCATCCAGGGATGGTAAGTAGGTATAAATAATGGATAAAATGTTTGATTTGGAAATGTAAAGGTGGATGATAATGGAATGTATAATGGTTAGATAATAAATGAAGATCAGTATTTTTAGGCACATATAATGTTGTTGATTCTAAATTTGACATAAATTTAGATGTGGTGGGGCCAAAGACTTATGAATATGCTCTCAGTAGGACCACCATATTTTTTTTATTTGAGCCTGAGAGTAGCTACCATCTAATTATGTTATATATTAGAAGTTATATTGATTTCATCTTGAATAATGTCTTCATCAAACAATGAAGAACTATTCTACTCAACTATTAGTGTGTCTATGAGGTTTTCACCAATAAAGTTGCCTTGATTGTCCCATAGTGCCTCTGAGAAGGTTTCACTAAGGAACATAGACTTTTGATTTTGATTATCTCCTAGAAACTTTTAAAAGGTTTCACTAGAAGATGTTGAGTTTGGACTTTGATTTCCCCCTAGTAACTTTGAAAAGGTTTTACTAGGAGATTGTTATTCTTCTACATGAATGTGGTCTTGACCCCCTAATATTCTTAAACTGATATGTCACCATGGATGTTGTTCAATAAGGTATGATTATGTCGGTCCCAATAGACACTTGTGGGAGGTGAAAGGTCAATATAATGGTTAGGTTGGTTGGTATTAATGGCATGTAGAATGATAAATTAATGGAAAGAGGTAACACAATCCACATAGAAGATACTAGGAGAACTTGTGTTGAATCTGAAGTAATCATCCACAAAATTTTTTGAAGGATCATAAATATATTCAAATTCATGTGCAAATCATGTGTAACTAATGTTTTAATAGCCATAAACATATTGATTTTGAAGCTAAGTCTAACTTAAGGGACTATGAATCTAATGTTCAGACTAATGTTGATTCTACTTCTAATGTTTTATTTGATATTAGTTCAAAAATAGAACTTAACTTTAATTTTAGTTCTTCTTCAATTGTGGATGCTTCTATAATAATGTCTTGTTTAATTTTTAGTATTGGACAAGTAATGGTCTATGATGTTATAATGGGATCTTTGAAAATAGGCTCATCTAAGAATGATTTCATAGAGATTGTCTTATCAAATTGAGACTCTTCAATGATAGGTTAAAGTTCAATATACAACTCCATAAAGACTAACTTATCATAGGGAAGCTCTTTAAAAATATGATAGTGGTTGAGATAATGATTTTACCAAAGGTAGTTATAATCATTAAGAAGTGACTCAGCCAAGAATGGATTGTCAAAGTGAAACTCATCAATAATGGGTAAAGGATCAAAAGGTAATTCATCACAAGTTAACTTATCATAAATAGGTTTTTCAATAAAAACATTTCAAATTGGTTGGTTCTCTCAGCCTTGGTTTACTAGTAGTTGTAAAATACTAATTTTGAACACATCTTGGTCTTTAAATGATTGGCTTTGTTAGAGAGGTACTGATTGGATCTATTGTGGCTTGAATATTGGCATGAGTTTTCTAAAGTATGGGATGGATAGAAATGAATGAAGAATGGTTGGTGGTTGGATAATGATAGGGTTATTTATAATGGGCTTAACAAAGGTTGGTTGTCAGCCTATGATAGTAACTCAGACCCATTAAGTTGTAGCTACATAACCTTATTGGCATAATGAGCTACCATGATTGGAAGGATTTAAAAGCTAATGATAGGGAGTTACAAATCATAGTTTCTATCATGAGCTAAAGGATGAGATCCTAAAATAGTAATGGTAGGGCATTACAAATATTGGCTAATATTGTGAGCCAAAAGATGATGGCCTTAACTGGTGATGGTAGGGCATTGTGAATCTTGGTTTATCATATAAGATAAAGGATGAGGGATTGGAATGGTAATGGTAGGGCATTGTGAAGCTTGGTTACTAGCACAAGCCAAAGGATAAGGGCTTGGAATGGTGATGGTAGTGCATTGTAAAGCTTGGTTTCTTCCACAAGACAAAGGATGAGGGCCTATAATGGTAATCCTTATATGTTGTAGATCTTGGTGGTTCACATAATCTAAATAAGGGTTAATGTTATAGGTAGGGGATCAGGTGACATGAGTGGTGAAGGTAGGATGCTATAAAGTCTAGTTTTTATTGCAAGCCAAAGGATGAGGTCATATGATAGTAATGGTAGGGTGTTATAAATATTGGTTTATTACAGAAACCAAAGGATGAGGTCCTATTATGAAATGGTAGGGCATTATGAAGCTTGGTTTCTTGCACAAGCCAAAGGATGAGGTCCTATTATAGAGATGGTAGGGCATTACAAAGATTAGTTGCTTGCATAATCCAAAGGATAAGGTCCTAGTATATAAATCCTTAGATGTTATGGAGCTTGGTTGTTTACATAATCTGAAGGAAGGTTATTGGTATAAGTGGGGGATTGGGTGTCATTAGGCATGAAAGGGTGAACTTGGTATGTTAATCAAACCCGAAAAGGTATCACCACATACTTCTCTTGAGGTTTTTGGATTTGTTCTATAGATTAAGTATTATAAGGAGGATAAGGATCCATCTCATAAACTACATCATCTCCATAGGTGTCTTGGAAAAATTCTTCTTATGTGACCACATTATCATAACCTAGATTATACATGGCTCTGCTATGAGTATAGTGGTGCATATATAAATCAATGATGAATGTTTGCAAAAAGGCTTAGATTTATATAAATTCTAAAATTAATGTCTAAAAAGACAAATGGTTCAAACTTGGTCTAACTTTGTAAAAGGATGGAGTTGTATATCCAAAAGGTCTATGCTAAAACTTGGTACAAAATAGTCTAACGTCAAATTTCTAACATGAAAAAGTCAAGTGGATGAATAGAACCAGAGTGCCAAAATCTAGGTGAAAAGTGTTCCAAACAAGTTTAAACTAAGAAAACAAAATGGTTTTCATTATTTTGGAAAAGGTACAAAATCTAGGCTCAAAATAGGCATGTGATATATCTTATAGAAAAGGCATAAAATCTAGACTTTAAGCAAAATAAGATATGGGATATAATCTAACAAATTGGAAACACTTTGGCATAAACTAGGCACTCAGATTTAAAAATGAACTTGGTTAATTGGTATAAGGCATGAAACTCTATGAATATGGAATATAGGTTATTTGCCCCAAATTTATGCACAAAAAAATAGTTTTAAATTGAATAAATAATTAACCTAAGTTAAAACCCAAAAGTGAAAAATTGATGTCTAGGCCAAAATACACAAGGCATAGGTAGAAATCAATCAATGTTTAGATTTGAATTTGTCAATGCTAATCAAGAACTCAATTTAGAAAAATATGCTTCTTTAAATAAAATTCAAGCTAAACAAGAATGAATAGTATATTGACACTAGGTAGAGATCTAAAAGGCACATGTGGCTTTGGTTTCAAAATTAGAATTTTTAGACACAAAGTAACAAGTCTTTGAAATGATTCAAGTAGTGTAATGATTATATCATGCTCTAAAGATGTGACAAATGGTTTGTTTCAAGACTCAAAGGCACAAAACTTAGGATGAATTGGGTAGCGTAATGTTACCCTTATCAACCAAGTGACACACATAAACAATTTTATCCAAAGACTAAGGGAAAGGTATGGTGTTAAATTGATAACATAACACCTCCTCTAATAAAGGAGTGATGTATAAACTAGACTTATTTTGATGTGGGAAGACAAATAAATAGTTGTAAAATCAAAACCATGAAATAAAGGATAAAATGACACAAACACCTAAGTGTAACATCCTAAATCCTATAACTGACAATATTGTATCATACTGTCAAACTCTAACTATATACTTGCTCTTGAGAGGATTTTAATTATTAATCCAAAAAGTAAAAGCACATGAAAATTACAGTTTTTATTCCCCCTCTTATCTCAAGATTTTGTACTGTGACATGGAACTTTGAGCTACTTGCCCTACATCAATAGTATGCATGTGAATATTGGGGTTTTCTAAAACTATAGGTTTTATGAATTTTTAGATGGTCCTAAGTGTGGTTAACACTAGACTTAAAATTACATCAATTGAGTTCATACTAGCTAACTTACTATTCAAGGGTCTATTATTTTGCATAATGATTCCATTCATGTATTGTTTAGTAGAATCACATGGTTAGATAGACCTAACTTAGGTTTTCATTATGATCGAAGAGGCTAGCCACTCAAACCCTTGATAATCATAGTATTTGTGTCCTAATTTATAGACCTCACCATGGAATGAGGTTAGTACAATTCTAGGAGATGAAACCCTAGGTAAACACACCCCTAGAGAAATTTTGAGGGATAATCAATTTCCCACTCAAAAGCAAAAATGCATGAAAATAAAAGATAAATGAAAATACTTTAGGGTCATGTTTGGATCACTAAACCATACGAATTTGGGGAGGGCCTTAATGACATTCTTTTCATGATTTTGGACTAAAGCGGTAGAGGTAAAGAATGAGTACTTTTAGTTAAGTGAGTTCCATAAAGGGGATGGGGAGAGCATACACACATCAATTATTTTACCAAAACAAACAACCTTAAATAATTAGGCATAAAATAAACAACTCTTAGGAGTATGTAACTAAGTGTGAGAGTGTATTTTATTGTACCAAAATGAAGTATGTTGTTAAATTTGAGCCCCTTGGCATTTTTTTTGAAAAACTTATAAAAACTTAAAAAACAACTAAGTAATGGAAGACTAGGTTCATTTTAGGCACCAAACAAAATATGTGTAAGATCTAACCATGTTTAAACTTTACTTTTTCCACCTTTAGGACCTATAATTTCTTAAAGGGTTTTCCTACTTAGAAGCCCAAAAGTGAGGAAAAATATTTAGGATTTTGCTCTTGGGTTTCTTGTTTTATATCTCAAATATCAATGTTATTCCACACAAGGATCGATGTCAGTCTAGAGAAAATGACATTGGTTGATCACAAAGGGATCAACATTGGTCAACACAGATCAATGCCAATTCCTAAAAAATAGAGAAAAAACAATATGGTTTATATAAAAACATTGCCAATGAAATGATCTTAAAACTAACAATTTTCACTATATCTTGTAAGAAAAAGGTCAAACAGACTCTTAGACATAGAATGAAAACTAGAAAAAATCAAGTAAATACTTGTTATTCATGTTTCTATCATGTGATGCTTTCCACATAGAGACCATGGTTGATTCAATGAATCGATGTCAGTCTAGGAAAATTGATGTCGATCTAGGAGGATTGACATCATTTGATGTCATATTTGTAATAAAATGATGTCGATCCCTTGTAATTTGATAAAATAATATAAATACGTAAAAAATAAACTAAAAACTCAAATTTTAAAGATTTTTAAGCATTTAATAAAAAAATTACAAATATCATATCATCCTCATTGGTTATATGGGATCAATACAAGTCTCATTGGGTGTGTCATTATGTGAACAAGGAATCCATGGAGGGGAGGTTAGTATTGTGTTAGTTTCATAAAATAAATGAAATAAGCACACTAAATCCTAACACCTCTAGCCTAGATACTACGGGGAGCTTAGGTAATAAAAAATAAATGAAAGCATAATAAAAACATAAAAGACAAATTCTTTACCTTCCTTAGGAGATCCAAATGCTTTGTTGAGTGGCTTGATCAACTTGTGCATCAAAAAGTCTTTGTAACATAAATTTTGCTGGCTCCTTCTCTCCTTGGCACCATTGGATTTGATGTGGCTTGTAATTGATTTGGGTCAAGATTTTGGCATTATAACACTATTAAAAATCTTCTCTCTTCAAATTAGCATTATATCTTTGGCTTATCTGAGATTTTAAATGAATGGGTATGGCCTTGTATTTATAGTTTTAGGAATTAACTCTAACCTAAGATGAGTTAATGTTGAATTGAGTTAAAAGTTATCATGCAATTATGACTTTTAGTTACTACTCATAGTTCTCAAATTAGAAGCTTGAGTTGAAACTAACTCCAGTTGAGTTAAAAGTTGTCATGCAATTATGACTTTCAGTTACTAGTCATAGCTCTCAATTTAGACATGTTAGGATATTTTGACCACTCATAAAGATAATGATGAAAGGATAGGATATTTTGATTTTTGGAATTTCTTTTTTTAGATATTCATTAATTTCAAATGGATAATTAAACTAGGCATTTAATCTTGTTTAATTTATTTAAATGATTTTGATTAGCCTTTTATCTCTTTCAAGATTTACATAAGTGTGCAAGTGCCCCACTTAATAGGTCCATAAGCCAAATTAGCATTTGTTATGTCAAAATGTTATTAGGGATGAATCCATGAGAGGTTATTGTTGCATATGGGATAGTACCCCAAATAGGGATGCCTCTACATGATTCTAAGCTTTGATGAATGATACATGACCAAATTTGGGATGTTTAATGATTCTTAGGCTTAATTTTCAATGTTTGGTAGGAATCAGTATAAAGTCTAGTCGAAGGCCAGTGGTGGCCAAAATTGGGTGTCTACAAGTGTAAGAAAAGCCAAGGGTGCAATAATGGATCTTGTTCAAATGAATAATGCACACAATAATGACTCATAAAATAACAAGAACATAAATAATTCACAAAATGGAGAGATCATAAAATGATAAATAATGATGGGGAAACTAAATGAAAATTAATTTACTTTTTAAACAACTAAGAATCCTAGAATCCTTAAGACAAAGAGGTGGTAGAAAAAAAGGAAAGTGAAGCCAAGATAACTTGAGATACCCCATGTATCCAAGTGCTACCTGCATAGTCCATGTAGACCTCAAGCTAGTTTAATTATCCTAGAAATTGGAGGAAAAAGACCAAGGTGGTCTAGATATAAAATGAACAAACAAGATGGTCCATCCCAAAAATTTTGAATGCTTTATATCTTGTGAGGAGATTCTAAGCCAATTTTCATGATTTTGTGATTTTAAGTATTTTTTAGATCTATTATAAATGTTTGGGGGTTTTTTAAGTGTCCCAACTTGATTGAGAATTATGAGAGACTAAAAGTTATAACTCATAAAATGGAAATAGCATGGCTTGGGTTATTCATAAAATTGTGAGAGTGCTCAGGATCAAAATAAACAAAGGTATAATGTAATGTTTTTGGTCATTTTTATCTGTTTCTAATGTTTTTTTTTTGTAGATAAATAATAGAAATGCAATACAAAAAAGGGTACATGGAACCACTTAGCTGAAGAGATTCACTTCCATAAGTAAGAGTTCAAATAATAACTAAACCATCTACAATGGGGATAATAGCTAAAATCAACTACAATGGTTCTAACCCATACAAAGGCAACAATAAATACCAATCATTAATGAAATAAGAATATAATAGTATGTAGTTTTAAATAAGTCCCAAGGAACCATACCACATGAAAAAGACATGTACTAATATACCTTGGTACACTTGTCTACAAAATAAGCTACAGATACTGATCAAGCTGAACTACTTCATAGAATGATCTCTGAATGAGTGAATTTTTTTGATAAATCATAATTAGGATCATAATTGGTATTGGATACAATGGCCTAGGTGAAATTAGAATTGGTCCAGTGGAATATAAATGGTCTAGTTTATAATGGTTTACAGTTACAATGATCTAGAATGAAATGATGCAAGATAAAATGGTATAGGGTACAATGGTCTAGTTTATGAGTGTGATGGCATAATAAATAACCTTAGCATAAGATACCCTCAAGTAATTGATCTTATACGCATTGGTTCAAAAATGGTTTTCAAGCATGGAAACTCTTGAGATGTATGATTTTTATGGGTTTCAGGAGCTATTTTCCATTTGAAGTGGCTAATTTGTATGCCCCTGAACCATAGTTTGTTGTAACCGTGTATGAGCCCATCTAATTAGGCTAAAACTTACCCATATTACACTCAACATTAGTGTTATTTTGATTATATTTTAATACCAAATCACCAACCTCAAAATTTCAAGGGAGAATTCACTTATTATATATATGATGCAACTAATTTTGATATGCTCTCAAGCTATCGAAGGTGGTTAAATTCTTTACATCAATAATTTCTAGCTCTTATAATCTCTAAATCATATAATATTCATCATAAAAAAGGTTATCTAAAGATACTCACAATAAAATTATCTTGACCTTGATCGAGATAATGGCTTCTATGTCAAAAATTAGGGAATATGGAGTGGCTCTTGTGGGAGTATGATGACTAGTGTGATAGTCCTAAAGGGTAAGAAACATTTCCAAGTTCCAATTACAACCAATGTCATTAACAATCTTATTAAGGATTACAACAATGGTTTTTTATATGCCTCAACTTGACCATTTCCTTATAGGTTATATAGTGTGGACTTTTTGTGTTTAATTTTGAACATGGTGCAAAGAGCTTTAACATCCTTGTTTACAAATGAACTATGATTATCAAATATGATTTGAGTTGGCATACCATATCAATATATGATATAGTAATGTATAAATTTATCAATCTACTTTATGGTTATTTAAGTGAGAGGAATTACCTTAATCCACTTACTAAACTACTATGTGGTAGCAAGGATGTGTTTATGGCCATTAAAAGATGTTGGGTTTAATTTGTCGATGAGATTGATACCCCATGTATAAAATGGCCATGGTGTAGTGATTAGATATAGTAGTAAGGAATATGCATAGATGAAATTACCATGATTCTAACAAGAAACACACCTCCTAATATAATTATAACCATATGTTTCCATCTTGGGTAAATAATATCATGTTCTTAGGAGTTTCTTGGCTAAGACTACACCGTTGGTATGGGCCCGACACATTATTTTATGAACCTCCTTAAGCACTAACATTGATTCTCTCAAATATAAAATTGAAGAATCATTCCATCATAACCCTTATGATAAAGCATATTTCCTATAGGGTATTAGGGCTAGGCGATAAATGAATATCATCTAGTGATTGTGTGAAAGGTCAAAAGGAAAAACTGGGGTGTGAAAATAATTATAAATGTCTTAGTACCAAGGGGGTTCAAGTGGGATATTAGGACCAACAATTATACATACCCTCTATAAATTTATAAATATATGAGCATGTTATAGATGGTTCTCAATGAGAAATTGATACTCTTTGACATCATTGGAAACTTATACCATGGGCCCAATTATGGCCATTGCATCAGCTGATCTATTATTGGCTCATGGTGCCTATTTAAATTATAAGGACTTAAAATGTGACTTGACATTTTCCATAATATGATTATAGGGTGTAATATTTTCATCTTGAGCTTGATATTGGTTTGTGGTATAATTAATGATTAATTGGGAATCTCCATTAACTATTAACTACTATATATCTCATTGTATTGCAAGACAAAGTCATGCAATAAAGGCTTCATACTCGACCATGTTGTTGGTGTAGTTGAATATAATATGAAATGCCTTGGGAATGAGGTCCCCTTGAGGCATACCAAGTAAAATTCCATCTAAATATCCATGGGAATTAAAGGATCCATCAAAGTATAACTTCCATTATTTAGGTTCATGATCTACCTCTTCTATTATCATGATAGAATCATCTAGGAAATCAAACATGAGTGGTTGAGTATCTATAATAAGAGATCCATCAAGTTAATTTGTAAGGACCTTCCCCTTAATATATTTTTTATTCTAGTAATTAACATAAAATTCACTCAATAACATGACCCCTTTAGCCATGCAACCTGTGAGAGTTACCCTAGACAATAAATATTTGAGAGGGTCCACTTTAGTAATAATAATAGTTTTATTATTTAGCATGTAGTTCCATAAATTTTGGGAAGTGAACATCATTGAAAAATAAGCCTTTTCAATAGGTGTATAATTATTCTTGTATGCTACAAGTTTTCTACTCATATAATATACCACATGTTCTTTGCCTTGGTCATCGTGCTAGGCTAAGAGTGCTCCTAATGCATGTTTTGTGGTTGATATGTAAATAAGTAATGGTTATCTAGGTGTTGGTGGTATCAAGACTAGTGTGTTGGCCAAATATGTATTGAGTTTCTCAAATTATTTATGACATTTAATATCCCAATGAAATGTGACACCTTTCTTCAAGAGGTACATAAAAGGATGGCACTTGTTTGCCAATTATGATATAAACCTATGAATAAATTAAAATGAAGTTATTTTAGATTAGAAGGTGGAGGCATTTTGATGATGGCCTTGACCTTAGTAGGATCCAATTTAATCCCTCTATATGATACGATAAATCCCAACAATTTTCCTAAAGTAACACCAAAGATGCATAAGATTAAGAAGTACTTTGTATTTACAAAGTCTCTCAAAGATTCTTAATAGAATGTTAAGATGTCCAGCATGGCTTCTTGATTTTTCAAGGATATCATCAACATAATCCTCAACTATATCATGCATCATGTCATGAAAGATGAAAGTCATGTCACATTGATAAGTGGCCCCAACATTCTTCAATCTAAAAGGCATGACTTGGTAACAAAATGTTACCCATGGTATGGTGAACATAATTTTGTGTTGGTTCTATAGGGCTATCTTGGTCTGGTTTTACCTAGAGAAGCCATTCATGAGGGACAACATCTCATACCCTATAGTTGAGTTGATAATCATGTCAATGTTGGGTACAAGGAAATTATATTTAAGACATGCTTTATTGATGTCTCTAAAACTAGTACACAAGCAAAAGCCATGTGGTATTTTTCTCAATAGGACTGTATTTGATATCCATTCAGAATAGTTTAGTGGTCTGATGAATCCATCTCCCAATAGTTTCTTTAGATCTATTTTCATGAATATGGTAATGCATGGGTGCATATTCTACTATTTATATTAGACTAACTTAGTATCCAAATGTATAATAATATAATACACAACCAAGGTAGGGTCTAGGCCTGGCACATCTGAATAAGCCCATCTAAATATATCAGCAAAATCCCTCAAAATATTGACAATATAATCATGTTGTTCATCAATGAGTGATACACCGAGATAAAAAATCTTAGGATATTCATAGGTTACAATGTTTACCTTGTTTTTATTCTCTACAAGGAGTGTGGAACCATGTTCTAGAATAGTAGGTAATGTTTCATCATGATCCTCTTCTTCAGCTTCTAGTTGTTAGTCCCAAAGTTAATCATAGTGAGAGGAATCTAAGTCTTCTAGTTTTGGTAAGGGCCAATTGAAAAATATCTCAAGATAGTCTAGAATAAGATGCTCAAAGGCTACATTTTGTTTGAAGGTGATATTGTCACTAGCTGTAGCGCTTAGACTTGATGGACACTACACTTATTGTGGAGATGAGAAAACTTTCCTATGTAAGAACACCTAAAATAGGTTTTCACTCAAGGGATTGACTTTTTATTTACTATTTCCTTGATTAATGAGAGCCTCAAATAGGTTTTCACTTGATGATCTTGATGTTTTATCTTTTGGATGACCAAGAAAGGTTGCCTTCTCTCTAAAGTAGGTGGTAGGGTTTAATGACAGTTTAAAGACTTATTTGTGATCACAAAATGGTAATTCATCTCTAAGGACCATATAATTAGCAACAAATTCCTCATTATAAAACTCATCAAGAGGTATGATAGAATTTTTTTGGTCCCAATATATGAGTTTAGGGTGGAAAAAGGTAAGTGGATAATGGGTTATCATAGTCATAATAGAATTGGAGTCAAATAAATCAGTGTTAGCTAGCTCATAGTAAATTATATAATGAGATGTTATGTCATTATCAGGAGTTTATTCATCTATTGATAAAGAGGAATCACTATCAAAATACATGATGTCACCCCTAAGAAATATAAATCTAAGACATTGATTCATTGTAGGTTTACTAATTGATAAAGGTTATATAATACCTTGTTCTCATGGCCTTAGGCCTTTTCCTACATAATCTAAACTATTCATAATTTGATTAGGTATAGGGTGCTTAGGATTATAAAAATAATTGATGAGGTCATCAACATAGAGCCAATATCCTTTAGTAAAGGCTACTTGATCATGATTTGGTGAAGTTACTGGTACAAATACCACTGGTGGGTTTTTTGTGTTTTTATTCTACCAAATCATGTTGGGACTACAAGAGATTTTAAAATATTTAGGTATTCCATAGGAATTAGGATATTTTGGAAATTTTCCATTATGAAATGCATCTTTCAAATGGTATGTATAAATTTTAGGTCCTCAATAGTGAGTTGGTTGGTAAATGTTGTGAGAAATGGATTGGCTGAAGTGGAAGTAAGATCACTAGGGTCCATATAATTAGAATTGGGTGGCTCAAAAACTATTGATTTGTTCTTTTTGGATACAAATTCATATCTAAGATAATAGTTATAATTATAGTATTCATCCTCTACATGTTTGTAATATTGGTATGGTTGTAAATCAACATAAATGGTGACCTCAATTCCTGAATGGGGAAACTGGAGGCACTAATGTAAGGTGGAAGGAATAGATAGTAATTCATGGATCCAAGGGTGACTAAGAAGTATATTATATGGTAATTCAATGTCCACAACATGGTATAGGGTATCATGGGTTATAGGCCCAATAATGACTGGCAAGAAAATAATCCCTAAAGACTTTCTTTCAACATTGTCATATGTTTTGATCATGATTATTTTAGGATACATATCCTTGATAGTATATCTCAACCACTATATCAAATTTAACAACACTATATTCATCCCTAAACCATTATCTATAATAACCCACTTGATCTTATGGTGAGAGATTATGACCTTGATATATAGGGGTTATTAAGGCTTAGACCAAGGGAAGACATATCTCATTGATCAATTGTAATTTATTGGCTCATAGATAAATGCCTATAAGTGTTTGGAATTGGGTAGTGTTAATGTATTTAGGAATAATAGACTATTAGAGGAAGTCATTGAGTACGTTATGGTGAACTTATGATGTACACAAGAGATCTAAGATATAAATTTATGTAGAAGTTTTTATTAGTTGGTCCCAAATACCATATGGCTTCTCAATGTAAGGATGAGAGGTTTTGGCCTTGACTGGTATATTATTCAACTTAAGTTTAGAAGGCATAGTGTTTAGACTTGGTTCAGTGTTGGAAGAAGGCAAAGGGTGTTGGAGGGTAACTTGTGAGCATCTAGTTGTGAATATGCAATTTTGAGTTGGTAAGGAGTAATTATAATTATAAAAACTAGAAGGCACAAGGTTAAAATTTAGCTAAATCATAAAATAAGGTGAAGGGCCTTAAAGAGTAAATTGTGAGTGTCTAGTTATGATTGAAAAATTTTGAGTTGGAAAGAAGTCATTACAATTAGAAGAAGTAGAAGGTATAAGGTTTGAATTTGGCTCAGTGTAGAATAAGGTGAAGGGCTTTGGAGAGTAACTCATGATCATCTAGTTACAATTGCACAATTTTGAGTTGGCAAGGAGTAATTGAAATTATAAAAATGGGGTGATGGCCCATAAATAATAAACCATGAAAAATGAGGTGAAATGGAATTTCTTGAACCTGGTGTAGCGTTACTTGAAGAAGAGGGTGTCAACCCTAAAATAAAGGGACCAACACTTTGATAAGAATTGGATGGTTCATATGTTTTGATTGTAATGGTGGAAATGTGATTACTAAAAATACATCCCATACTTTTATTATAATCATACAACATGGTGTTATAACCCATTTTATTAGTTTGGGTATTATGATCTTGATTATTATTATGCTAGTTTGGTTTATGACCTTATCCTTGATGACATTGGCCTTGATCTTGATTCTGATTATTCCTTTACTATTATTGATTGTGTTTGGGAAATGGATCTTTGTAGATGCCCATATCTTGATTAGTGTTTTACATTATTTATTTCACCTCAATTTCTCCACTTTCAATTATTTTCTCAATAAAATGTCTCAATTGTATGCATCGACAAACACCATAGCCAATAACATGATGTAAATTGTAAAACTCATCTTCTTGATACTATTCAAGTTTAGTTTGATCTTCAGGAGAAGTTTTTGGTATATGCCATATAATAAAATTAGTTTCTACTACCTTCTATAACACTACTTCAATAGGTTCTCCTAGTTTGATGAACGGTCTATACTTATTAAATCCTTTATGTGGAGGTGTTCTTTACAAAGTGGTTGGTGGATTGGGTTGTACATTTGGATCCATCAAAGCCTACATTATTTACACATGTCTTGATTTGGTTACTCCATTAACAACCATGTTCTTTTTCTTAATAAAAGTCTTAGGTTTATATGTAGTAGTAGCTTGAATAGGTGGTTGGGTTGAATTGGATGTTTGACCCTATGAATAAATATTCACAAGGCCTATGTTAATAAACACATTTTCAATTTGCACACCTTTCTTAATGATTTCCTTGAATATGTTAGCACAAACAAGTCTTAGATTATGAGATACTTTGGGGTGCAGGTCTTATGCAAAGATGTCATCTAATTGTCTATCTGGCAAGTTGTGTTGAAATTGACTAGCTAGTGCTCTCCACCATTGTAGGTATGATACAAAGCTTTCTCCATCTCTATGTCTTACTTTGTATAAGTCAACCACTATTAACTCATATCAATGTTATAAGATAAATGGTTGAATTTTTTTTTCTTATAGATCATTCTAATCTATCACCAAACCCATAGGATATTTAAGGATCCAATCTAATGATTATCTAGCCAAAGTAAATGGAAATAAGTAGAGAAAATAAAAATTATTGTAGGCTACCTCTTGGCACAACATGAAAAAAGGATTGAATGTATTCTCAAGGGTCACCCTTACCTTTGTATTTATCAAACTTAGGTGCCTCAAAATGAGGTGGAAAGGGGACTTGAAGATTTTAAAATTCAAACATATAAGGACATATCTCATCAAACTTATATTTCTTAATTCGGTTGCCTATTTCAAGTTTTGTGACTATTTCCTTTAATGCATTCTAGTATTGCATGTTTTGTGCATTTGTTGGTGGAAAATATTTTTTCTATTAGGAACGTATCCCCCCTGCATGGTCTTAATAGGGATATGAACCCTTTGTCTAGAATTTTGGTTTTGGTTTACTCTTTGATGTGAGTAAGTCTGACATTATTTCTTCAATAGATGTTTTTGTTGATTCCTAGCTACTTGACTATAATTACTAGGAATATATTATTGTAATTTATAAGAAATATTTTATTTTTGGGTAATTATCATTGATTTACCAAAGGACATTGTATTACTAGTTTGTAAGTAAAACTTATTGCATTTGAGATAAACTAGCTAAAGTGTTTTTTAAAATACCCCCAATTTGTGATGAGTCTTTAGTAACTTGTTGTAAATGGGTAAGAGACTCCTGATGGTTGAATAAATTATGTTCTGTATTAAGTTTTAATTGCTACAAAGCATATATAGGTGTGTTTTGTTTAGGATAAGCCCTAAGGTCTATTGTAGATGTAATATCAACTAAGGATTATCAAATTTTGTCTATCATTTGTTCTTGCTCTCTAAAATCAATATTATCAATTAAATTCATAACTAAATAAGCTATTAGGTCTATAAAAAGTTGATCAACATACCATTGACTAATTTATTAGATCTTTCTAGAAAGATCTTGATCAGTTAGAGAGGTCTCCATAAGTGGATCTTTTCCCTTACTGGTAGAAGCAATGTTATATTTTTTGAGATTTGTAAGAGGTTACTCTAGTTATTTATCCTATACTCAAACAAGCATGTGTAGTTATTCCATTAGGAAACTAGGTTGTGGTCTAGCCCCTGATTCTATCAACCTGAGGAGAGATTCATCTTTGTCTTATACAGGTTTTTATTCATAAAAACTATGTTTATATCCTAATATCATTGGGATATAATCAAACATGATATGTTTTCTCTTCATCATAATAATGCTCTTCATCATAAGGAGTGCCTTAATAGACCCCACTATGAGTATATATTTGCATGTTTGAAGATGGTTTTCTACATTTACAAAGTGTTTTGAGTTTTGGTTTCAAACATGTAAATGGTGTTTTTGTATTCTTTAATAAAACAAACACAAATTAAATTTAGATCAATAATTAGAAAGGAATGACATGAGGCCACATAATTAGAAGAAAGAAATCCTAAGAATAATTGACCTTGGTTGGTCAAAATTATTAATTATAAGAGGGTAGAAAAACCTAGAGCTTAGGGTGTAGGATAGTATGAGAAAACCTAAGTTCAAAGTATGTTAATATTGTAAAAATATGAGTGTAACTATGGTAGGACATGAAAAGATAATTAGAAGAAGAAATTTTAGATCAAGAAGCTTAGGATGTGAATAAACAAACTTAAGAAGATGGGAATTAATACAAGAAATTCTAAGAATAAAACCCAAAATGAATAAGTGTCACAACAACACACCATGAAAAATAAAGTTGAATGGTTGAATAACTCAGAGTGTGAGTGAATCCAAGATAGAATAAGTCCAAAATAAGAATATAATGAGATAAATTCTAGACAACGGCCTTTAAAACAAATGGAAAATATCACCCAAGTTACTCAAACCAAGCATGAAAGGTGAACCACCCAAACCCAAGTTGTAAGAAATACTATGGTATAGGCCAATCATGTTTTGGATTAGAACTTAGAAAGATAAAATGTCAAATTTGTATTAAAAAATACTTTAGGTTTGCAAAGTATTGAATAGTCTAAGATCACATGGAAAATGTAATGATTCTTTTTAGAAATACAAACACAAATGATTTGATTCATTTTGAACAAGGCTATTTTTTTTTTGAATTTGATCAGTGTAATGTAGACACCAAAAACTCATACACCATGATTTCAAATGTCAAAAACACACCTTAGGACCCCCTTAGGACCAATTTGACCCTTTGAATACTAACCGAGCCTAATCATAGTTAGGATTAACCAAATGACTTAACTTAGCCCTTTAACAACTCTTTGCCTTGGCCCTCAACCATCAATAGTCAAGATGACTATCAATGATCACCTTGATTATTGACAGTCAGGGTGCACCTCCTTACCAACAACATGCAAGTCACATTTTTTTTTCTAAATTTAACTTATCCTTATCTGTGTGCAAATTTGTGCATGAATAAGTTATAATTAGACACCCCAATTTAACCTCTTTCTATGCCTATAAGAAGAGAGGAGTAGGGAGGTGAAATGGATTTTAAAATATTATCAAGAGCTTATGCATCTAGAGTTTCTTTTTTTATAGGTCAATCATCATCAACAATCTAGATATCCATCCATCACATGAGAGAGACAAATTTTGTCACTTCTCCACCAAAGTGTCAAGTATTGTTACTCTATCAAAATTATGCCAAGATCCACAAATAGGTCCACCACATCAACCACTTATTCGATCAACCTTTGGAAAGATAAGTATTTATTTTTTGATATTAATTTACTTTATCTATATTTTGCAATTGGTCCAACACCAATCCATCTCTAAGAATCCAAATTTGAGATCTCATCAATCATTTATTCACCAACCCCACACTACATATAGTAACCACTGATAGTTGCCTCAACTACCAATGGTATATCCAACTACTAATGGTCACCTTGACCACCAACGATCACCTCAACCACCAATAGTCACTATGGTAAGAAATTATAGCAAATTTTTTCTACCTACCTACCCTCAATAAAATCTAATTCTTTGTGTCCCTACTTATCCACATACCCTTTCTCAATTTTTAAAAACAAACCCAATCCATTTAGCACTAGTGTTGACTTTCTTATTGCTATATTAGTCATTTCTAGACTATTTATTTAGCAAACATTTCTTTTGTTCAATTTTAGTATCTTTTGATTATTGATGCAAGTACTTTATATTCTATTTATAAACTTAATTATTTAAATGTGTGGATTGACAACCCCTGAGGAAGTTCATTCTTACAAGATCTAGCTAGCGCTATGAAATCCACTCAGCTATCTATCTAACCAACCATTTGCTTTAGTGTTGTCTTATTTGCAGGTCATCCTCCCAAGTCAAAGAGGAGCTCTTCAAAATCATATAAATCAATGTGCACACAATCAAACAAGTTTATTAACCATACTTGTATTTATTTTATTTTTCTTCCTTTCCAAAATATATGCTAAAATTTATTGAAAAATTCTAACATGCCCGGTGGGACTATGAGTCGTTACTCAAATTTTCTCTTGTTTGCATATATATGCTTCTCTCTCTATTTTGTGCTCATAAATGACATCAATGTTTCTTTTGGTATTAAAATTAAATGAATATGTCGATTGCTTGCAAGTTTAACTTACATATTTTAACTCAAATCAAATTAATCCTATCATAGCATCACTTGTTATTACACACACTAAACCAAACCACCTTCATTAATTAAACATAAAACAAACTTGAGACAAGGACCAAATATGATTTCATCACATAGTGGTCACCTTACCCTTTCTCATCAATCCTACTTGGAGGTCATTGCCAAGGAGAGAACCAACTCAGCTCTTTGGTTGAGTATAAACTCTAGAAATTGGTATATATTGGATAAGCACCCAACACCCTTATCCTATGGTGTGTGAAGTTAGGGGGTAGGCCTCAATACCAAGACATGTATTCATTCCCAATAAAAATTCTTTTTGATCTCTTAAACAACCTAAAACCATCCATAGACTTATTTTCTAGTACCCACTCCACAAGCCAATTTTAGTCATGCAATTTATTAAGACATAAGCCAAAAGAGAGACTAAAAATAAATTTAGGGTTTAACATAATTTTTAGAGTGTGATTTGATTTATTTGATCATTTATTATCTTCTCTTTGTTTGAGTGGCAAGATTATTTATGCACTCTCTTTCCCTTACCTTGTATGATTCTAACTTGATAGTAGCAAAAGAAACTAGTAGAACAAAACCCATCCCCAAACCGGTTAAATTATTTTATTGCCCCATCTATGAAGTATGCCTCTAAACCAATATAATCTCCTCACCCTTTAAGAAGTCCCTTAAAGAGATATAGACTTTTCCACCTTCCTAGATAACAACCCTGTGGCCCTTCAACATTACCTTAACACCATGCTTCACCATACCCCTACTTCAGTTTACCTATGGACCCACCTTATGGCATGCCTTCCCACCTTATGGGAAACACTTTTATTTCCATGGTCACTACCTAACCATTGAATACTCAAGCCTCTTCATCCACCAACAATCCATTTAATACTACCATCAAAAACCAACCTGCCCAACTTACAAACACCCTTACACTTTCCACCCCTACCAACAACTCCTCTACCTTAGGAGTAACCCAACCACTAGCCACCTATACTCACCTCATCATGGCATTACCTAAAATTAGCATTTTCAACCTTCCATTGACTACCTATAATCCACTAACCGCTACTTTTCTCTAAAATCTTATGGTACCTATACCTTTTACCCTATCACCAATTACCACAAGGGTCACCACCCTTCCTTTGAGCACCAACATAACCACCACTCCTACCCAATAGGTGACAATTGAACCAAACCTAAGTTACATACCTAACACACAAGGTCATGTAACTCTACCTACTACCCAACCACTTGCATCTACCTACCCCTACATAGCATACACCCAACCATTGGTGTCTATTTACCAATACATTGTGACTTCCCAACTTCCTACCCACTATCAATATGTCACCTAACCACCATTATAGTATGCACCTTACAACCTTTTAGGTGAACTACCTAAAATAGATCTAATTAAGATGGTCATGGATAAGATAACTACATTAGATTCATCCATTTCTGATGCTCACAACATCTTATCATATGATCATATCTATAACAAACCCATTCACCCATCTATCCTTATTAGACTGTATCCTCCTCAGTGGGAACTTCCCAAGTTCTATAAGTTTTAAAGTAAGGAGGGTCCCTAATAGAACCTCAAGGCATTTAGGCATGCATGTTATTTTATTGCCTATGATGATTCCCTCCTTTGTACCTTCCCCATGTCCCTATCTGGTCTAGTATTAGATTGGTATAGTGTCATAACCAAACAGTCTTTATTCTACTTCACCCAGCTAGCCCAAACATTCTTGGATCACTTTTAGATAAATATCTCTAGGAAGGTTTCCATCACTAACCTTTACTCTATCTAAAAATTTGATGATGAATTTATTGCCAAATTTTTAGCTCATTGGAGGAGATTGATCAATCAACTCTCCTCTTTTCCCTAACCTAAATTGATATAAAAATTTGCTCAGGTATGTGCCAAGCACATCTATTCTAAATTGTGTGTTAAAAGATTTAGAACCTTTGATGATGATTTTAATATGGTGACTAAGCTATAAAAGAGAGCCATTGATAAAGGAAAGCTAAAACTGAAAAATAAGAACTCTACCTATAAAACCAATGAGGCCTCTTCCTCTAAACTGAGCAACCAAACCAACAATGGGACCAAAAACAAGGAAACTGTGAATGCAATTGTCCTTAAATACACTTCTCCACCATCTATCAACTAACCAAATTCCTCTAGATCTTCAAATCAAAACATAAGAAACTAAAACCAGAATAACTAGAAGCAATTTACCCCACTTGGGGAATCCTATGCTTCAATCCTGGAGAAGTTAATATCATATAAATTTCTCATATCAAACCACCTCAATAGTTTGATTCTTCTCATCCTACACCTACTTAGTAAAATGAGAATGATCTATGTGATTTCCATTGATTAGTTTGGCATGGAATTAGTAGGTGTAATACCTTCAAGAGTATTATCCAATCTCTCATTAACAAGGGTGAGCTTGTGTTAGATAACCCCAATGCACCTCAAAACTAGGCCCTTAAAATATTTATGAAACCTTTCCCCAATCATGCACCTACCAAAAATGAAAGAAATAAGGTTAAGTGTTCTCATGATGCCCATACTATTAACATGATCTTTGGCATGCTTGTTGTTGAATAACCTACCATTCAACCTACCTATTCCTCACCCTCTCCCTTTGTTGAGGTAGTGGAGTTAACTTATCCTCTTTTAGAGACCCAAAATGATGAAGTACCCATTTCTCCTCCACTTATTGAGATAGAGGAGCCATCAACCCCTCCTTCTGAGGACATACTAGAACAAGCACCTATTTTACCTTCCCCTTCAACCATTAAGTAATTTACTACCCCTTCAAAGACCATTCTTGATGAGGAATCCCCCATGTCTTCACCTCCCATATAAAATTAACCCATTTAAACCTTACATCTTTTGATTGAGGAAAAGGATGAGGTTACCATCCCTTTGTCTCAACCTATGGGATTATCTTTCAAATCCACTATCTAGGGAACAAGACCAGTCTACAAACCATTCTCTAGGTTAGTTTAGAAATTGGAATTTATCTCCAACCCTAACATGGATTGAGCCACATTTTGGTAGCAATTGGTCTCCCTTACATTTCTAAACAAGAACCTCCAACCACACCATTGGTAGACCAACCTACCCCTTCCATTATCCATACTCTTATCTTACCAACCAAACTGATGAAATCCTCTACCAACCTAACTATTCCTAAACCATCCAAAGTAACCAACCACTAAGACACCATGTCATCCTCTCCAACTAAACTAACCAAACCAAACAAGAACCTTGGCACTCTCCCTACATAAAGTCTTTGTCACCCATCTGTGATAGTGGAACTTACCCTACCCAACCCAATAACCAAGCACCAAACCAAATCAATGAAAGAGGTAAAACCACCAAAACATTGCAAAACAAAAATTATACCTCCCTTAACCTTACCTTCTATCTTGGGGCATCACACCTCTACTTTAATAAGAATACTAACTATCTCAACCATAACTCCACCACTGCTTTTGGTTATGACTTCACAGTTGTTTTCTGACATACCTATCTTCACTGCACCAGCAGTAACAAAGATACCTACCTTGAAACCTCATACCTTCACTCTATCAACCTATACCTTACCAAAACCAAAAACACCAAACAAACAAACCACCTTATCCAAACCTTCCATCACCAAACCCACTCCCAAAAGGACTCCCACCTTACCAACCAAGACCAAAACCCCTAAACCTTCTACACATTCAGTAGATTCCTACTCTATCATCTCCCAAAGGTTATTACATGCTTCTTTTTTGACCTTACCTCTTATTAGGTGATTTGACCTTTTTGATTTAAAACCCACTTGGTATAATGATCACCAAGTGTGATCTTATCATAGGACACCAAGACATGACATGGATAACTACAAAGCTCTCCAAACCATAATCCATCAAATCTATGGTGAGGATAATCTATTAATATAGGAACATCCCATATACCCAATACCAATCTAACAACCAATAACCACTAGCCAAAAATTACCTATTCCTCCACTCTCACCTTAGAGTGATGAGGAATAAGACAACTCTCCTACCCTAATTCCTCTCTCTATCCATACCATCCACATGGTCATGACAACACAATAGAAGGAGAAAGGGAATGCCAAAGTGTGCATTCCATAGACATACCCATCTTCCACCTCCTAACCAAACCAAAATAAAAAACCTTCACCTTCAAACAAACCTAAGATATCTATCTTAGATACCTCCCAATCCAACCCCTCTAAATCCATTAGGAGAGTGGTGCCCAAACAACTTCACCAAACCCTGACAAAGATGAGCTTATATGAGTTGATTATTACTTCACCTCATCATCACCAAGTAATGATCAAGGTATTGTAGTTAGTAGAGGTCTAGCTTGAAGTACCTCAAAATTTGGTAGCCTTTGTTATCACTCTCCAAATTTCTAACCTTGTCACCTTTAAGGATTAAAAAATACCTTCTATCCATCTTGATGACCTAGATCCCCCTCTCTTTGTTACTGCTTACATCAACCAAACTTTTATCAAATAGGTCATGATTTATGGGGGATCTAATATTAATATCATATCTTCTCATGCCTATAACTAATTCAACCTACCAAATAATGTCATATCCAAAACCTCGATCATCCTCTGATCTTTCAATGACACCATGACCACTACCCTAAGAACTATTATCTGTCATATCCATGTAGGACCTCACATGATCCCTAAACTCTTGTACATAGTGGAAGGTGAATTAAAATACAATGTTTTTCTAGGATAACCTTGGATTTGATCCATGGGTTGCATCCCATCTACCCTTCATCATTACACTAAATTTGAGCATAAATGCTAGGTCATCACCATCTAAGTTGACCCAAGTCCCTTCTTAACATGCAACATGACTTATCGACCCAACGATGTCCTCTTACCCCCCTTTAACACACCCTCAGTAACCAAAGACCAACCTTCAATCAAAAAAGTGGACATCATATCCTTTTCTACTAATGAGGCATCAACTAGCTCATCCATCCCCTCTAATTAGATCCACACCTCGAACCACTTGGAATCCACATTCCAACATATTTCACTGGGGGGATATCACCTCCTCACCCTTGATGCTTTCCCTACTCCCTAAGAGTATGGGAAACTTGGATACCAACCTAGGAATGACCTTAATGTTAAAATAATTTTTACCTTTAGACCTTCCCACTATCAAACCCATTTTGTCTATGGGGGACTTTAAAAACTCCTTGATGCTTCAACCACCTCTCTTTCACCCTGAACATTTACTATTATTTTATCCTACCTAGATAAACGAAGCTTTGCCAAGACATACCTCCACAGGTATGCTTGGAAAGGATTTGGTCTAAGATGATATGATCATGGCCCATATGACTTGATTTTCATTGAGACTAGAAATCCTCATGAGAAACATGTCCTTGAATTAATTCTACCCACCAAGAAGCAAGCCAAACGACCTAGCACCACCATTACTGAGAAAGACACCCCTTCCTCACCAACCTCTCCTCCACCTACATTTGAGGATGATCACATCATCCCACCTAACATTTTTTTGTCAACATGATCAACCTCAAACTCTTGACTTATCAAAAGGAGGGGGTAATCACAATCATCCCTTTGACCCATCTTGAGATGATAGGAGATGACTCTCCTACCATTAACATTGTTTAGTGCCAGGATGATGATTTCATTATCACCTACCTTGGTTCCCTAGATTATTCCATATACAAATACTTTCCTCTTGAGACTTTGACCATGTTGAATGAATCAACCATTGATATCAACTTGGGTACTCTAGATGACCTCTGCATTGTCAAAATTGGCTAATTGCTGAATGTTGAGGAACTTTGGGACTTCCCATCCTTCCTCCAAGACTATAACATAATGTTTCCCTAGTCTTATAGTGACATGGATAGAATTGACCCCACCATTTCTACCCATAACATAATCACCAACCATGATGATAAGCTCATAAAGCATAAACTTTGATTCATACATCCTTGCATATCCCTTCTTTTTAAAGAAGAGCTTCAACATCTTCTATTTGTCAACTTCATTCAACCCATTGACTATCCCAGCTGGGTCTCAAATGTCATGCATATCACCAAAGACACAAGGGGAGTATGCATTTGTGTGAATTTTAATGACCTCAACCTTTCTTTCCCCAAAGATGGCATTCCTCTATCAAGCATCAACCAGCTAGTTGATCTTATATCTAGCTATGAGATGTTATCTCTCATGGATAGATTCTCAAGCTATAATCAGATCTTAATTGCCCTTGAATATCAGCATAAAACCTCCTTTACCACCCCATATGGGACCTTATACTATAGAGTCATGCCTTTTAGATTAAATAATTCTAGTGTAACCTATCAATGTGCTATGACCTATATCTTCCATGACCTTATCCATAAGATTGTATAAGACTATGTGGATGACCTTCTTAGAAAATAAAAACTCTGAAAGGATCATTTAACCATTCTCAAGATCATCTTTGAGTGACTTATCCATTATGATATCCACCTTATTCCTAAGAAGTGCATTTTTGGGGTCTTATCAAGAAAGCTCCTTTGTTTTATTGTCTCCCTCTAAATAATCAAAGTTGATCTTGCCAAGATCAAAACACTCCTCGACATGCTTCCTATAACAAACCTCAAACAACTCCGTAGTTTGTAGGGGAACCTCTAATTCATTCATCACTTTATTTCCCTATTTTCATATCGACGCCAACCCTTCCACCACCTTCTAAAGAAGGATGTCTCTTTTAAGTGGAATAATGACTATCAAAAGGCCTTTGATTCACTCAAAAAGTAACTTTTATCTCCACTTATCTTCACCCCTCCCAAATATAACCAACCTTTCTACCTATATATCTCCACCACTAACCACTCCTTAGGGGCAATGCTTGTTTATCAAGATGTAAAACACAAAGAGCAATCCATTTACTACATCAGCTACATGCTTGTAGAGTATGAGACTCAATATACCCATATCGAGAATCTTTTCTTAGCTTTAGTATTTATGGCCACCAAAATTTGCCACTACCTCCTTAACCACAAAACCAATGTCATAACCAATACTAACCCACTCAACTACATGCACTCCAAGCCATACCAAAACTAGTGTATGGCCAAGTGGTTCATGATTTTAGCAAAGTTTTACCTTGATTTCCTTAAAAAAAAGAATGATAAAGAGAGAACATAAAATCATGATAGGGGTAGATTTTTTTTGGGTGAGTCATTATTGACTAATTGGATCAAACATCATGAGTAAACAATCAACCTTTTCCTCTTGAGTTTCTCAATGAATCCATCATGACCCTCTCTCAGGGAAAATTCACCTATCAAGTCACCATGTTCTTTAACGGATCAACATTGAAATGTGGTGGGGGAGATGGAATCATCCTTATTCCTTTTGATGTGAACCTCTTCCTTTATCTTTCAAGCTTGATTTTGAATGTACCAATAATATGGATAAGAATTAATCCCTACTCATAGGCCTTCAAACTACATTAGACTTAGGAGTCAAAATAATCAATATCTTTGGTGACTCCCAATTTGTGGTCAATCAAATCAATGCTTCTTACTAGTGTATGAATGATGTTTTAAAATAATACAAACAAATAGTTGATGAACTCTTAGCATCATTTTAATACTTCCACATCTAGTAAACCCCATGATTTATTAATAAGTTTGATGATACCATGGCTTCCCTTGCCTCTCATATCCCATTGGCACCTTCTAACTCTAAACTATCTATTGTTATCCACATACTTATCTAACCTTCCTATGTCAAACCAAATTCTCTCACCATTTTAAATGTAGAGGAGACCCAACCTGACCTTCGATATCAACATACCTTTGAATATCTTAACCTTGCCATCATTCTTTTTGGGCTTTCTAGGAATGCTTGATGAGCATTTATCCAGAGTACCTCATGTTATACCATTATGGGTGGAATTCTTTACAAACATGGATTTTATGGTCTCCTCTTCTGTTGCTTATGCAATCACAAAGCCTCTCATGCTATCAAGGAAATACATAATGGGATCTATGGGAGACACTTTAGTGGCCTCATTATAGCTAAGTGTATCCTTTACCTTAGCTATTATTGGCCTACACTTAACTAAGACTATTATGATTATGTGAAAAAGTGTGTTAAGTGTCAACAATATGCCAATTTACATCATGCACCTAGCCATAGTTTTCATGTTTCCACCAATTTATGGCCCTTCTCACAATGGGGTATAGACCTTATTAGTGAAATTCACCCCAATTCTTCGAAACAACACCATTATATCATCACTGTAACTAAATATTTTACCAAATGGGTAGAATCTACTCCTCTAGTCTCAACCAAAGCAGAGAAGATTATTGATTTTATCAGCCATCACATCATCTACTACTTTGGTGTTCCTGACAAGATTATCACCAATAATAGTAAATATTTTAAGAACAATTTAGAAAAAGGTCTATGTGATGTATTCAAAATTAAGTTAAGTTTCTCTTCTCCCTATTTCCCTCAAGTGAATAGACAGGTCGAAGCCTCTAACAAAACTCTTAACAATATGATAACTAAAATGGTTAATACATCTGGTCAGGATTGGCATTCATGCATCCCATTCACCTTATGGGAATATCATACTAGTGTTATAACCCATACAAGTGCTATCCCTTTCTCCCTGGTATGTGGTATGGAGGCCATCTTGAATCTCAATGTCCAAATTCCTTCTCTTCACATATATTTACAAGATCTCATTTTTTAGCATGATTATCATCAACACCACTTAGCCCAACTTAAGATACTTGATGAGCAACACTTATCAAACCTCTCCCATCTTCATGTATATGAAGAACATTTTAAATGTGCCAATAAAAATCACCTTAGAGTGTGATGATTCAACATTAGAGATCTCATCCTAAAGGAAAATCAACATATCACCAATATGGAGAAAAGTAAGTGGGGAAAGTTTGCTTTCAATTAGATTAGACCCTATATCATAACCCAAAAGTATGGATCATGAGCTTACCATTTATTCTCTCTTGAGGGAAACCTATAAATTGAGCCCCTCAATGATTCACATTTGCATCCATTCTTTTGTTAAGAAGGATCAAGTTCACCTTTTATTTTAATTTAATCTCATCCCTTGATTTCAAACACATTCCATCTCCTTATTTTAAGGGAAACTAATTAAAATTGAATCATGTTATTATCCATCATAGTCATAGCCTAATATTAAATAATGGGTACCATGGTTCTACCCATGGCATAATTCTCATGGTACTTTCTACCCTTTTTTATGGAATTGATTCCCATGATCATTGTCACCTAAAAATCTTTCCACCCAACCAACCTTCTTTTGATTTTAGTTTTGTCTTCATAAAGGTGAGACCTTAAGCCTATATAAACAAGTATATGTCAAGCAAAAATCAAACAACGTAATAAAACTCAAAAATCCAAACCAAATAGCAATCATGGGTCATTCATAGTCATTCACAAATTTCTCCCTTAAAGGATAGCTATTGAAAACATATTTGAAATTTCTCAATGTAAGGTGGACTACTCCCTTGAAGTATAGCTATCAAAAGTTTTAAACAAAGCACAAAAACTTAGACCACTCCATTGAAGGATGGTTGAGTAAAGCATTTGTCAAAATAAGCAATTTTTTGGAAGCTTTCCGTATCAATCAAATTCCCTAACCCTCCTAAGAAAAAAAAGCAAAGGAGCTATTATCAAGTATTAGCAACATAAAAATACAATCAAAAGCTACAATCACCTCTCATAGCACACTAAATATTGACAGCCACAATCATATTTCATTAGTAGACTTCTCGCATCGATCAATCTAGACTTTGTATGATATAAACTTATTTATACTAACTCTTCAGACACCTATAGAAGAGGCATGATAGTCTCATAATAAGGTTATATTTTCATCCATCTCCCCTTTAAACACTATAAGCAAGGGATTTTGAGCTTACTTAACATTATGTGGTTAATAAACCTTTTTACCCACCTAATGAACACAAATACAAAGCATTTAAAGGGCTTATGTTCATTAAGCCAATCCAATTTTGGGTTTGTTTTAATCTTTATCAAATAAGAAGCATCTTGATTTCTTCTTGTCCTATCATGACTAGTTTATATTTTCACTATGGTGTTTATCTCTTGATTATATTCTCTATTCTCCCATTTATTGTTGCGAGTTAACTTACCTCATGTGTTTTACCCCAAGTAGAATAAAAAAAACCATAATCATCCTAGGAATATACATGTGTGTCATAAGAAAATGAATAACCATAATCATAACCATAACAAGCATAATACCATCATATCATCCATGAGTAATAAAATAATCAACCATTTTCATCACATGTCTAAATCTCAATAATGAGGCATGTAATTGTTAAAATTTAGCATGTCATAAGCAAGCATGGCATAAAGCATGCCCATAAATAAAAGCCATATTGTGCCTAGATAGGTGAGTCTACATCAATGTCTAGTACCTATAACAAAATAATAATCCATAAGTAATATAAACATCACATTATAAACATTACCATCAAAGTAAATCATAGACCACGAGCATTAGCAATAAATAAAGACCACATATATAACTCATGAGTCAAATAACATCATAATGTATATAATAGATATAAATGTTTCTCCCTCCCAAAATTTAGATCTCATCACATTGGCTTCTAGGTTGGAATCAAAATCATATATAACATAATATAGTGTGTCATAAACTATGTATTGTCTATGCCCCAGGGGCACCACTGTCTCCTAGAGCACTGTTAGATCTTGGTTCCTTGCCCCCTATAATACATTTATATCCCCTAAATGGACATGTCTATCCACCTACATATTTTTCCCATTGAAATAAAGTTTCCACACTATCACCACCTACGAAACTAGCTCTATACTCACCCCATTAGGATGCCATTAGGCATTGAGTGAAGACTATAACCTCATAGTATCATAACTCTTGGATGGTAGTTATGTACCTCTGAATATCAATGGTCCCTAATAGACCTATTAGTATTATTTTTGCTTCTTTAACTTGTCTAAAATCATCTTGCTCTTAGGTGACCTAAGTTAGTGTATCTCTAGCTTGAGCCCTCTCACCTGTCATAGTGGCTAGCTAACCCTGTAATGTAACAACCTAACCCTATAATGTAGCCACCTACCCTTATATTATTGTGACCTATACCTATGTATCATCTAGTGCTACTCTTACCTATTCACCAAGGTTAGCCCCTTGTAGCCATGCCCTTTAGCCCCCTCTCCCAACTAGTTCCACAACCATTAGCCTCCAACCACCCTCACAACCTAATGAGATTATCAAATCAAGCTAAAATATTAATTTAAAGACACCCCCTACCTCATTCCATGACCTCCATCAAGGAGTAAGCCATAGACCCACCCATCCTCATCTACAACCACCCTACATCTTGGCTCAGTCACTTTTGATCCACCTCAGATCTCTCACCAATCAATCTCACCAACAAACACTCATTGTTAGTAAACTTCACCATAAATGTCAAATGTTAGAGCAATGTAGTCAAAAGTGAAAATGAGTGAAATGACATTCAAATTCACTTTTGAATAATGGGTGATTGTTAGTGGTCAGGTTACTCCCACTTTCACTCTTGCCTCAAAGTAACTCAGCCATACAAAACCAAATCAAATGAGATTACCCCTTGAACTACCTTCACCAAACCCAACCACCTCATCATCTCACCATTGGTCTATTTTAGCCCAATTAGTACACATTTTGTGATGAATTTTTCCTAGTCCTTTGACCATAATGACAACATTGCCATGTTGACCCTTTTGAAATTGTGCCACCTCACACATACTATACCCACTTGTGTCTTATTGGGAGTACTTCCTACCTTGGATACCTATGACACCTTACCTATTTGTGTTTTCACTAATAACACTTCCTACCTTGGATACCCACTAAAACACAAACATCACTTTAGAGACTTGTATATATGAGTGTACCTAGCTACCATTCCTAAATATGGTCACATGGTCCACTTGTCACTTATCCTTCTAACACTGACCTTTATTTTTACCCACTATGGAAACATAGTCTATATACAAGCTTGACTATTACACCTTTTTGTCAAACTTCATGTACACATTTTTGATTCAAGTGCCCAACCTATTACCCACCTTCTTGACATCCACCTTCATTGTCACCTTTATCCACCTTATCAAACCCCCACTTGATTTTTTTTACCTCATCAACTTCCAGTTTTAGGGGGAACACCTACTCCCATACTTGAGGCATCTAGACCTTCAACCAGTAATCATTTTATGTTTTGAATCTTTTTGATTTGAAGCCACATGATTAAAAGGGAAAAATATAGACATTAAATATCCACACACCACAATTTCAAATGTTAAAACACCCTTAGACCACCTTAAGAACCCCTTGGGACAAATTTGACTCTTTGACTCCTAACCAAGCTTAACCATAGTTAAGATTGACTAACTGACTTAACCTACCCCTTTAACCACTCTTTTCCTTAGCCCTTGACTGTTGATGGATGACTGTTGATGGTCACCTTGATCATCGACAGTTAGGGTGCACCTCCTTAACTAATAATATGAAAGTCATCTTCCTTAATTTTCTAAATTTAACTTATCTTTATCCATATATAAATTCATGCATGAGTGAGTTATAATTATACACGCCAATTGAACCTCAACTTGAACCTCTTGCCTATTCCTATAAGAAGAGAGGAGTAGGGAGATAAAATGGATTTGTAATTGTTATCAAGAGCTTGTGTATCCAGAGTTTCTTTTTTTGAAGGTCAATCATCATCAATAATATAGTGATATATCTATCACATCAAAGAGCCAACTTGTTAACACCACTCCACTAAAGTGTCAAGTACCATTACTTTTGTAAGAATCATGCCAGGATCCACTAATAGGTCCACCACCTTAACCACTTATTAGAACAACCTTCGGTAAGATAAGAATTTATTTTATAATACTAATTTAATTTATCTATAATTTTTAATTAGTCTAACACCAACCAATCTCTCAAAATCCAACTTTGAGATCCTATCAATCAGCTATTCACCAACCCTAACCTACACATAGTAACCGATGATAGTTATCTTAATATTCGATGGTATATCCAACCACTGATGATCACCTTGACCACTGAATGTCACCTTAACTACCAATGGTCACTATGGTAGGAAATTTTAGCAAGTTATTTCCACCTACCTACCCTCAACAAAATCTAATTCTCTATGTCCCTACCTATTCACAGACCCCTACCTAATTTTATAAAATAGACCTAAGCCATTTAGTACTAGTGTTAACTTGCTTATTAGTATATTAGTCATTTCTAGTCTATTTATTTAGAAAACATTTCTTGTGTTTAATTTCAGTACCTTTTGATTGTTGATGCAAGTACTTTCTATTTTGTTTATAAACTTCATTATTTAAATGTGTTGATTGATAGCCTGCAAGGAAGTTCATGCTTTTGAGATCTAGCTAACACTAGGCAATCCACTCAACTATCTATCTAACCAACCATTTGCTTTAGTGTTATTTTATTTACATGTCATCCTCCCAAGCTAAAAAGTATCTCTTCACAATCATCTGATTCAATGCATATACAATCAAATAAGTGTTTCAACCATACCTTTATTTAGTTTCTTCTTTTTTTTTTCAAAATATAAGTTGAAATTCATTGAAACACGTAACACCTCTTTGTTCAAAATATGGTGTATAATAAGTGTTTAGGTTTGGACATGTTTTGCTATACACACACAAGTATTTTCTATACTTAAAAATAATGTGAGTAAAAAAGAACAAGAAAAACACCAAATTATGCATCCTATCCCAGAAACTGATAAGGTTGCATTGTGTAGTCATAAAAAATGGAAAAATTGTTAAATTAAGAATGGATAATGACATCCAATCCTTAGGTCCCTCTTGCTTGCTCTCATGACCCTCTTAGTCTTACTTTCATTGATTCTCAATCATCTGTGGCCTTCCAAACTTGACCCCAGTTGAGCTAGGATCCTCTCTTCATGACTAATCCATCCCCCTAGGTATCATCTACTCAGGACAATAGCACCAAAATTGGACTATAGCACTAGACCCTAGGATGTCCCTTTTTCAATGCTTCTATCTAATCAAAATTCAAGCCCAGATTACCATTTTTTCATGATTCCTCTTGTTCATTGTGTTGGCCTAGTTTGATTTCACCTAACCCATGACCATAGATACCTATAAAATCCCATTCAAAGATAATTTTTAAAGAGTTGGAAAATATCATTCAAGAAATAAATAATACAATTAAGACTACTCAAGTAATCTTTTTGATTCTCTGCATATATCCAACCTATACACATTCAACCAATTCAAGTCATTACACTAGTCCTTAGTCATCTCAAGCATACCTAATTTTAGTATTTCTTATATTTCATTCAATTTTACACCAAGAAATATTTAAGGGAGAAATACATATGGATTTATCCCTCCTCAAAGTATTGGTATGTAGGCAACATGCCCACACACAGGGTGTAAAACATGTCTAGTGCATCTTACACTCACTAACCCTTTTTTCCATTTGCCAAATTTTATTTCAATTGCATAGAAGATAAAAATACATGAATAATTATCTCTATAGGGATCTATGTTGACAATTAATATCTCAAAATTGGTACACAAGCTCACACTAAGCAGGTCAACAAAACCTAGAAAGCTTAAATCATCAGGGCAATAACACTAGAGAAGGACTACAATGCTAGAGCCCAAGGTGTCTAATTTTATCACTCTTGTCCAATAAGAAAAAGAATTACAAGATATTTTTTATGATAGTGTCCCAATCATGCACACAAATTTCTAGACCCTGTCTCAGTCAGAACATTTCAGAATAAGCTAAGTTTAATTTTCTCTATCACTGCTATTTTTAGAAAATGTCTAATTGTAATTTAATTTCATAATCAATAAATTTAATTAGGAATATTATTTAATAATTTTTCCTACTCAAATCCATTTACTAAATAGGAATAAAAGTCCATTATTCCCAAAAATAATAAATCATTTGATGAACCCGACTTACTTCAAATTGTGCATAAAACCCTAGGGTAAATTTCTAGCTGATTTTTCTCATAAAATTTTGAATTTTTTTATTGAATATTTTAAGCATAAATTCATCTAAAATTTTATAATTTAGTATTAAATTTTAAAATAATTTTATTTCAAACCCTAGTTGCATACATTAGGTCCCAGTAATTTTCCAATATTAATCCAATAATTTCTTGATTTTTTCTTACATATCTAAATCAAAAATTTGATTCAAATTCTCAAATTCAATATTAATTTCAAAAATAATTTTATTTCAAACCCTAGTTGCATCAACTAGCTCCCAGTAATTTTTTAGTAATTTTCCAATCATTTTTTGAATTTTTTAGTTGCATATTAAAATCAAAAAATCACTTCAAATTTCAAAAATTCATAGTAATTTCAAAAAAAATATTTTCCTCAAAAATTTAGTTGCGTCTACTTGGTCCTATTAAATCAAACACTTTCCCATAATTTTTTGAATTTTTAATTGCATACTTAACTTATAAATTCAATTTCAATTTAAAAAAAAATAGTATTATACAAAAATAGTATTATCAAAACCCTAGTTACATATACTAGCTCCTATTTTACATCTTGAGGCATCACCTTACATCCATAATCAAATTACAAAAATGATTCTCACTTATGTATAAATTTTTATTACATTTCTTACAAATAATAAGGAAACTATAATGGGCCCTATCATGTACATGAATGATGAAGTCTACTGTATGTTAATACACATATTTATTCTTTGCATTTCATGCTTAATTTTCATAATTAGGGATGATATTACAAAATTCATTGCTCAAATTTCACAAGATTTTAATGTTTCTTTTACTCTTTCTCTCTCATGAGGAATAATGTTCAACTCTATTCTCGAAAGTGACTTCGATGATGATGATGATGATGCAGCTGCTCTCGAATCATTAGCCGATGATTTGGAACAACCCATGACCAATATGCAGCGATCACAATGGCCTTATAGACCACGACACCATGACTGGTCTATGTTGCCGAATGAAGCTTATGGAACCTGGTCTCGACACCACCATGAAGTAACAGAGCGACCTGAAAGACCAAGAGGAAGAGGACACTCCAGAGGAGTAGATCCATCTAGAGGAAGACAACCCTCTATGTCAAGAATGCCACCTACACTACAAAGAGCACAACAGCCTCCTGTGTAGTATCCCAGCTCATTCAAACTAAGTGAATCATGGATCAAAAATAAATTTGCCAGTAAAGATGCTCCACATGAAATTAAAGTATTACCAGAAGAGCCAAAGTGGGATGTGCTGCTTCCAAGTGAAGAAGAAGAAGAAGAAGAAGTCGGAAGCTTTTTTTATTCTGACCAAGATTACTGCCATGGAGAATTTAGTAATCCTCATGAAGAAGAAGCTGAACCAGAAGAAGATGAATCAAAGCAGCATATTTAAACTCACCAAACATGTCTAGACCAAACAGAGAGGTAAATAATCCCCAACAATCCAAAGATCCATGCTTAACTTCTTTACATCCTTTGTCGTGGACTGTGACTGAAAGGTTAGGACAGAATTCAAAACAAATAATATCATCATTAAGACAACCAAGACTAGACAACTGACAGGAATGCTTAAAACTCACTTGGCGTCTGTCACACAAGACAAGATATAATACAGGCTTGATATTGCTAGGAATCAAGGGAGTTATTTGGATATGGATCAAACCAAAATGGACAAACTTAACATCTTCATGGGATCTAATATACTGTATCTCTCTCTCAGGCAATAGACACAGCAGATTAGTTTGAAAGGTTCATTTTGGTTTATAGCTCAAGGTTAACTCCACAGACTTGATTCGGGGCTTAACAAAGGATAAATAGGTAGAGGTATACAAAAACTTAGACTTTAACAACTCAGATTTATTATAGACCTGTGAAGCCTTAATAGCAGGTGGTTTATACAGACTATTATCCTTTCAAGAGTTTCTTCAGTAATATCAATATCAGGACAGTCAAATAGCTATTCTGGAACAAAAGGAGGTAATTCATAACATCCTTCAAATTCTGATTCATTAATGATTTCAACAGTAGAAGAAGTTGAAGCTTTGCCAAATTCCATAGCTAAGAGATAAGTTCTGGTATGCGAGAAATTTTTGATAAGGGAAAATAGATGCAGAGATAAAGAGGCCTAAGACACAAATGGATAAAATGGCTGAAGACTCGATGCAATAACTTCCCAAAGAAATTTGTCAAAGCAGAGAACTCAAAAAGTCAAAGCATAAGAATTCTTACAAACTCAACGATCCTTTGATGGCTCTGATACCATTATTTTTACGTTAGTAGATGCCTCCTTCTAAAAACACGTTCTTCTAACAATACTCTTGATTTTGAGATAGAAACCTGCGTAGTAGGCAGGGGCCGAATGGTTACGGCTTCACTCTTTACTTCAAACCAAACTTACAGACTTATTACAATGCTTGTTTCAATTTTTGATTCTCAGGATCCTTCTAAAAAGGGCAAGAGAAGAGCATACTCTTGAGGCAAGCTACTAATTTTCTAATGCTTAGAAAACTTTTCGATGATCAACTAATAGCAGAGAGGCCTATATATAGCATTAGGGAGGTCCTGCTTGAGCACTGTCTAGGCAGTGTCTATCCCATCCTACTTTACAGCGCAAAAGTAGAGCTATAGTGAGATGCTATTGGAGCCACTTGATGATGTCGGTGATGGAGGATGTGGGCCCAACATGTCTTCCACTTCGTCGGCTAAGTCATCAATACTGATCAGATTGAAGAGACATCTGAGTTGGAAAGTGCTTGAAAGATGCCAATGTGGGTTATCACCTCCATGATGCCTAAGAGTGATGTGGAAATATGATTCCCACTCAAGTATCCTCTAAATAATAGTATGGACCACAGTGTCTTGATCATGATTTTCTTCTTCGTGGATGCGATGTGGCCCGAATCTTGCAATCCAGCGGTATAGATGTTCATTGTGAGAACACCTGACTTTGATCAGCCAAGTCCATAGAGGACGTTTCAATAATTCAATAAATTGATAATACAACAATTCACTATTTAACCTTTCTATATAGATGATTCTAGAATTTTGCTGACGATTAGCTCAGATTGTAGCTGCTTGAGACATTTGCAGGTCTTGTGCTGCTGCATAGGAAATCCTTGTAAATCAGGGATGTAAACCTTCTCTTAGAATCTGTTCTTGTACAAGAATGTTAAGGGTTACAAACCCTTGGTTATGAATCCTTGTCAAGTTAAATCTAGGAACAGGTTGATGCATCATGGTAGCTGAAGGATTCCTGCTTAGCCAGTCTGGAATAATATTATCAGTGCCCTTTATATGTTCTACAGAGAAATTAAATTGATTGAAAAAAGCTTGCCATCATACATACTTACCGTGACCATCTTTCTGACCATGATCCTTTTCTCTAAAGGTCAGAAATCTAGTGCAGTCGGTAATTACAATAAAGTGTGGCAGGTGGAGAAGTTTCAACATGAACTTCTCTAAGCATTTTTTGACAGCATAAATCTCTTTATCTGATGAAATCAATTTTAATACATCAGGGCTAAACACACCACTAGCAAATTCACACACATGTTCAATATTATTATATACACAAACTAAAACTCCTCCCCAGGTGACATCTGAAGCGTCGGTATAGACCTTCATCTGGTCAGACTTTGGAATATGCAGGTCTGGTAATGTTACAACTTTGGATTTAATCTTTTGTACTGCTGCCATGTGCTGTTCTTCCCAACAAAATTTTCTTTTCTTCTGAAGAATCTCTTGTAGAATGTACCTGTCTTCACCAAAGTTAGGATAGAAGCTATTTAAGTAATTTAACAAACCCAAAAATGCTTGTAACTTGGGCTTATCTAGTTTCTCAGGAAAACTGAGAACCTTTTCTTTAATATGCGGCTGCAACTGTAATTTTGAGTTGTGAACAATCATACCAAGAAAGTTGCATTCTGTTCTGCAGAGTTGGATTTTGATCTTTGACAAAACTATTCCTGCATCCTGAGCTATTTTTAGAAATTTGAAGAGGTGAGTATGGTGATCATCCAGACTATTACTAAAAATTAGAATATCATCTATATATACACATAGGAAATCAGATGTGCCTTAGAAATCAGAATTGTCAAAAAATCCCCTAGCCATAGTCATACTCTTATGCAAAGAACCCATGTTCATTTGCAACCATGGTATCTCAATATAGATGACTTGCTGAATCCACTGAATGAAATCACTGCTTGGTGCAATGCCATGAGAGTCATGACCATTAATGCTCATCTTGATCAAAATAGCTTTCACTACAGGATTTTTACAGGAGCATTGTAGGGTAATGTGACCAAGCTTGCGACAAATATAACAGATTGGTTGCTTAGCAGGAGGACGAGCAGTGCGGTGTTTGCAGAGAAAATGTTGAGGAGGTGCATAAGAATGGCGGCGTGAAAAAGAGTGACACTTAAAAGAAACACGGTGGTGACGCTGCTTCTATTGCTTACGCGGCTGGACAAAAGGTCGGTAGCCAAAAGGGGTTGTTTCTGGAAATATTGGAGTGATATTAGAGGCTTGATGCTTGGATAGCTTCTGCAGAGAGCGAGTCTTAGAAACAATGGTTAAGACTTGTTGTTTAGCAAAATTGATCACATCAAAGAGTGAAATATCTTCAATAGTTAAACCTTTGAGATCAAGATAACCAATGACTCGATCAATCAAATTATATGGTAAAGCATGTAGAAATTTGACCTTGGTTTCAGTAGAAGTATGGCTTCTACATTCATAGGCTAATTGCTGAAATTGCTTAGCAAAAGCATCAAACTGCTTAAGGTCACATAACTCCATTTTCAGAAGCCATTTTTTAGTTTCAAGTTCTCGATTGCCAATTGGTGGCACAAATTCAGCAATCAACAGATTAAACAAAGTACCTAAAGAATCAGTATGATTATGTACACGCTCATATTGCTGAGCTTCAGTTGTGGAGCTCCACCATTGACTGGTAATTCCCTAAAAATATTTGATAGCAAATAGAGTAGTGCCTATTTGATCAAGATGGGCATTAATGGTCATGACTCTAATGGCATTGTACCAAGCAATGATTTCATTTAGTGGATTCAACAAGTCATCTATATTGAGATACCATGGTTTCCAATGAACATGGGTTCTTTGCATAAGAGTATGACTATGGCTAGGGGATTTTTTGACAGTTTTGAAACTGGAGCCAAAATTAACTGAACAAAAAGGTTTCTTAGCAGAAGAAGTTTTTGCTTCTTGGTCTTGTTTAGATAGCTAGGCTAAACTATCGTCTAAGATATCAATCTTAGTATCTATGGAAGATACCTTTTCTTGTATCTTCTCTACTTTTTCTCTTATATATAGGACATCTCGACACAAATCATCAAAATTTTTAATGAAATAAGTAGTGAATCTAGCAGTATAATTACGCTGTTTGAACTCGTTAGAGAGTTCCTTTTCTCCTTGGGATGCTGTAGAAAAATACTACATAGTGCCTACTGGAAATTTATGTACACCTTTAGGTGGTGGCCATCTTCCACCTCTATACAGAGTAACAGTGTCTTCCTCAAGAAGATAGCCTTGAATTTTATACAGAAGACTTTCTAAACATGTTTCACAAATCAAATATCTTTATGCATTCATGCAAAAATTCATGACCTCTATCCTTTACTTTCTATCTCTCATAGGGAAAAAATTTCAAGTTTATCTTGCTACATATATTAGACATATCATATCACATGTCAAAGTTCTTTATGCATCAATACACAGTTCCATACTCTCTATCCCTTGTTTGACATCTCTCATGTGGTATATTCTTTATAATTATATTGGTATAAAATTTATAACTCCACTTACATGAATTTTAACCATATACATGGTTTCTACCTAGATGTATATTCCTCCTTGGCTACTCCTATTTCAATGTCATATTTCATGCTAAAGAAAGAAATCCCTTATCCTCCTCTCCATCAAGAGGTTGATATCTACTTTCCCTCTAACTAGGTCCATGCTATCATCCCTCAAAAAGGTGAGTCAACCTATACTATTGTTCATAATGCATACATTCAGCCTATAGCTTCTTCAAACCATCTTCAACATATGTGCTTACATGTTCAATCGAAAGCAACTAGGGTTTGCACATGTGAGACACTAAGGGATAAAATCACTAGTATGAAAAAGTTAATTTTATTTTTACAAATTTAGAATAAGATATTACATGAAAAAATCACAACATTGGAAAATCAGATCATAATTCAAAAGCCTCAAAGGAACCCTATTGCCAATCATGTCTATGTATCTTCATCTAGTCAATTGATTACAAGTAATGTTATATATCAAAATAAGAAATCACAACAAAGTAACTCTACAACTAGTGATTCAAAAAGCATTCAAAGATCAAATAAGAGTTCAAGTGAGGTACTAAGGGAAATTATTAAACCTAAGTTGATCAAACTACCTCCTCCATTTCCAGTGAGAAGATTCAGATATTATTGTGCATATCATAGAATGCATGGGCATCACATAGATTCATGTTTGGCAATAAAAAAATGTATACAACAAATAATTGCTAATAAGGACCCTATATAAGGTAAATCAGTCAAGAAATCCATGATGACATGGAACACATTCACAAAGGGTCAAATTCAAAAAATAATACAAAAGTGGTTACCAAAGCATAACTCAGAACAACAAAAGGATCAAAAAGAAAAATTAGAGAAAAAAATAGTACCAAAAGCACATGTAAATCATGAAAAAGATGTAAATCTACCTCTCCAAAATAGGTCTCAACCTTCAAAGTAGTATGGGTTTGGTCAAAAATATCTACAATAGTTTGATTATCAAAGTCAAAGGTTGGGAAAATAGGCTCAAGGCATCACTACTCCTATTATAACAATTGATAATGTTTGTCACCAATGTTTGGGATTTATTGAACATCCTATAGAAAGTAATTCACAAACACATTTCATCAAAAGAAAAGATATAGATACAATAAAGGTCAATAACAACATTCCATTGGTTCAAAATCAAGATGATAATCATGAGTGGAACAATATAGGTTATTATAATTTCTAAGATACCGGCAATGAGTCCAAATATTAAAAATCATATTTGAAGCCATTCCCTCATGTTTCACAATCACACATGATTCCTTTGTTTGATATAGGACACCATGATAGGGAGTCTCCCATGAGACTCATCAGTTAGTATCATTTCTTCTCAATTTTTCTTATACATAGTTTTCTTTAATTACTTGTACATAGTTCCTACTCAAATTTCTTGTACATAATTTTCATGTGATTGATTTTACATTTCTTATATAAAAAATATCAAAAACATTCAAATATAATAAAACACCAAAAAAATATTTCGATTGTATGCATCATCCATTCTTTACACTACTACTACTATGTTAGGACTTACATTTACTATTTCATACTATTATATGTCAATTTATCTATATTACCATGCATCACTTGATCTTCTTTGAGTGTGTGCAGTGACATCCAACTAATTGATTGCTTCACTCTACCCATTGAGGGGAATCCTACTACATTCAAGACACACATCATATATATATATATATATATATATATATATATATATATATATATATATATATATACACACACACACACACACCCACTGGGGGCATTTTCTATATGACTACACCATCAGGGTTATGTCATTCCTACACTACACACTCCAATTTGTCATGATGATGTACATTATTTACTAGATTACACAGATAACTATATCAACATTAATAATATCTAGCACTTGTGTATCTCTTAAAATATACCTAGTCTTTTACTAAACATGTATTTCATACTTTCACTCTTTCTTTGATTATTTAGATGTGATTTTATCTTTTCAATTATTACATGCTTTCTCTTCTTGCTTAGCATAGCTTGTTGAAATGTATTTATAATTCTTTCTTGTCTCCTATATGTGACTTAGGACATTTACCAATGTCCTTTGCTTATATTCATGTGTGTTCTTTAGGAAATTTGCTAATGTCCTTTTATTGTACTCTTATATGAGCCAGTGGCCCTTGTGCCAACATTGCTTATTTCACTTGTATGTGTATGTGGCATTTGAACATGCCTTATATGCTTACTTTCTAGTTTGAGTTACATGTGCCCATGTCCTTTATTTGTGTGGCCCCTTGGCCACCCTTATATGCTTATTTATTCTATCTTATTACTTCTTGATTTGAGTGCTTGTTTTCTTGATTGCATCATCAATTGTCATAATGTCATGATCCATATCATGCATTTTTTCCTATTTTATTAGATGCCATGATGGACATCATGCTCCATCCATATAACTAAAAACTAATAATTAACAAACTAACAACTAAAATTTCTAGTTTAAATTCAATTCAAGAACATTGCACATGTTATTACATTGTTATAGATATCTAGGCATACCCTTATTGATCTAACAATCTCTCAATTCAAATCATGTTATATATTGAGATATCGTGTTGACTATCATTGCTATATCATGTATATTTCTAGTTTAACACACTTGCAAGGATTTTTTTGAGGGAAGTCATTGTAGGGCACCCATTCCTACCCTTAGAAGAGGGGGAAAAAAATAAGGGTTTTACTATAAAGATTAGAGCTCCTAATCAATCAAACAATCTAGTTTCAGAATAACCAAAATAGCAATAGTCATCAAACGACTTAGAAAAAACTAGATAGACACTCAAAAATATAAAAGAGTGATTAGTTTTAGCCTAAGACAACAGTGTTGAGGCTATAATATATCATCAGACACTAGGGTGTATATTTTTAGTTTTCTTATCCAAATAGTAGAAAAATTAGGTTTTTCATAAGCAGGTAGAAAGGAAGGTTAAACTACAATTTTACATAATTAGATCGGTTTAGATAAATAGTTTTTAGTCTAATTTTCCTATAGAATCCAAACATAGGGGGCATCATGTGTGACATGATTTGTTATCACTTCTAGTTTTAGATATAGTAGTTGGTATAAATTCTAAATTAGAATCCATGTTTTAGACACCAATGATTCGGGGAAGATTACGCAACACTTTTGCTTCTTTTCTTTCAATTTTTAGCATTACCCAAGCATTCTCAGTAGTTGCATGCCTTATTCCATCTACAGGTGGTTGGCATCATTTTGAAGTGGATTTCATACAAGCCTAACCTCAACATTCCTGAGTATCTAGGTTCCCAAATGGCTTCCACATAAGCCAAATTTTCAATTTTGGAGTGGCTTTCATATAGGCCTAATCTCCATCTTTTTTGAGTTGGCTAAAATTGGCCTAGTTTCCATCACACATTCGGCTATCCATGCCACATTGTCAAATTTTCAAAGAATTCAAGGGATTTAGAAGCCATCTCATATGACATACACATTTATACAGACTAGTATCAGTTCTTAGCTTTAATTCATGGGGCAATGATCGAGTCAAAGGGACAACCTTTATATTCTTGAGCCACCTATTCAAAGGGATTGGACACATAATCCAAACATTGATTAGCACATGTAGAATCATATATCTAAACTTAGTAGGCAATGATGGAGTCAAGGGGCCAAACTTTGTATTCTTGAACCACCTATTTAGAGGGATTGGACACATAGTCCAAACATTGATTAGAAAATATAGGATCATCTAGATTCACTTAGAACATGACAATAGAGATAAAGGGATAACTTTTGCATTCTTTAGCCAATTTTCGAGGAATTGAGCACTCATCTTCATTCAAAATATAAATTTTGGTATAGTATCATCCATCACATCCAACATTACTCAGTCTTACTCATTATCATAATAGGTTTTGTATTGGTTCATGTACCCAATGAGGTGTACTCATTCCTTTCTTTTTCTCTCTTACCTAGCTTTGTACATTCTTGTTTTATATTTCATTTAATAATAATTGATCTAATTTTTGTTTTCATTGCACAAATTCACACTTACACAATGTGCTCTCTATGCACTAGCTAGTATTACTCAACATCACAAGCTTCATGGGCTTTACCTTTGTAGGTAAGTTTAGGTATACTTTCTATTTTACTTTATCCTAGTTTTTCATTTTGCTATATCACTAGAATAAATGGGGGAAAAATGTAGTCATATAAAATTCCAATATTAGTAACTTGATCATGGATAATGACACCCAATCCTTAGGTCCCTCTGGCTTGCTCTCATGACCCTCTTAGGCTTACTTTCACTGATTCCCTATCATCTATGGCCTTCCAAACTTGACCCCAACTAAGTCAAAACTTGTGATGTCCCTTACTTAGGGGCTCCTATTTCTAAGCAAAAGCTTTGATACCACTATGATATCCCCTTAAAATAGGGAATATAAAAACACAAACAGTTCTGAACAAAGATACAATCTTGTAGAATAAATTCAAATATGAATAAATAAATCACAATATAATCTCTCAATAGCAAATCAAAGATCTCATCACTTGTTCTTCTAGACGATTACACAATTGAGTCTCTGTCATACAAATAAAATAATATGAAATATTCTGTCTTAAAACCCTGGGGTTTTGTAAATCTGGGAGTCTCGCTTGAATTTGGAAATTCTGTCTCGGCGTGCTATGTCGAACACACAGTCACCAGCATTGGTCGATATACTGCCGATGTCAGTCTCTATAGGTCCTTCTTTACTGACGTCGATCTTCAGTCAGCTGATGTCAGTCACTGGGGATCACTGTCTGTCGAGGTCAGTGTTTGAGCGGATCTGTATGGACCTGTATGGACTTAGTACGGCCACCAATTAAGCACAACCTATCTGTTTTCAACCCCTGATAGCTGAACAACTTGATCTCAAGAATATACGATTCTAATACAGAAGATCTATATCTGTATAACTTATTGGATAAAAAACTAAATAAAGAAATACCTAAAATACTATGATAACTTCTGTGTGAAGTTATCTCTCAACCCTGTAAATCTATGTGATAACTTCTATATGAAGTTATCTCTCAATTTGGCAATAGATCAGCTGATATTTCATAGCCTCTAAATCACACACACTGAAGAGGGAACGTTCTCCAATGCAAATGGAATCCTAGAACCCTTGGCTCAGTCTTCACAGAAGAATTCTTCAAAATCAATAATCAATAATCAATGGCTAATCAATAATGGCCTCCATGAGAAACCCTTATACCCTCAAAAGATATGCTTTCCCTAATTAGGGTTTTCTTAAATTAGAATTAGGGTTTCTAATTAAAATTAGACCAAATAATTAATATTTGATTAAATCAATCAAATATTAATATCTCCCTCTATACATGTCGAATCCTTGAACCGTCTGAAGCTGGTGAATTAGGGAGTGATTCTACACATGACCATACCAAAATAAAGGTGCTCTATTGCATGTCAAATATCCCTAAATAATAGGAGCTCAGGCCAAATGTGTTTGAAATAGCTTGAATGAAAGCCAATTGTAGGAATTCTACAAATTAAAGCCAAGCCAATCTCCATCATGACCCTCTATCCATCCTAGTAGCCTACGAAGGTCGCATAATAGGCTAATCATCAAGTCTGTCAATGTCCATGAAAAAGGGGACATGACAATCCACCCCTCTAGAAATTGCTTGTCCCCAAGCAATCTCAAAACAATGAACCACCCGATCCACCTAGATCCCAAATGTAGTTATGCTCTACACTACTGTAAATCAATGCAAGTACCTGCAATATCATCAGAGGTAGAACAAAGAAGAATCCACAATCACACTGGTGAATGCAACTCAACCAATCTCTGAAATCACAACTACCATGGATGTGTCAATACTGTAGGCTATGTAATTGGCAACTATGAATTCCATCTACAAAAGATGGTACCAATCCATCCCATAACTGATCCCTCTATAAAGGTGGCACAGATGAACTGGTACCACACTGTCATATGTGTGAGAAGAATCAATCTAGAGACTCGACTCCACTGGTATCTCAAACTCATCAGAATTAGGTACTCCCAAATCCTGAACATGTGTGTCAGTGTCAACAACATGCTTCTCAATAACAACCGCAAGAATGTACTCACCACCAACCACCTCAATATACAAATGAACTAGGTCTGGGGCTGGTGAAGACCACAAATGCTCTAACTCTATGGTCATCTCAACCAAATGAAATTGTGACTCCTTATAAGCCAACTGACGTACTCTCAAGAATCTCATAAGTCACCTCAAGCTATTGAGTAAGATCACTCACCTTATCTTCCTTGACCAATAATGAATCATACATTGTGTTGCCCCACTCCATAAGATAATCTCTGTCGGCTACCAACTACATATAATCTTGTCTCAAAATTTGGATAGCCTCTCATAAAGAGTGGATCTCTATCAAGGACAAATAACTACCTCCCTACTCAATGCTAGTAGGAGAACCCCATCCATAAACTGCGAACAACTAATGAATAGCATCAAAATGCTTGCAAGCAGATAGCAATGTCTCACTCACTAACTCTCAAATGACTAGACACATGGTGGCACTGGCTAGATTGTCTCCTACAATCCTCCTTTGATGCATGGTCTAAAGGAGTAGACTCAGAATCACTGAACTACTATAATAATACCATCCATACTCTGCAAATAAACTCCATAGCTCATATCAACATCCATGGAGTATCAACAAGTTGTAGCATCACTGATCTAACTTGCTCCATACCAAAAGGAAACTACTGGGGAAACTAAGTCCTCAAAGCTCTCCACTGCGTCCTCCTGAGTGTCATCTACAATAATCAGATCTTGGGACTCTTCTACAATCTCTACCATAGCTGAGAGATCATCAACCCTCATTGTACTAACATCTGAGCACACCTCTACACTCTGAGTGTAAGCATCAGACTCATCCTCATCTTCAATATCTCCTATCTCATAATAATCATAATAATCATGGGACCTGCTACTCTCTTGTCTAAGTGATCTATAGTGCTCTCTCCTCAGCTTAACAAAGTGATCAAAAGACAACCTCCCCTAAACATGTGCAGAGTTAATAGCTCCCACTCATCCTTTGTTGTCATATACCGTGTGGATTTGTCTTTAGAATGTAAGATATGAAAGAGATTAATTTAACCTCTTCAAACTTAGTTTCAACTTATTCATATCATAGTCCCACTGTCTCTGAGTACTATTAAGACATAATGGATACCTTCGTTGATTCAATCTACCCACACTACCCAACAAGTTGGCAGGACATTGGCTCTGATACCACTGTGATGTCCCTTACTTAGGATGGCTCCTTTTTCTAAGCAAAAGCTCTGATACCACTGTGATGTCCCTTACTTAGGGGCTCCTTTTTTCTAAGCAAAAGCTCTGATACCACTGTAATATCCCCTTCAAATAGGGAATATAGAAACACAAACAGTTCTGAACAAAGATACAATCTTGCAGAATAAATTCAAATACGCATAAATAAATCACAATATAATCTCTCACTAGCAAATCAAAGATCTCATCACTTATTCTTCTAGACAATTACACAATTGAGTCTCTATCATACAAATAAATAATATGAAATATTCTATCTTAAAACCCTGGGCTTTTGAAAATCTAGGAATGAAACCTAAATTCTGTCTCGTCTCGGCCTGCTGTGTCGAACACACAATCGCAGGCATCGGTTGATATACTGCTGACATCGGTCTCTATAGGTCCTTCTCTACCGACATCAGTCTTCAATCAGCCGATGTCAGTCACTAGGAATCACTGTCTACCGAGGTTGGTGTCTGAACGGATCTATATGGACCTATACGGACTTAGTACGGCTGCCAATTAGCACAACCTGTCTGTTTTCAACCCCTGATAGCTGAACAACTTGATCTCAAGAATATGTGATTCTAATACAGAAGATCTATATCTGTATAACTTATTGGATCAAAACTAAATAAAGAAATACCTAAAATTCTGTGATAACTTCTTGTGAAGCTATCTCTCAAATCTATATACCTCTGTGATAACTTCTGTATGAAGCTATCTCTCAATTTGGCAATAAATCAGTTGATATCTCACAGCCTCTAAATCACACACAATGAAGAGTTGACGTTTTCTACTGTAATGGAATCCTAGAACCCTTAGCTCAGTCTTCACAGAAGAATTTCTTCAATATCAAAAATCAATAATCAATGCATAATCAATAATGGCCTCCATGAGAAACCCTTATACCCTTAAAAAGATATGCTTACCCTAATTAGGGTTTCTTAAATTAGAATTAGGGTTTCTAATTAAAAATAGGCTAAATAATTAATATTTGATTAAATCAATCAAATATTAATATCTGCCTCAATACATGTCAGATCCTTTAACCATTTGAAGTTGGTGAACTAGGGAGTGATTCCGCACATGACCATACCAAAATAAAGGCGCTCCGCTGTATGTCAAATATCCCTAAATAATAGGAGCTCAGGCTAAATGTGTCTGAAATATCCTGAATGAAAGCCAACTATAGGAATTTTGCAAATCGAAGCCAAGCCAATCTCCATCATGACCCTCTATCCATCCTATTAGCCTACGAAGGTCGCATAATAAGCTAATCATCAAGTCTGTCAATGTCCACAAAAAAGGGGACATGACAAAACCCTCTCTTCATGACTAACCCATCACTCTAAGTTTCATCTACTCATGACAATAGCACCAAATTTGGACTTAGCATTGACCCTAGGGTGTTCCATTTTTAGTGCTCTTGTCCAATCATAATTTAAGGCTAGATTACCATTTTTTCCTAATTCCTCTTGTTCATTGTGTCAGCCTAGTCTAGTTTTATCTACCCCATGACTAATAAATCCCTATAAAATCCCATTTGAATATCATTTGGAAAGGGCTGGAAAATATCATTCAAGTAAACAAGAATACAAGAAAGACCACTTAAGCAATTCTTCCCTATTCTTTGCATATAGCTATCCTATACAATTCTAAGCCAATTCAAGTCCTTACACCAGTCCCTAGTCATCTCAAGCATACCTAGTTTTAGTATTTTTTGCATTTCATTCACTATTGTACCAAGCACTCTTAAAGGGAAAAATATATATGGATTGATCCCTCCTTAGAGTATTGGTATGTAGGTAGCGTGCCCAAACATGGGGTGTGAAGCACATCCAATACATATTACACACACTAACCCCTTTTATCTATTTGCCAAAGTTTATTTCAATTGCATAGAATATAAAATTATATGAATAATCAATTTTATAGGGAATTCTATTGATAGTGAGGATCTAAAAATTAGTACACAGGCTCACATTGAGTAGGTGAATAAAACCTAGAAAGCTTAAATCATCAGAATAATAACACTAGAGAAGGACTATAGCATCAGAGTCCAAGGTGTCCAATTTTGGTGTTCTTGTATAATTAGAAAATGAAGTATAGGATCCTATTTATGATATTGTCCTAGTCTTACACACAAATTTCTAGACCCTATCTCAGTTAGAACAGTCCAAAATAAGCTAAGACTAATTTTCTCTCTCTCACTATTATTTTTATAAAAGGTCTAATTGTAATTTAATTTCACAAATTAGTAGCTTTAATTAGGAATATTATTTACTTATTTCTCCTACTCATACCCATTTATTAAATAGGAATAAAACTCTATTATTCCCAAAAATAAAAAATCACATTACACTCTTGGATTTCATCAATATACTCTTGTTAAGAGTAAATAATTTGTTAATATAATACATTTAGATGCACATGAAAATTAGGGTTTTTAGGCCCCCTCTTATCTCAAGAGATTTGATGGTGATATGGAACTTTAGGCTACTCTCCCTACACCAATAGTATTCCATGATAAATGGGGTTTATCTAAAAACTATAAGTGTCATGTATTATAGATTGTCCCAAGTGTGGTTAACACTAGAGATACAGTCACATCAATTAAATTCTTATCAGCTAACTTACTATGCAAGGGTCTATTCCTTTTCATAGTGACTCTATCCATGTACTTATTAGTGGAGTCCCCTTGTTAGTCAGACCTAACTCAAGTTTTCATTATGATTTGGAGAGGTTAGCCACTCAGTCGCCTAGCAATCATAGTATTCCATGCCCTAATTTATATACCCCACCATAGAGCTAGGTTGAAATAATGTCGAGAGATAAAATCTTAGGTTGAAACTTTCCTCAAGAACTTATGGGGAGGTGATGAAATCCCACAAACAAGTTAAGATGTAATAAATAAAAATAGAAAAGGACTTTAAGGTTGGTTTGGGATCACCCAAGTCACTCAAATCATGGGGAGTGCCTTTGTAACATTATTTTTATGCTTGGACTAAGAGACAAAATAAAAAATTGAATAAATTTTGATCACCCTAGTTCCCTAAATGCGATAGGGGAGAGCATACGTGTTATGCTTGGTTTCATGAAGAACAATCAAGTCAAAGAACTTTGAGACTAATTTAACCAACCAAAAAATGATAAAAGTAAAGACTCTTAAGATTCATAAGCTAAGATGATTGTTCATTTTAATACAAAATCCAATTGTGATTGAAATTTCTCTTTGTTGTTGTAAAAAAAGAAACTAGTGAAGTGTCTTAAACCTAAAAAATAGAGTGTTATAAGTCTAGTAAGGGATGTAGGATGCCAAGATAAATCTAAAAATTATTTTAACTGTAATGATCTTGATATTCAATATATGCAAAAATACCCTTAAGGTAGGGAAAGACCATATAATAATCCTTTAGGAAGAAATAACTCCACAATGTCTCTTCGAGGGGACAACCTCCAATATCCTCTTACAATAGAAGATTCAATGCTTACTTGATATCTTTACCATGATAATCATCTCCTATATATATATACATCTATCTAACCCATGGATGGATAACCTCCTAATCCCAATGTAGACCGACCATTACCCAATGTACTAGTTCCACAGGTTACTCTATTATCCTAATATATTGTACCCATATAACTAAGGGGATATGTGCCACATGTCAGCATCTCCATCAACCCATATACATTAATATATCATATCCCTAGGTACATATAATTACTTCCCTCTTTGATATGTTTTGTCCTCAAAACATAGGAAGAAACCAAATAATGAGTGTGCTTCAAATCATTGCACACTTGTCTCCAATCTCGATCATCTACCCATCCATATGTGATCTTGGCAGGTGATATATCTCCAAGCTTGTGTCCAAAATCCATTGTGCTCCTCTGATTTCATTTATGATCATAATTACACTGGTTTGGTGTCCAAGCATAATTAGTCCTTTTTTTATTCTATGTACCATATTTCGTTGTGCTACTCTAATTCCAACCATGACCATAGTAAGTATTCTTCCATGCATAGTCATAGTGATTACCCCATTCATTCCATGTGCCATAGTATTTTTTCTTTGGATTCCATGCATATCCATAATGATTGGAAATTTTATGTCCTGTATAGACAAAATGATTGTTGTTATGACACTTCCTCACCTAGTTCCATGATTGTTTCCTCTCATGATGATGTGGGTGTCTATATACCTCAACATTTTCCAATACTTTGAGCTTATCCACCTTTGCTTCTACCTCTTCAACCTTTTCCTTCTTTATCTCTTGAGTAGATGAAGTGCTCATTTGTAGTGTGTCTTTATCTATATCATCTAAATCTTCATCATGTTCTTCATCACCTATTTCCATCTTATCCTCATGATCTATTTGGATTGTTATTGGTGCCTTTTTCACTATGATATCTTGTAAAGTGATCTTCTTTTTATTATACCAAAACTTCATGAACTTTTTTTGAACATTAATATTCATTATTCCCAAAGTCTCTAACCATGGATATCCAAGAATTATATCAACATCATCCATATCCAAAGCATACAAATCTGAATGCAAAACATATTTTTCCATAATGAGCTTTATATCTTCAAACATTGAAATATTCTTACCATCTACTTGAACCTCTTTGATATTATTTGCTTGAACATGTAGATGTTTGGCCACATTTATGTTAATGAAGTTATACTTTTTGGTAGGGTTTATGGACACAACCACCTTCTTCTTTTGAATGCATCCATGAAATTGAAAATTTGACTCATATTTCTTTGGAGCCAAATTATTTGAAACCTTCTTTTCTTCTTCTTCTTCTTCATATGCTTCATCTACTTCTTCTTCTTCTTTTTCTTCTACTGATTCTTCTATTTCTTCTTCTTTTTCTGCTTCTTCTTCTTCTACTACTTATTTTTCTACATCCTCTTTTTCATTTATATCCCATCGATCTAAAAAGATCTATTTCATTTCATTTCATTTCATGAAGAAAACCTTTCTGTACAGCTCAATTGATCAAACCAATGTAGTGCAGGCCCAGACAAAAAAGGAAGTAATCATCTTTGCCCAAAAGTTTTTCTAAAATGATTCTCCAAAAGGAGCCACCATTCTTTAGCATCAATATCATCTTCCCCTGAAAATGTTTGCAACTCCATGATCCACAAAAAAAAATTAAGGTTCATGAAACCCTAAAATGTTAAAATTGATCCATAAAATCACAACAAATCACTTAAAACAACTCAAAAAATTCTGAAATTTTGACTGTGCTTCTCTTATATCTGTTTATATCTCTAGTAAAATTTTTGAATAAAACTTCCTTATATTTTGGAAGATATAGTGAAATTATTATAAACACAAATAAAAATAAATCCCTCAAAATGAATTAAAAAATATCAATTTTTTTACTGACTTATTTTAAATATTCTCCATATCCAGTAAAACATTTGAGGAAAAATTTTCAAACAATCAAAAGTTATTAACGATTCAAAAAAAACTAGGGTTTCACTCCACGAATTGCCCAAATCGAAGCTCTGATACCACTTGTAATGATCTTGATATTCAATATATGCAAAAACACCTTTAAGGTAGGGAAACACCATATAATAATCCTTTAGGAAGGAATAACTCCATAATGTCTCTTCGAGGGGACAACCTCTAATATCCTCTTACAATAGAAGACTCAATGCTTACTTGATATCTTTACCATGATAATCATCTCCTATATATATACATCTATCTAACCCATGGATGGATAAACTCCTAATCCCAATGCAGGCTGACCATTACCCAATGTACAAGTTCCACAAGTTACTCTATTGTCCTAATATATTGTACCCATATAACTAACGAAGGGGATGTGTGCCACATGTTGACATCTCCATAAACCCATATATATCAATATATCATATCCCTAGGTACATAGCATTAACTCTCTAAATTTTTAACATAGGGAAATCTCACCATTCTTTATAGCATTATCATCATTCTAGAGGGTAACTTCACTATTTACAATGAAATTCTAACATTTTGTAGGTTAATCCCACTGTTACATAGAGAAGCAAATAGATTATGTGGTGATCTCACTAATTAGTAGGATAATATCACTGATTAGTAGGGCGATCTCACCAATATATAGGGAAAATTCATTAAAATGATAATAATTAAAACAAAGTAGTTACCTACAAAGTTGATCTAGGATGATCCTGTTGATCTTTAGGCAATCTTGTTGTTTTATAGGTTGATATTGCTAATCTTCAAGTTGATCTCACCATTTGATAAATAAACACATACAGAACAAAATGACACAAAAATCAAAATTTTACATTTGTGTGAGTGATCTCACTATTTCTCAAGGTGATCTCACTAATGTTCAAGATGAATTCATTGATTACAAGTCAATTCTGTTATTTGGTCAAGAAGTCATAAAACATGAAAATTAGAAGAAAGAAGAGCAAAATAGTGTCAAAAGAGGGTCAGAGTGATAGATTAGAAGGATAAACTTGTATGTGAGATCAATTATTCCATTGGGCATGTGAAAATGTAGAATAGGATTACAAAACAAGTTAGTCCATGCATTAGTAGAGAAACCACAAAATAAGTATAAAGGATAAATGTGTTAAGTCTACTCACCCAAGGGGAGTTATTTATTAAATCAAGGAACTAATTATGAAAGTAAGACAAGCAGTGCCTTCCAATTAGTGAATCTCCTTAAAAAATGGTCAATAAGTGTGCTTATGCCCAAATTTGGTGCTCTAAGTCTTTGTTAATGTAGTGTAGTGTGTACATCCATCATCTCTTAGCTCACTAATGGCTTTGGATCCTAGATTTTTTAATTAGGGGGAATGATTTAAGCTTCTCTATCAATATTATTGTATAGTAACGTTACTAAATTGAAGCTTGTTTGAAGGTATTTTTGCATAATAAGTTTACATAAAAATAGATTAAAAGTTATGGTCTTGGGTCACTTATTTATAGATTTTTTGAAATATTCAGAATCAACCATGACCATCTATCTTGCGATCAATATGTGTGTCCATGGATTGATTCAATATTGGAGTGACAAGAAACAAATATGATCATCAATATTTGGAAGAGTGGATCATTAATAAGGAATGGGTAGCCTTAATTAAGATATTTACCTCTATTAATGCCTTAAAGATGACACCCTTGTGATGATGTCATGAGTGATGTTGATTTGAATAATGAATTTTCAATAAATAGATATTCAACAACATTCATGGATTTTCCACTTAAGTTCTTAATTTGGTTTTGATTTACTTAAATGATTTTAATTGCTATTTTTCAATTCTTTGGAAATTATTTGCACATTTAATCAGCTTGGTCAAAAATGTCATTTTACTAAGTCATAATTTGACTAGAGTATAATTAGAATAAGATGTTGATTGAGTATAGGGTAATACCCTAATTAGGGTATTATAGATGTTAATTGACACATGCACGTTACATGTGAAACCAAATTAAAATATTTTAGTAGTCTAAGACATCATTTTATGTGGTTATAATTTGACTCAAAGTGAATTGGGAAATATAATGATTCTATAAAATGTATTACCCTAATCAGGGATCAATGAACGAGAATCAACACTTACATGTGACGTGTATGAAATATTTTGAGTATTTTAGTGATTTTAGTCTAAATTGTGTGTTATCATAGAATATCATTTAGATTTTCAATTTTGCACATAATGATAAGAATTGGATGTTTAAACCTACCGTCAAAGCATTGAGAAGCTAGCATCAATCTCTTACTAATGGGAACTTATTTGTTTTTTAGTTCCTTTACATCCTAAAACACCTTTGTGTGCTAAGCCTTCTCCTTTATATTCAACACATTTTTAGCTAATTATTATCATTGTTATTCTTTAGGTTGTAGTTGTGCTTCCAAAATTTTATTTGGTTGTACCAAGTTTACAAAAATCCCATCAACAATGGAAATAATGACACCCAATTTATTCAAAAATATTTAATAGACATCCATGGCCTATGTAAATTACTTTATTTCCCACAAATTCTCCTATTGAAGATTTATTTGGTTTTTACATTTCTTGATCAAGAGGTCCACAAACATCTCCAATTTGTTGATGGTGTCACTAGTAATAGGAATACCATCCAAAAGTGTTGGATCACTCTTCAAAATTTTCTAACAAAGGCCTATTGTCCTTAGTTGAGATGATTCATTTTTAACTTTTTATTGTTTGAGTGATTCAATTTCTTCTTTGAGATTATGCCATCTCTTGTTCTCTTATTGGTACATGTAGAAAACCTCTCGATGCTTGTGGAAAAGCTTGCCAACGTCATTATTGTGGAGAATGTTTTTCCTAGAAACCTCTTGATCCAAAAAATCTACACTTAAAATTGAAGTGCAAATAGTTTTTCTAGATATTTTAATAACTCCTTTTATTAATCATTCCAATTTTTGACAATTTCAACTAAACTTGTAAAAATGATAGGAATTAGCGAAAAACACAATTTTTTTAAAAAAATGGATTGAAATTGTCTATGACTTGTACTATCATTCACCATTTAACCATTTTTAATAACATTGTGTTATAATTGTCAAATTTTGAATCACTTGCATGAGTTCATTTATTAAAATTAAATCAACAAACTGAAACAATAACATGCATCAAATAACAATTACCAAAAACACAAAACGTGATAACAGAGTTCAGCTCAAAAAATAATGCCTACGTCTCTAGGTTCATGAACCAAAGGAGTGAACCATTTCCATTAAAGGCACTTTAAACACCTAGAAACAATAAACACCTTTCTTGTAAGCTGATATCTCAATGCAAAATTCACCTTCACTATGACTGATTCAAACTCAGCACCTTCAAATTTCATGATTCTTCATAAACACCTACAAAGTCACTCCAAAAGTCCTAAAAATCTCTTCTAAGGTTTGAAAAATACTCCTCTAATATACAAATTGGCTAAATAGAGTATTAAGACTGTGTATTATGGACCGAGAATGGATAAAAATCCATTAACATAAGCTTACCAAAGCTTTTACAAGGTCTCAGCCTATTAAAATTAAAAACATATTCAATTTTTTTAATCCTTTTCAAATATAAATTTTCTCCCCTTATAGTACTTTGAATTCCATAGCACAAGCGGTCAAAACTTATCAGTTTTGCACAATAGGTGCACGGTTCAAACCGTCGACCTTCTCTTTTGGCACTTTGGACTTATCCCTTTATCCCACATTTGTTGTGTGAGAAGGGATTACTTGTTTTAAATAGGTTTGTGGCCTCCTTGATGAGTTATAACATCACTTTTTGGGGAGACTTGGGTGCAAGACTTAGCTAATGATTCCTAACTTAGGCCACCATTTGAAAATGTGGGTTAACATGTCGTCTTGGCTCCCATGTGACTTAGCAAAGAGCTCAAACCAATCTCCCTCAAGCTTGCCACCTTACTCAAGCTTCATGGAAATGAACTATCCTTCGAAATAACCTTTGAACATTGATTCATCAAGATCTCTAAAGGACTCACCATATGGCTCAATCAACGAGCTTATCTCATGAGCTTAGTCACTTAACTCCACTTGGTATAAAATGTGACATGGCAATGAGTCATCACTTGTGACATGGAAAGATGAGTCACTATAGTGATGTGGCATGTTGATGATGTGGCATAATCATCAAGGAGGCCAAGGCACCCCTCCAAATGAGTGTGTTGACCCTCACTGAGGACCCCCAATGAGTTAATAACAGGGCCCTTTTGCTCAACAAACCACTCTAAAAAATTGGAGTAAAACATCAAACCACTTTTTTGCAAACCTTTCAATCTACCAAGTGTCAACCTCTGATAGGTCCTCATGCCAAATGTTGAAACAACATCGAAACATGTGCCACATGTCACATTGCTTCAAGCAATCTCGTTGCATTTATCGACCATCTTCGAATGGCCATAATAGGAGTTCCTGAACTCATATTTACATTCTAAAAAATACACCAAAAATATCTCAAAGATCTCTACAATGTGCCACCACTGAAACTTTGAATTGGAACCATTATAAAAACCCAATTTATGATCACCTTTAGGGCAAAATTTACTATGATTATGCCTTCTTGAGTTGAAGATAATTTAAGGGGATCTAACCAAAGTACATATAGAACATCTACCACCTCTGGGCTTATATCAGTGTTGGCCTTTAGGAGCTCAAAATGACCTTAATCATTATATACATCTAGAACAAAAGATAACTCACATGAATCCATAGAAAAAGATAACTCATATCAATTTTGTTCGTTGGATTCATGTTTAGGGAAGTAAGCCCATATATATAATTTCTTAGGTGGTATATATTATTGGAACATGGTGTGAGTGGGAAGGTCATCATTAACCACAATTGTATAATATAAATATTCTACTTCTTGGATCGACTCCTTACCATTTTGAGGGTTGCACTCTAAATCTATAATTTTGGGATTTTTTCCCCATTATTTATTGGAGATAGAACCAAGTTCCTTTTCAAGTTGCACTTTTGAAGACACTTCACTTGGTTCATAAATCACCACTTTGGGTACCAAAAACTTTATCCCTAATTGGATAGCTTCTTATGAGGCATTGGCATCATCCTTTTGTTCTATAGGTAACCCCTAGGATTGTGTTTTCACTATAGTTTGCCTTTATCATTTAGGGTAGTCTTGGGATATTCTTCTTGCACCCTATTAGAATTAGTGGCCTCAGGTCTTGGCCTTTTCTAATTATTTCATGCCCTTTCCTTTGTGCATGTTTTTGGTTGAGGGGTAGAGGGAGAAGTTATTTCTATACCTTTTGATTTACTTCATGGCCTAATCATATAATAGACCAACTAAATTTTATCTTGCATGATTATTTTGAAAGGATTGATATTAGTTTCACCTAATTCATGATGTTATGCATGCTCCCTTCCTATATAGATAGAGATTGTAAAGAGTGTGAATATCAATGTCAATATTGTTAGCACCAATATTCATTGAGTAAGCATCCATAATGCGATTAACATAATCCATGAAATATTTAGAAGTGAAGGCATAAGGTAATTTGAGATAGCCTAATAAGTTATCAGTGCTCTCTATCTAGATCCATAAAAATTAAAAATGTTTCTTAATAACAAACTCAATGTTGCTTCCCAACTATGTAGGCAAATCCTTAGGGATGTGCCATTCATTTCCAAAATCTTCCTTCATCCCCTCATACCATATTTTCATATTTTCCTTATAGGAAGGTGTGATAGTGTCAAAACATGTGAACTATTTAAATCTCTTAGTGGGGGACTTGTGCTTGAGTGGATAAACCCACTTTAATTTATTAATAGAATATTCTAGGATGCCATTCTCATCAAAAAAAGTATAATCAAAGTTGTTCCCAAGGAAACTTGTAGTTAGATAGCTAATGTGCCTTCACAACATCTTTTTTAATTTTCTTCGAAAATAATTAGGAGTAAATATACGTGTTTCCCTTGGCCATTTGTCTTGACACATAGAAGTGGGCCATATACACCTCCTTTCATCGATCCACACCCCTAGTCTGGTCATGGCCAAGCATGTAACTAATTTCGTGGAAGGATATGTATGACTTGTTATATACATGGCATGGCCTTAATTCTTATACTTAGATACCATCACTATTATTTCAATCGCATCCTAATCATTAAGATCCACATTAACATCAATCCTTGAAAAAAGTAACCTAATTACTTTGTTGATCCTTTGAGGGGTAATCCTAATTTTGTGCCTTGAAAAGTAAATATAATCTTCATAAATGCATGAAATCAATAACATAATTGTCTCTTTGTGTCTTCCAATGTATGTAAATTTAAAAAGTTGTAGCATGCCCACATCCTCTAGTAAGTTGTAGACTATGAGATCATAAGTGACCTCATTTCATGTGTTCTAACACTCCACTTAGTAGTCATGTTGTAAGTCACCATCATGATTATTTTATTCTAGGACTTGACAAGTGGAAACTTTAGATTCCTAATTAGCTATAATAAAACTGTGTCAGGTTACTATATTTATTTAATCATAATTGGTGGTAGAGGTAATTTTTTGACTTCCTTCTTTGTTAAATTTTCCATATTTGATGCCTCTATGCCATATGTCTCTTTTTATATCTCTACCAACTATTGGCCTTGTGTGTCATGTACACTAGAACCTTCTTCCTAGATGAAAACATGACTTCCTTCTTCAGTGCCCTCATGCTCCTCTACTTTGGGAATGAATGGTAGTGTCTCTCTTTTCCTGCATTTTTGCTTTGGCTACATCACCAACCAAGTTCCCTGAAGGTTAATGCATGGATGAACAATGATCCCAAATTAATACATTTTTATTCCTTTTTCTAGAACCAAAATACTTTGACTTCCTAATTTAGTCTCTTATAATGGCAGACATAATGTTTACAAACTTTAACTTTGACACATGCTCCTGTAAACATGTTTCCACTCCTCTTTTCTTGAATGCATGGTGCATCAACCTCTACTTCACTTTTACCAATGAGAATACTATGTATATTCCTTATTAGTTTCTTGTTTTATGGTTGTTTGAGATCTAAAATCATTAAGATTTTAATAGTAAAAATGGAAATGAAAGGCCTTTAGGTCTTTTATAGATGGAAAATAATTTAGATTAACTACCCTCTATGCTGCCATCCATATTCAAACCATTAATCCCTAAAATAACATGCCTTATCACCCATTTGACATGCTTGTCATTTATACCATTATGTCATTAATAAATGTATGCCCCATCCTTCTTTTAAGAGTTATTTTGCCTTTCTCATAGTGCATGCCAACTATAAAATTCAATTTTCCCATTTTATTCATAGGAACTACCTTTTCATTTTAACCCATATTTATAATGACATTTACTTTATCATTTTCATCCCACATTTTTGAGTCTTGCATGCTAGGAATATGGAACACAGAGCAATATTAATGAATTAAAGATGGAAATAAAATGCAAAAAACACAACATAATAGAGAAATATTTAATGTGGTTCACCCAATATGGGTTACATCCACACTGAAACAACCAATCATTATTATTTAATCTAATACATGAAGGAAAAAATATGCAATACATCCATTGCAATATCCTCTTCACTCACATAGAGTATGTCATCATGATTACAATGACTTCATATCAAAAGAGGGTTACATATTAGTGAAAAAAAGCACAAACATAATTTCTACCATTAGATATGTGACCTAATAGTGAAAAGTCTATATTTAATACAAAATTATAATATTTTAAATTACATTTTTAACAAAATTTTGCTTCAAGGGCACTACCCCCAAACCCCTGCTAGAGGGAGATCCAAGTATGGTCTCCACCACCCCAAAACCCCCATAGAAACACTGGTGGGGGTAATTTTTTCCTCCACACACCCCTATTAGGAACTAGACATTATAATAAGATCCAACTCTACCATCCAACAATGCACCACCACTTGCATGCCTTTGTTATATGCCACCTCTTGTGTGCCTCTGTTAAGCACCATCTCTTACACATTTCCTCATCCTGAGATTCTTTTTGATCCTACGTAATTCCTCCTAACCTTTTATTTGAGTTTTTTAGCTTAATGAGATTATTCAACTTATAACTTAGCCCCCACTAAAATATGTGCATGGTCCTCCATGACATAACCAAATGAGATCTAATTGTTAATAAATTGGTAAAGGACAAAGTTATGAATATCAAAGAGCACCAAATATGTTGAAATCAAACTTTACAAAAGGTACACAATTAGTGATATGATTATTTCAAAAACAAAACTAAGTCCTAAACTAAAATATTGGCATATGCCTTAATTACTAAACTTTATTTTTTTTTATGTAGAATGGTAGGGCCAAAGCTGACTACCATTAAAATGGCCTAGAAGGAATTGGTCATCTAATCTTTTTAACTTACAAGAGCCTATTGGATGGATATCATGAATGATAAAAGGACCATTCAAATCGATCCATAGTTTACCTAGATGACATGAAAAATTTGAATCATAGACCAAGACATGCATACCGAAATGAAAATTTTTGGTTTTGATATGTCGATCATGCCATGATTTTCTTTTTTGTTTCTCAACCCCTTAAATCTAATGTGAGAAATTATGTGGTTCATCTAGTTGAAGTAAAGCATCCAGTCAAGCCTTGAGGGATTATTATTTATCTAATCTACCCACATGTGAAATATGTAAGGAAGGCACAATAAATTCCACTAGTAACACTACTTTAGTGCTAAAGATAAGGTTAAAAGGAGTGTCACATTAGGATTTCACCCTATGAATTATAAACCTTTAATCCATTGATTAGTATAGTTATTATTTGATTATTATTTATTTTATTTGAGTATTTTTACATATAATAGTATGGTATAATGATATTATTGATTAATATATAGGATGTGATATTTATATTTTATTATTCTAAACATTGAGGATTTATAATTATTAGTTTTACATCATTGGTTGATATTTGTGATGACTCAAACTAACTACTGACTTGTTATGAGGTGGATGTATGATATATCCTACCCTAAAAGTTTAACAAGGGAGAGTATCATCAAAGAGGATGGGACAGATGGTATGAAAGGGCAATGATAGAGGGAAATGCTTGGATGATGCTCTCCTTCCTGATGTAGGGGCATCAATCTTAAGATGATTTTTGTCTTGAATTTAGGTTTGATTGAATTATTTTTGTTTTGGTGATGCCTTGGAAGGATTTTAAATTCCCTAAGAATCCTTATTTTTCAAATTGGTAGCTTAGGATTTCATTTAGGTGGTTTTAAATTTAAATTTCCTATTTTCCCACCAAAGCACCATATTCAAAAATTTGAATAATTTGCTTAAGTTTAGTGTTGCATGGGTACATGAATGACTTTAAAAATTTTATGAACATGTTTTAAAAACTTATTATGACCCCTTTAATCCATATCAAGGGCCTAAGAGCTTCACATCTATGGAATACACCTTTGGTTCAAGTTATGTGCTTCTAAACCCACCTTGTGACCATTGGTAAGGTGACCAAGGTAGTCATAGTAGTTTTTTCCATATTAAATTTGATATTTTTGAAGGAGATATTATTTTTTCATGTTGGAAGAACATATCACTTGAAGTAATAAATAAAATATACCTCTATTTTGAATATTTCTTGAGACAAACCCTATTATTATGATGTTTGATTTGCTTGCAGACTGTGTTTCAATATGATGAACAAGTGCTATTGAAAATTAACTATAAACATGACTGAAGGTTTTTTTTTATGTTTTTTGAGAATATATTTTATAATAAATAACAAGGATATCCTTTGGCTCTTGAAAATTGGATCAAATAGCCTTGTTTCTTGTAGCATGCCATTGTTGCACATATTGTGTGTTTTGTGTTATGAATGAAAGATTCATCAAATCAATTTAAAATTGACCCAATATGTTATGGTGATTTATTTACATGTATTTTTAAGTTATTTTAATATTGGTTTTTCATAGTGTTGTTTTTATTTTCTCCCATAGGAATATAGACATGTAGAAAGTCCTTTCTCCCTACATAGTCAAGAGGAAAGAAGTAAAAAGTGTAAATAGTAGATTGATCAAAGGTTGATAAGGGTTGAATGAGTTATGTAAGGATAGTATAGACCATAATAAGATTTTATACTACCATTAAAATCCTTGAATCATTCATAAACTAATTGTTTAAGCTCTCAGGTGATAATAGGGGTATGCAAGCCCTAAACTAGGGTTTTAGCCATAAATCAACTTTTAGCCATCCAAAAGTGACAAAAATTTGTAGTCTAATGTGTTTTTATATTATTTAAGTGAATCACATGTTTATATATCTTTAAAAACTCTTGTGTATGGTATTTATAGGACTATGGTGTGTTTGGGCTAGAAGCGACCTAATTAGGAAGGCCTAGTGAGAGAAAGTAGGTCTAGGAGGGGAATTTGAACCTAAAACTTGACATAAAAGTGAATATCAATAGAGGGTGTCCAAATATATATATATTTTTATATTAATTATTTATAATCTATCTTTACAAGACAAAAAAGAGGAAAAAAAGCTAGTAAGAAGGTCCAAAAGCCTAGGGAGATAGGTCAAGAAGTTAGAGTTGACACTTTAACCAAGGTTACTCTACATCATTTTGGTATAAAATATAGGTTAGGATACCTATAATTAAGTGGGATAAAGGATATTACTTGGAAGAGAGATAATTAGATACTTATTTGATAGATTGCTTGAGAAAAGATCAAGATGCCACATAGGAGAAATAGAGGAGGTACTACAAGGAATCCAGGGAATCAAGATGTTGTATTAGTAGAATTGAAAGACCTTATAATCATCTTGGATGATATGTTGACTGTAGTAGAATAAAATTAAAATAGAGGAGTCTTAGTAGGGGACTTGAGTGATAGAGAAGATGAACCATAAGCTTATGAGGAAGAATAAGGAGAAGAAATAGTTGAAGGACCTAAAGAATAGGGTATAGAGAAACTCCTAAAGGTAATAATGGTTTAGGGATACAAACCAAAGTTTTAATTTACCACATATTTAGGTGGTATTAATGGAGAATAACTCATGGATTGGGTGAATGAATTAGACAAGTACTTTAAGTATGAGGAGGTACCTGATGAGAAGAAGGTTAAGTTTGCAAGAACCAATTTTTTTGGGTATGCTTAATTATGATGGGATTTCACTCAAGATGAGATAAAAAAGGGTAAAGAAAAAGATAACTTCTTGGGATAGGATGGTTGTCAAGCTCAAGGGAAAATTCTTGCTAGGTGACTATGAGACAAACCTTTTTAAAATTTTTCAAAACTTGAAGCAAAAAGAAATGTTTGTGAAAGCATATATAGAAGAGTTTTATAAGCTTAACATCAGGTCAGGACATGTTGAATAAGAAAAATAAAATATTTCAAGGTATTTGAATGGTCTAAGGTATAATCTATAGGATAAACTAACATTTGTTTTCCTAAGAACACTAGAGGAGTGTTACTAATTTGCAATCAAGGCTAAAGACAAATTGAATAGGAAACATAATCAATATAATAGAGGAAGGGGAAATTTTTTAAAAGGTAGAGGATAGCAAGGGGGTAAAGGATACTCATAAAAAAACAATCAATGAGAGTCAAGCACCCCACAAGATCATCCTTATAGTTCAAGAGATGGTTTTAGAGGCATGAAACCTTACAATAGAGGTGGTTATGCATCAAGGGGTAGAGGATCAGGTAGATTTATAGGAAGATGTTTCAAGTGTAATAAGTTTTATAGCCATAAATAATTGGAGTGCCAAGAGGACCAACCAGTAGGAAGCTCAAGAACCAAAGGGAAAATCATATTACACAAGGAGGTGAGGAAGAGAATGTTTATTTTCCATCACTTGTAGAAGAGCCTAAATTTGGAGAATCATTACTCATGAGGAGGGTGATGATCAAGCCACTCAAGGAGAAGGAGTTACCACAATGAAATATTTTCAAGACATCTTGAAAATTCTAAGGTAAGTGTTGTAAAATGGTCACATATTTATGAAGTATGGATAATCTTGTTTTAGAGGAAATGGTTAACAAGCTTGGGTTAAAGAAACTACCTCAACCCATACCATACAAGTTATCATGGTTGAATAAGGGTAAAAAAGTCTTGGTGAGTGAACAAAGTTGGGTGGAGTTCCAAGTTTGAAGATATAAGGACAAGGTGCTTTGTGATGTCATCCCTATGGATGTGTGCCATGTGCTTATTAAGAGGCCTTATAAACATGATAGGCAAACCACTCATGATGGAAGAAGGAACATGTACAACTTGATCAATGATGGAGTCAATCATACCTTATTGCCTATGAAGGATGAGGAGAGTGATCAATAAATTGGATCACATGTGGTGTTGGTAAGTAGTAAGGAATTTTTGAATGCCATGCATGAAGAAGAGGTAGGATTTGATTTGGTATTCAAGCTTGGGACTGTTATGACAGCCATAAATATCCATAATATGCCAAAAGAGATCCAAGATATATTGGAGTAATACACAGATATAATTTTTGATGAGTTTCCCAACACATTACCACCTATGAGGAACATAACACATCATATAGAATTTGTACCTAGAGCAAGTATACCTAACAAGGTAGCATACAAAATGACCCCTCAAAAGAATGCTAAGATCAAAAGATAAGTGTAATATTTACTTGACAAAGGGCTGATCAAAGAAAGATTGAGTCCTTGTGCAGTGCCTATAATGTTGGTGACAAAAAGGAAGGTGAATGGAGGATGTGTACTAATTCCAAGGCCATAAACAAGATCACCATAATATATCAATTTATACTTCCTAGGATGGAGGATTTGATTGATTGCTTGAGTATATCAAGTTAATTTTCCAAGATTGATCTCAAGATTGGGTACTACTAGATTAGAATCAGGGAAGGTGATGAGTGGAATATTGCTTTCAAGATAAATGAAGCTTTGTATGAGTGGTTGGTCATGCCATTTGGTCTGACCAATGCACCAAGTAATTTTATGAGATTAATGAATAAATTACTAAAATGTTTCATAATCAAGTTTGTAGTGGTGTATTTGGATGATATAATAATCTAAAACCATAGCAAGGAGGAACATCTTAACCATTTAGAGTTGGTAATGAGGAGGATACAATAAGAAAGGTTGTTGATCAACCTCAATAAGTGTGATTTAATGAAATCATAGATGTTTTACCTTGGCTTTGAAATATCATAAGGCATGTTGAAGATGGATAAGAATAAGGTGAAGGCAATCATGGAGTGGCTAACACCTAATTTAGTAGGAGAGGTATGGAATTTTCATATTATTACAAGTTTTTATAGGAAATTCATTATTAATTTTAGTGGGATATGCATTCCTATCATAGACACCATCAAGGGATACAAGAAAAACTTTGTGTGGATTAAGAAAGTAGAGAAGAGCTTCCAATATTTAAAGCAAAAAACCATAGAACAACCAATACTAGCATTGCCAGACTTCAACAAGGTGTTTAAAATAAAATGTGATGCAAGTGGGGTGGCTATAGGGGTTGTACTAAGCCAAGAGGGAAGACATATAGCCAATTTTAGTGAGAAGTTGAATGATTTTAAGAAGAATCATTCATCTTATGACTTGGAATTCTATGCAATGGTACAAACATTGAAGAAGTGGGGGCATTATCTCATGCCAAAGGAACTCATTGTGTACATAGATAATCATGAACTTTAGTTAATCTCTAATTAGTCTAAATTAAACCAAAGACATGTGAAGTGGGTGGAGTACATGCAAAATTCCACCTTCACCATCAAGCATAAACAAGGTCAAAGAAACAAGGTTATAGATTCATTGAGTATGAGGGTCTTATTGGTTCATGAGATTTAGTTAGCAAGTGTTGGGATTGAGTCATTCAAAGACATGTATGAGGATGATGAATACTTCAAGGAAGCATACCGTGCATGCAAGCACCCAAACACACTCAACAATGAGACATGGTTGGATTTTATTCTTCAAGATGTATTATTTTTCAAAGGAGTTTAGTTGTGTGTGCCAATAATTTACATAAGGGTATATTTGATCCAAGAGAAGCACAATGGAAGCATGGTAGGTCACTTTAAGCTTGATAATACATTATAGTTGCTTACTAGGCACTACTATTAGCCTCGAATGTAAGTATAAGTGAGGAAGTATGTGGAAAGGTACACAATTTTTCAATTAGCCAAAGATAATAGCACTAATTTAGGTTTGTATCAACCCCTACCATTCTCAAATAGGCATTGGGAATCCATAAGTATAGACTTTATGATGGGATTGCCTAAGACACACATGGGTTTTGATTAAATTTACGTAGTTGTTGATAGAATATCTAAAATGGCACAATTCATAACATGTAAAATAACTAATGATTCCACACATGTGGAATTTTTTTTTCAAGGAGGTAGTAAGACTTCATGGACTTCCCATGAACATTATTTTTGATAGGGACACCAAGTTCCTTGGTCATTTCTGGAGAACATTGTGGAAGAAGATAGGCACAAACTTGAGTTTAAGTTAAGCTTACAACCCTCAGATAGATGGGAAAACTTAGGTGGTTAATAAAAATATTATGGAACCTATTGATGTGCCTATCCAAAGATCATCCCAAGTAGTGGGATCTTGTGTTACCTCAAGTAGAGTTCACATATAATGACTCCACCAATAGAAGCATTGGTATGAGTCCATTTCAAGTAATCTATGGTATGTATCCAAGAGGAGTATATGAGGTCAAAAAAATAATTCATATGGATAGGAGGAGTTCTAGAGGTGAAGATTTTTCAATGGCAATGAAGGAGGTACATGAACAAGTAAAGAAGTACCTAGAGTCTAGTGTTGAAAAATACAAGAAAAAAGCAGATGTGAGTAGAAGGTAAGTGAATTTACATATTGGATACTTATTATTGGATAATAGTAGGAAGGAAAGGTAACTAAGGGTTGAATAAAACAAGATGAAGATGCAAAATATTGGTCCGTGCAATATTCTTAAAAAGTATGCAAATAATGCATATGAATTAGAGTTTCCTAGTGGGGTAGGTATCTCACCTATATTCAATGTTGCAGACCTATACCCTTAAAAAGAGGGGATATAATTTGGAGACACAGTGATGGACACACCTACATCAGGCCCATATTTGGAAACATGTTTCCTAAGGCCAAGACAGAAGAGATGGAGTGCATACTAGACAAGTAGGTGATCAAGAGGACTAGAGATAAGTAGTACTTTAAGTACATGGTCAAGTGGAAGGATAAACTAGTAAAATATGCCATGTGGATGACTAAAAATGACATAAAAAATAATATAAGTACTCTATAATTACTCATGTACAATAGTCCATGAGTTCTTTTCTCTTTCCTTATGAGTATGATGTAGGGGCATCACTCTTAGGATGCATTTTGTCTTGAATTTTGGTTTTATTTCATTAGTTTTGGTTTGGTGATGCCTTGTAAGGATTTTAAATTCCCCAATCATCCTTATTTTTTAAATTGGTATGTTAGGATTGCATCTAGGTAGTTTGAAATTCAAATTTCATATTTTCCTGTCAAAACACCATATTCAAAAATTTGAATAATTTGCTTAAGTTTAGTGTTAGAGGGGTACATGAATTGATTTAAAAATGTTATTAAAATGTTTTAAACACTTATTATGACCCCTTGAATCCATCTCAAGGGCATAATATCTTCACATGTATGGAATACACCTTTGGTTCAATTTATGTGCTTCTAAACTCACCTTGTGACCATTGGTAAGGTGACCAAGGTAGTTACAACAATTGTTTTACATATAAAAGTTGAGATTTTGATGGAGAGATTTTTTTTTCATGTTTTAAGAACATATACCTTGAAATAATAAATAAAATAGACCTCTATTTTGAATATTTCTTGAGACAGATCCCTGTTACTGTGTTATTTGATTTGCTTGTAGATTGTGTGTTTCAATATGAAGAAAAAGTGATATTGGAAATTCATTATAAACATGACAAAAGTTTTTTTTATTTTTTGAGAATATATTTTATAATAAATAACAAGTATATCCTTTGGCTCTTGAAAATTTGTGTAGAAAACCATGTTTCATATAGCACGCCATTGCTGCATAGACTGTGTGTTTTATGTTCTGAATGAAATATTCATAAACTAAATTTAAAAGTGATCCAATATGTTGTGGTGATTTATTTAAATGTTTTTTGAAGTTATTATAATATTTTTTTTGCATATTTTGTGATTATTTTCTCCCACAACAATACATACCTGTAGAAAGTCCTTTCTCCCTGCACAGTCAAGAGGAAACAAGTTAAAAAGTATAAATAGTGGATTGATAAAAGGTTAATAAGGGTTGGAGAAGTTGTGTAAGGATAGGAAATAACATAATAAACTTTTACAGTTCCAATAAACTCCTTGACATTTTCACAAACTAATTTTTTAAGCTCTCAGGTCATAACAGGGGCATGCAATCCCTAAATTAGGGTTTTAGCCATAAATCAACTTCTAACCATCCAAAAGTGCCCAAAATGTGTAGTATGATGTGTTTTTGTATAATTTAATGAATCAAACGTTTTAAAACTTGTATGGACTCTTGTGTATGATATTTAGAGGACTATGGTGTGTTTAAACTAGAAGAGGCCTAATTGGGAAGGCCTAGTGAGAGAAAATAGGTCTAAGAGGGGAATTTGAACCTAAAAATTGACATATTGGTAAATATCAATAGAGGGTGTCCATTAATAATTTTGGTTTATATTAATTCCTTGAAATATATCTATACAAGCCAAAAAATAGGGGGAAAAGTCTAGTAAGAAGGTCCAAGAGCCTAGGGAGATAGGTCAAGAAGTTAGAGTTGATACTTTAACCAAGGTTACTCTACATCACCTCTCAATAGTAGTACTACTTATTTGGAGACCACACTAGATATTTTTAGTGATACATGAGTTGGTTTGAATTGAGATCTAGAGAGATTGGTACCTATCTTTTATATTAAGGATAATTACATAAAGGAAATGTAATTATATTACATTTATATATGTTGAACAACAGTTGTATTTTTGGGACCAGACATAGCTATGTCCTAATGTATTTAATTTATTTGGAATTGTTAGAAGATATATATAGTTTTTTGGTATTTTAATTTAGAAGTATTTTTGTCAATCAGACCTGCACCCTTATGAAGGTAGTTTTAGGCCTTCATAGTCTACTAAAACATGAAAAAAATCCTAGGTTATAGGTGACCTAAACAGTGGACTGAGTCTCTAGATCTAAGGGTTAGCTCCCTTTGGTGTATCAATTAGGATATTATTACTCTACATTATGAACTACCTCAAAAAAGGGAGAAATAAACTTGAAATAAAACCTACCTAAAGATGGTGATACACCTAAATGATTGGTTGATCCACTTAATTAGAGTTCCTAAAACACTCATTTAGACAAGAAGAAGGCTAAAATTTCGACTCCAATTAACTAATATGCATAAGTATTTCAAAAAAAGGTTTGATCTAGTAACTAAAACTTATGGGAAATGAAAG